>VXAX01000972.1:1244221-1359468 GCA_013399835.1 Leptocoma aspasia | reverse complement strand
GCGCCGCCCCCCGCACGGACAGGACCGGGCTCCGCCGCCGGCTTTTGGAGCGGGGGGAGTGCGGAGAGAGGGGGCGGGGCGGAAACACGGGATCGCGGCCTGGGCGGGCGCGCGCGGGGGCGCTGATTGGTTGGGCCGCTTTGCCACCGAAATNCCCGGTTTCGGTTCTCGGCAGCCGCGGGGCCAGGAAAGGGGCGGTGGCAACAAACCGGCGACGCGGGGGGACCCCCGCCCGCACCTGCTCCCGGCCGGGCCGAGCTGCAGGGCAGCCGCTGCGCCGTACGGTCCCTCTTACCGGGGACTGGGGCTGGTGCCCGTGCGGGAAAGGACCTACCGGCCTTCCAGAGCACCCGGGTCTGCACCCAGCTCCGCTGCCGACGTTCGGCACCGGCTGCCTCAGTGGAAGAACGTGACACTTTTTGACAGAAAATACTTCCGAGCATTCTTTAAAGTTCCTGTTGATCAGAGATTACATATAACGTTACACCTGCTTTCCAAAAGCTTTCTTTTATACTCATTATAATTTTAACTGGTATTCTAATTCGAGTAAATACCCGAGGTTTTCAAATGGCGTTTATCTGAACAGAGGAGGGAGAGGAGGCTCGGGTGACTTTATCACTCCACCGGCACCGGGCAGGGCGTTGTAGCCTGGTGGGGGCCGGGTTCCTCAGTCTGCATCTGGGGAGGCTCAGGTCGGGCATTAGGAAGAATTTCTTCACAGAAAGGATGATTAGCCATGGGCATGGGCTGCCCGGGGAGCTGGTGGAGTCACCGTCCCTGGAGGAGCTTGAGGAAAGACTGGATGTGGCACTCAGTGCCATGGTCCGGTTGACACGGTGGTGTTCGGTGGGAGGTTGGGCTTGATAGCTCAAAGGTCTTTTCCAACCTAATGGATTCTATGAATTGTTCTGAGATGAGAGAACACTCTTTCGGAGCAAGTAGCAAATACATTTCCTGTCACAGCCATGGCTCGTCCCCATCTGGAAGATGGCTGTCTCGCTCTCTGCTAATCAGGCATGTGGAAAAATAACTAACTATTAGCAATGCTACTCTACTGCATTAAAAACAAGAAAGCTGCTCAGTCAGCATTTTCTATAAAACCACTGGTGAATTAAAATTTAGGTTGTTTCTTGATGATATACAAACCCCAAAATTGTATAACTACTTTTTATTAATATGATTCCGTCGCATTGGATTTTACCAGTCAGATTTTGATAGAAATAAGAATGTCCAAAAAAATTGCNTTTCAAATGGCGTTTATCTGAACAGAGGAGGGAGAGGAGGCTCGGGTGACTTTATCACTCCACCGGCACCGGGCAGGGCGTTGTAGCCTGGTGGGGGCCGGGTTCCTCAGTCTGCATCTGGGGAGGCTCAGGTCGGGCATTAGGAAGAATTTCTTCACAGAAAGGATGATTAGCCATGGGCATGGGCTGCCCGGGGAGCTGGTGGAGTCACCGTCCCTGGAGGAGCTTGAGGAAAGACTGGATGTGGCACTCAGTGCCATGGTCCGGTTGACACGGTGGTGTTCGGTGGGAGGTTGGGCTTGATAGCTCAAAGGTCTTTTCCAACCTAATGGATTCTATGAATTGTTCTGAGATGAGAGAACACTCTTTCGGAGCAAGTAGCAAATACATTTCCTGTCACAGCCATGGCTCGTCCCCATCTGGAAGATGGCTGTCTCGCTCTCTGCTAATCAGGCATGTGGAAAAATAACTAACTATTAGCAATGCTACTCTACTGCATTAAAAACAAGAAAGCTGCTCAGTCAGCATTTTCTATAAAACCACTGGTGAATTAAAATTTAGGTTGTTTCTTGATGATATACAAACCCCAAAATTGTATAACTACTTTTTATTAATATGATTCCGTCGCATTGGATTTTACCAGTCAGATTTTGATAGAAATAAGAATGTCCAAAAAAATTGCAAAGAGTAAGGTTAGGAATGAGATCTAGGTATTTCTGACATCATTCTGTATAGATCCTGGTGTATCCATAATGTCCCTGTGAGCCACATTAATTTGATTACCCTTGTGAGTCCCTGCTGACCTCAGCATGCTCTTATTTTATGCCATTCCATGAGAGAAAAGCACCAGTTTTATACATATAAATATATATACCTTGCCCAGAGAGTTTCTTGGGTTTCCCTTGCTTGAGATATTCAGGAACCATCCAGTCACAACCCTGTGCCATGCGCTCTAGGCTGACCCTGACTGAGCAGGGAGGTTGGAGCAGATACCCACTGTGGTCCCTTCCAACTCTACCCATTCTGTCATTCTGGGAAACTACTTTTGTTTAGTTTCCTCAGGAGGGAAAGGGTTTCCCTAGAACAGGAAAAGGTCTGTGAAGAAGTTGGAAACATTAAGGGACTCCACGTATCAGGAGTTTCCTGTAGGCTTCCCTCTGCCATCTTATTGGAGTGCTGTTTTTCAACAAAATCTGCGAATAGCAATGGTAATTGCTGTTATTGCTATTAGTCACCATGAACTAATTCTTGATTTAGATCTTCCACTTGCTTTTGTTCAGTCTCATGGACACAAAGTTATCTTCTTACCTTAATTTCCCCACCAGAGCAAAAAAATTTGAACATTCCATTGTCTTTCTTAGGTTTCTCTGTAGCTCTTCCCCTTTTTATCTCTGTCTTGTTTGTTGCTGCATAGGCAACCCAGTCTGCTCTCTTCCACTGGCCAAGCTTATCTAAAAGTGCTTGCTAGTTTCAAAAGCTGCTCTACTTTTTCCATATCCCCCTTGAATAAAAGAATGTTTTTCTGAAATTGGCTGGACTTAACTCTTCCTTAGTTCTTTCTGGGGATTCCTTTTGTGGAGTGTCCAATCAATATGACAACATGATCATGGGATAATTTCAAACTATCTTTATATGCAAATCTCCCATGTTTTGTGACAAAACTTTCTTCTGTGGTGTCACATCAGGATTTTGCCCCTTAACGCATCCTTTATCTGTGTTGTCTGTCCTTGTCTTTTTCATGGTGAAATCTCTGTTCTGCAAGGGACAAAGCTTAATTTTTTTTTTTAATTCTCCTTTAATATAAAGCTGATTAGTAAAAACCAAAAGTTATTTTATCAGATCAGTCTTTTATCTAAACCTTAGCAAGAAACTGGAAAAGTCAGAAAAATACTACAGTTTTTTGTTGTTGTTGTTTTGTTTTGTTTTGTTTTGTTTGTTTTGTTTTGTTTTGTTTTGTTTTGTTTTGTTTTGTTTTGTTTTGTTTTGTTTTGTTTAAATGGCATTTCTCACTATGGAATTCTGCTGATATCTCTTCAAGCCTTCAGCAGAATAGTTAATGATGATTTGTTCAGACAGAATTTTTGTCAGCATCTTGTTGCCCCTCCTGCTGGTTCTTTCTGGTACCTTACATTGTGCCAGAGCTTGAATAACGGTTTAATATAGCTCATATGAACATATCTTAAGCTGTATCTATAATGAAATATTGTAAAGTTAGGGCATTTCAGAGTATTAATAGAAAATGGTACTATGCTAAACAGAACTATGTTAAATCACTATTGGCTGGTAAGGAGAACATATTTTAAGTTTGGAAAAAATTAAATAAAACTCTTGCAGCTGTTGATGGTGGGAGTACTCTTACAATGTTGAAACAGAAATAATCCTGGGAAACTCAAATACTCGATTTCTGTGCTGTATCTGTCCTCTCTTATCTGTAAAACTGACTTTTGACTGTTCAACTGTCTTGTTGAAATCAGGATTTGTAACGCATATGGGGCTTAACTTCTCCTTCCAGAAGGAGCCACACCAAGAAATGATGTTATTCAATTTAAATGCGAGCTCAGCTAAATTGTTTTTGATACCATTTGCCTACAGACAGACTTGAGGTTCTTCAACAGTTATCTTCCAACATTTTCCTTTGTCATGTGACAGATTTTTAGAGGTACTTGTTTAGATATTTTTAATAAACAAAGCTCTAATGGTAGCTTTAATAAATTCATATTAATCCAGGGACATATTTTGTTCCCCCGGGGATTTCTGATAATAAACGATGCTCTGTGTAGCAGAATTGTGCAGTCAGCATTTTATGTATATAAAGTCCATAATGTGATCTCCTGCTGTATCTGGAGGAAAACTGTCCTGTAAATACGTCCTCAGGCTGATGTCTTAGGAAGTATGCAAGGACAGGCAAATTAAGATGGATATTACACTATAGCCTTTCTTCAATCACTGCTGCAAAACTTGGTATTTATTTCATCTATCTGTGAGATTCTTGTCACCACTGCATAGAGGATTGCTGTGACTGGAATTTCTGCACACACCATGGTCGAATGATGGCTGTGGAGTGTGGGATGCAGTGCAGGGAGGGAGCTGACAGGAATCTTAGATTCAATCACCTGTACTTTGTCCACACACCGAGATTCCCAAGGGCATGAATTTTCCTCTCAAGTGTTTCTGGTTGTTTTGGTCATTACTTCTGAGCCTGAACAAATCCCCTGTGCTCCCTTTATCTGGGTGATAATTCCAAGGCATATTGACAGATTCAATGTCAACATTGTAATACTGTTGTTTTTCTTTTCAGATACGCTGGCAAAAAGGCAGAATTTTAAATGTGCTTCTCTGTGCTTTAGGTACTTGTGATAATATTTAAGCTTACAATTTTTGCAACAGGTCCCTTGGTGCGTGATGGCCAGGCTGGAGCAGCTGGAGTTTGTCAGGTATCTGTCACTTGCCACCTTGCTGCGTAGAGTTCTTTGCTGTGAAGCTGTAAGGAAAACAGAGTGGAACCTGTAGACTCTTTCTTCCTCCAAGGCTAAACTCCTTTTAGCCTTCCTAAAGCTTCCCATCTGACACCATTCTGCAACATCTCATTGTGTTCTCTCTTTAACCTTGGATGCCTGGCTGGAACTCCAGAATAAATCAGTGCATAATTGGTTAAAATAATCTAAGCAGGTTTTAATGTGCTTGAGAATTTAATTCCCATTGCTAAACCATACCCACCAATAGTCCTGTTAAATAGTATCCCAATCACAAGGAATTACAGAGAAGTAGATTATTTTCCATAGAAGTGAATAAATAATTCTGACCTTCACATGTTTGTCAGTTTTTGTGATTCTGAGCGTGACTCACTGCAAGTCAGCTTTTCTCTAGAACTTCTTAAGAACAACATCTGGCCACTAGGTCTTCTCTTTGGAAGCCAACACCTGTGTTTCTGCTGACACTTGGATTGGTAGACTTCCAGAAAAGCTGTGAGACTTCTTGCCTTGACTTTTGGAAGAGGTGAACTTCAGATTATGTTGATGGCTTTTTTCTTGGTGTGCATTGCATAACCAGTACTGAGGTGTTTGCATGCTCTTCAAAGAGTAACAGAAGTTCAGTCACTTCATTGCTCAGAGTATTGTAAAGCTGAGATAGCTTGAAATTGCTGTCACACAGGTGGGTGAAATGACACAGGACACCCTGAAAATTACTGTTACAAATATGCCTTACTGGTTCTGAATTGGCACTGTGGATCCAGCACAGTTTACCAGTTTTGGCTGTGTCCTGAGGTGCCCTCTACCAAGAGCTACTCAGGTGGACCTGCTGTCTCTTTTTTCCATGCTGGGGTCTCCTCATGGGCTGGGTGACAAGTAAATGTTGCTCATGGGTATTTGAGTGCATCTGTCTAGCATCAGCTTGGATCAGGAAACATCCTCCTGTGCGGGAGCTTGCTGAATCTAATGCAGCTTTATAAAGTTAATGGTGAAAATCCTGCATTTCAGGGTTTTCTTGGTTTTGTAGTGTGGTTCAGACATACAGTTGTATGGAGCTAGCTTGGGTTAGTAAAGCTGGTTCTTTATGTCCCAGGTCATATAAAAATGGCAAAACAGCTTCCTGAACTGACACCAAACACCGTGTAATGTTGTTTGTGCAGCACTGTACCTGAGCCAATAAACTTTGTAATAGTAACCTCTGAGCTATACTGAGTGTGTCCCTGGCACAACTAATGTGCAACTAAAATAAGCCTCTGCAGCTGGTCGAATGATGGCTGTGGAGTGTGGGATGCAGTGCAGGAAGGGAGCTGACAGGAATCTTGGATTCAGTCACCTGTACTTTGTCCACACACCGAGATTCCCAAACATCCAAACAGCTGAGTTTCTTTTCCTTTTGAATCGAACAGCACTAAGTATTTTCTCTGCCTCCCAAACCAACTATCCTCCACTTCATTACAGTGATGAGTATCAGCTTGGTCAAATAAAGTAGAGTTCCTCAATAATGAATGCCTCTGGCTTTTATAGGAAAAAGAATGAAATATTTCCAAATACATTTATTTCAGAATTCAGATATACTTCTAAATTGTTTCTTCAGCAGTGTTTGGCCAATGCAGAATTTGTGATGTTCTGTCACAGTGTGAAGATTTTACTGCTGTTTATCTAGAGTTAAGTTTATAACTTAATCAATGTTTACTGCTCTGGAGTAAATGCTGAGTCCTCTGGAGCTGAGACCATTTCTAGTTATGTGTTTGTTTATCACCTGATGTGTGGGCTGATTCCAAGCAGAGCCCCTGCACTAACACACAACAGCAACCACAGTGTCTGCAGGGCATAATTGAGCTTTATGTGATGGAGGGATCAGAGACCTGGAGCTAAACTGATTGACTTTTGTTTTGTATTTCACAATACACAGTGTGTATTCAGACACAAGAGACAGATACACAGTTGTGTGTCCAGGTGAAAATACAAGGTTGACAACACTTTTGCAGCACATGTGAAGTTCAGCCAAGCTGCCACAGTTATGTCTGAGGATCAAATGCTGCCTGTCCAGTGTAGAAATACGGACGATGACTTTCTAATTATGCAGGTCTCCATTTTCATTCTAGCAAGCTGAAGGTTCTATTTTCTTCATTTGATTTGTGCCTTCTGTGAAGGAAAAAAAACCAACCAAAACCAGAACTCCATAGAAACACCAATTACCCAGAGTTTCTTTTTCTTGATGAGTAGACAGCGTAGAAGATTATACACATTTACTGATTGCCCAGTTTCTGTAATATTCCTGCTGGCTTTGCAGGAGAACACCTGAAGCAAAACAAGATAAATCAACACATTTGTAAAAAGCAGTAAAGAGACAGTGGGCATTTTGCTACAACCCATCAGTTAGAGGAATTAGTTTCACAGTTCATGACATCAGCCACTGTCCTCACGTGAACTTCAACCTTGAACTGTTTTTTTCTCTGGGCTTGTGTTAACATGCTCAAACACTTTCTAGTTCAGCCTGATGCTGTAAAATGCAGTGGTATTCTAGTGAGCTGCTACTGACTTTAGTACACTCAGGATCTTCTGCACTGTGTCTTTAAAGAGAAGCGGAAAAAGAAACTGAATAATTTATTTATGCTCACTAAAAGAATTGTATGGAGGGCAAGCTCTACCATACAAACAGTGTTCTGGTTTAAAAATATCGCAAGGTTATAAAATTTGTTGCACTATAATTTTAAAGAAATGTGTTTTTTTTTTTCCACTGACATCCTTTCTGAAAGGGAACTGTGAGGTTTATCAGGGAAATACCTTGCTCCTGCTGTTCCTGAGGAGAGTGAATATAAATGGATAGGGATTGGACAGAGCCCCAAGCATAGTCCATTCTCATAACAGTGCATCAGACATTACACTTTGACTAGGAGACAAATCAAGACCATTTCAGTCAACAAGGGTGTTTGTAACGTGGCTGGGGCTGTGATGCTGCATAAGGATGCAGTGCTGTTCTGCTAAGTCATCCCAGCTGCAGGTGAGGAATCCCAGCACACAGATGCAGGATCGTTTCTCCTCCTTCAGAGCTGGTGCATGCAAATTGCTGCTGGAGTGAGCCATTCCTTGGGCTCCTTCTGTGGAGAGGTTGAAATGCAATTGTCTAGGGGAACACCTTTAAAAACAGGGATATCTTTATGGAAATTTATAGGTTTGTATTTTGTTACTTCTTAAGGTAAAAAATGAAGGGAAGAGATTTGTCTCTAGAATATTAGCCTAAGCTGATAATAGGCAAAAACTGCCTTGGGTGCTTAAATTTAGGATGTTAGCAGTCTGTTGAATTGAGCAGGATTAAAATTGGCACATTTGGTGAGTAATTGCAAAAATTATGAAGTTGTGTCTAAGTAAACTCATTTTCAGAGCTGGAGGTCTTTCTCTTTCATGTCTCAAACATAAATAATCTCTGAAAAAAAGTTGCTGGGTTTTTTTAAAGTGGTCTTACACAATATTTACACTGCGCAGGTCACTGTGGTTCCCAAGATCTCTGTGGTCTGATTTACATGAAATGCAGAGTCACTGGAGCAGCGGACACTCCCCTACAGCACTGCCCTGCAATCCTTACAGCACAGATGAGATGTAGGTTTCTTCCTGGCCTTCTTGCAGACCCAGTGCCCCCTCAGTGCCCTGCACAGAGCTCAGCCAGCGGGCTGGCAGCAGCCTCAGCACCGGGGCTGGGGCACAGGCTGGGAGCCCCTGTGCCGCCCTTTGCTCCGGGGCTGCTGCTTAAACGCGTGGGCAATTTTCTGCTCCCGCTGTCCACATGGGAAAAGATTGCAGCTGCATTTTGTGAACAGCTTAATCCCATTAGTGTGCAAGGAGCATGGCCTAGAAATGTGCTCTGGATGTAAGCAAAGGAGGAGAGGCAGGCACTGGAGCAGTCGGGCTGTGGGCACACACAGAAGCGAAATGATAGGCATCGATGGGCCCTTGGGCTAAACAAACAGGCACCTGCTGTGCTATACAGAGTTTTCTATGAATGGTACATTTGGATTTAGCTCTTCTTCTTTCTATTAAATTCTACTTTACTCACATTTGTCCTAAGTTTTATTTAGTGCTTTGTAATTAAACATGAAATGGAAACTGTAGATTGAAGCCTACTGTGGTAGGATGAGACAGGGATGAACTTTATGCCTCAATTTCAATACAGATCAGACTGATGCATAAATTAAAAAAAATCCACATTATCTTAAATTATGAGGCTGAGGAGTAGAAGGAAGAGCTGCCTGTGCCTATTAGGGAGAGGGAGGGCAGGCATTCTATATGACAGCTTGTGCCGCATCAGGAATCAATGTGGAGTCCCAGTTTGAACTATTTGATTTGGATTGCACCTACAGAACAGATACCTGTAGGGTCTGGCTTTGCCCTTTCACTGTGGGGACATTTGGAGAGTTTGCCAATATGATAAGTTGCAATGAACTGAATTACAGCATGGGCCCCTGCACTCAGCGTTTCCTCTTTTCCCCCACTGATTTGCCAAGCTCTCTGAATTCAGTTCCTGCCTGTAGTTTCATTTCTTCCTCAGTGCTCTCAAGAAATGAACCAACTATTGGAACACACTCCTGAAATTCACAGCTGTTTTTAGCTTGTCCTTTCTCTGGATTGTTAGCAAGTTATCTTTTATATTTCTCTCTCTGAAATTTGATCCTGAGATGTCAAAGATAGTGGAAACAGAAGTGAGATTTTAGATGGCTTATTTTTAGAGATATGATTTTTGTGTCAAAACAGCACTGAAATTGGGATAAAACAATAGTCATATCTCAATATTACTTCTTAAACAGGAATATGAGATAATCTTCAAGGAAAAAAAAGCTTGCATTTATCTTATCAGGTAGCAATTAATAATCATTCTACAAATATTTGGGGAAATTTGTGGGCCAGTGAACTCACTGAGATAAATAGGTTGTGTCAAATCCTTGGTGTCAGATAAAATGTGAACTTTTCCACAGCCCTTGTTAGTTTTACTATATTGAACCTGTGCCTTCCTTACATTTTCATTTTCCATTCACTTTGTCTTTCTGTTTAATGCATCTATTTTACTGCTGCTGGAAGGAGTTTCTTTCTTTTTGCTGGGGAATCAGAACGTATCTGATTTATTTTTTCTCTACAGATACCTCTTCCAGTGTTTTACATAGTAATGTTTTCTCTCTTTATAAACTGATCATAGTAGTGAAAATTAATGCATATTCCTGTTGAGAGGGTTTATTTCTATGTCCCTTTATTAGTGTTTGTGTATTATCCAGTTACTTAACCTGTATTGTCACAAATATCTGCTATTTATTCCAATTAAAATATTTAAATGTAGTAGAATTTTGAGATTTAAATAACAACTAACTGATAGATATTGTGCAATATTTGCTAATCCCAAAGGTCTTCTTTACAAAGAGAATGGAAATCTAACACTGGATTGAGGGGGAAATGTCTGAGTGTGTAGTTAAAGCAACAGTGTTCTATTTGATGCTGAAATACTAAAGAGCCAAAACTTTTCGTCACAAAGGGAAATATTCAGAGGACAGTGAGGGACAACTAACTGGTATGGAGCAATGGAGAAGAGTGGGAGTGAAATTAAAGACTGAAAATGTCCAGAAGACAACAGTGGGAATGTATATGTAGAAGAAATAGTCAGATATCCTTGTTTATGCAAACGGTGCTGGAGTATCTTCTGTGCCCTTCCTATGAGTCATGGCTACAGGCAGGTTTTATGGGGTTCCACTGGATCAGGAAATCCACAGAGGAATTGAGTCCTAATTTATGTGTTGAGTCACACCATGGTACAGTGGTGTTCTGGCTGTGTTACCCTGTTCAGAATCTCTTCTATCATATCAGCTTCCCAAGAGCTGGGATTATTTAATATGATGTGCAAGGCACGGTTAGGGCAAGGAGGACAGCTATGAAGTTCCATATACCCACATCACTCTGAGAGTTCCAGATGGAGTCAGGAGGTGGTATGGCTCCAGATTCAGACCTGGGAATCAGAGGGTATTCCTGGATAGAATGGCAGTCTCTAAAAACATAATGTTATTTTGAGCTCGTAAGAGAAGAGATGCACCAGGAAGAGAAAAAGGTGAGCTGAAGTCTTGGAAAATCCTGAGTTGATTTCTTTTTCAACCATTTCCTGGTAGATCTCAGGCTACTTAAACCATGTGATAATTCATAGAGCTGTGCAGGTTGGAACAGCCCTTGAAAGAGCTCTAGCCCTAGTTTGGCCTGCTGCTCAAAGCAGGTCAATGAAGATTTCAGACAGTATTGTTCAGGACTTTGTTGTGTCAGATCTTGAAAATTCTAAGAACATAGGTACTCCAGTGTCTCTAGAGAATTTTCTCCTGTGCTTAATTACCTTCCCAGTGATTTCTCCCCACCCTTATATTGAGCTGCAGCCTTCTTCAGGCACTGGAAGGCTGCTATTAGGTGTTCCCTAAACTCTTCTTCAGGTACGTAGGGCATGCATGATCTCATCATACTGGATGAGTCTAGATTTGTCAGTAGGCACTTGCCTCAATCCTCTTCCAAGGAGAAGACAGTTCTCCTTTGCTCCCTCTCTAGGCACAACAGCCCAGGAAACCTTGCTGGTAAAGAATGAGGCAAAGGAAGTATGCTTGAAAAGCCACTTCAGGTGGTCAGGCAAACTCCCTGGTGACTGGAAAAAGGGGAACAATGCTCTTGAATTTTAAAAAGGGAAGAAAACAAGACCCAAGGAGCTACAGGCTGGTGAGCCTCATCTTTATGCCTGGGGAGATTCTGGAGCAGATCCTCATGGAAGCAATGTTCAGGCACATACAAGACAAGGAGGTGGTCTGAGACAGCCAGCATGGCTTCACTAAGAGCAAATCATGCCTGTTCAATCTGGTGAATCTGGAATCTTTGGATACAATGGTTGCAGGGTTTTAGGGCTTCTCACTCTGTGTCAGAGCACTCAATAAAGCTGGGTCATCCATACCTTTGGGGTTGTCTATAATCCTGAGCATGCTGTAGACCAAAAAAAACAAAGAGTTGGGAAAAAAAATGTTAAGGTTTTATTTTAGCTTCTCTTTTTAATAAGAAACTCTTTAAAGTCTATATGTATTCATGAGATGTGTTATTTCTAGCTACTCACTCTTTCCTACTTGTTAAGTCAGAAAATTCTCCAAACACTTGCTCAGCATTTTTGCTCAGATAATGCAGGCTGTTGGGAATCCCAGCAACAGTGGTTCCTACCATCACAACCAGAGATTATGGAAGATCTTGCATGTTATGCCAACAGTGAAAAAAGGTATCTGGAGTGTGGTACATGAATGGAGTGCGGTACATGTGGTTCCCCTTTTACTGAGGATGGAGGCTCCACAACTTCTCTGGACAATCTGTTCTAATGCTTGATGTTTGGGAATTTCTTCTTGGTGAAGAAAGTTTTATCAATGTCCAGACTGGTACACCTTTTTAAAATTCAATTTGTGCCCATTATCTTTTGCTCTTCTGCCATGGATCATTTAGACCCTTCTGTTCTCCAGGGTATAGAATCTCAGCCTCTCTAAATGGACCATGTGCAGCAGCTCCTTGATCATCCTGAACCTACTCCTCATTAGACAATAAGTAAAATCTGCACCAGACCTTCTTCATCGCCTGCCTTGTAACAGGAGTACAATCAATCTGGACTCCTCATACTCCTCAGGTACTAAACAGAGAAGTATTTACATAAGGTTGGACACTCAGTCTCAAAGATTTGTTGGGGTTGATGGAGATAAGGTCTCCATCTGCACTAGTGTTAAGTGTTCTTTTATAGCAGGATATTTCTTGCATGCAGCCATGGAAATGCTTTGTTTCCTCTGTGAATGCAGAGGTTCAGAGCCCTTGAAGTCGTGGTATGACAGCCTTGTCAGCTAGCAGTCCACAGCTCACAGCTTCTTAACTTGCTCCAGAAAAATGCATTCTCTGACTAATTAAACAGACAGCTGCAGCCTTTCACAAGTTGCCCTAACATATTGCCCTTTGCTGCTTCCAAGGCTTTCCAGAGGAACATAGTAACTCACATGGACTTTAGCCTAATCTGTAGGCATACATTGAAATTAAACAACCCTTCAGTTTCCATGTTTTGCATAAATAATGATGTGCAATGAAAATGTGATTGGGGACTTTAAAGCCAAAAGAAGGTTTAAGGAAAATAAGAAAAGAAAGGGAGTACACAGGGAATGAAGACAGTCGGTATTTAAAATTATCTTGTGCCATTTTATCTATTAACTTTTTTACAGGAATTCTGAATCAGATTAGATTTTATACAACTACTCCCAAAATAGTTGGATATATTCCAGGTATTTATTATGTGCTGAAACACCTGCCAGCCAAGAATGTGTTGTCAGAGATCACCTTCATATGTCCTCAAGGAATCTCCATTACCCTGGCCTTGGGACAAGTAGTGCAGCAAAACTCAGTTGTTAAATGTCTGAATGCTGCTTTCACCTGTTGTCTGAGAGGGACAGTTAAAAGTTAAGCATCGTTAAAGGAATTTGAAAAAAACAGACATCCATCATTTGGCAGACTGTACCTCAATTTAATGTATCTGACAGACAAAAGTTACACATGGTGTGACAGTAATTACCCTGGGGTAAACATCAGTAATATGTGAGGCCCTCTGAGAAATCTTTGTGGTGTGACTGTATANAAACATATATTGATACACCTATCTGTTCCTCAAATAAATTACACATAGGAATTCAGTGGTGCTACTATTGCCATAACAGTAAAAAAGAGTGCAGTGTGTGACAGGTTAACTGACCTCTGTATTTTATTTCTGCCTGATAAGGGGGCACAACTTGTGCTAATGATGACATTTTCACAGTCCACAGCATCTAATATTACAGTAAAATGTATCTATGACTCAAACCCTCTGGCTCACTACATAACTCAGGTTTTACATGAAATGTTTGCCAATGTTTCACTTTCACATTGATATTTATCCTTTTGTCCAGAGCTGTATCACTCAAACATCCTGTGTGTGTGATTAAGGGGATCTTTGGCCATCACATCTGCTGACAGCAGAACTGACTGCCTTAGCAATTGTGTAATAGTACAATTTTATTTCCACTTTTGATTTACTCAAAGTAGGATTAGGGATCAGCATTAAAACTAAGTGCCTGGCTACTGCAAACAGTATTCCCTGAGAAGCTGCCATGGTTTTCTTCATATAAAAGCATATTCTGAAAAAAATGTTTAGATTTCACAGTGCACTTATTCTGGACAGCAATATCTGAAAGTATTTGAGGGCTTTATAACTGCTACCAGAGTTGACATAATTCTTTATAAATTTAGATAAATACAAAAAAAGCTGTCAGAAATTATTTAGATCAATGAAGTGATTTAATTATAGCAATCATTGTACCTTCATCTACAGCAGCATTGGTGGGAAAAACAATCAGGTATGAGAACTCCCAAGTCAGCCAGCAGAAGGAAGAAAGATAGAATCCACTCAAATGTCCCATCTTTGCAGGCTGCCACTACTCACTTAAACCTCTCTTAATCCTTTCCCAAAATGGACACAGCTGGAGCAGGCCTCGACAGCTCTTACATGATACAAGGAGACTGTTTTGCCAGCTCAGAGTATAACTACACAGGGGAGTTGCTTGAGACACTTTATGTAAGCTTCAGCGGTCCCAGATTTCTGTTTAAAGAGGGTGGCAGCTACATCAGTCTGACTATGGGCAGGGCTTAGATATCCATTCTGCAATTTTGGCAGATTTCCTGTTATACACACACACACACACACACACACACACACACACACACACACACACACACAGACACACACACGGCAACACCAGCACTGAAACTCATCCTAGAGTAAGAATGCTCCCTAACAAGCATCAGGCTGGCAGGTTTCCTCCCTTGCAACGCTCTCTTAGAGATGGACAGACACACAGCCTCTTTTCAGATCCCCTTTGTTTGTCAGCATAAACAAGAAACTGATCTCTGATAATATTTGGCTCTACTTCTAAGATGGTTACTACAGTTTCTAATTGAAGTGAGCCTGCTGCTGATAGGCAGTTAACCCTCATGTCCATGCTTTTGGGGATATACTGAGCTGCTGAGCTGTGCATCTTTCAGATGCAGGGCTACAGAGATATTTTTGTAACCTTTTCTCATCCAGGCCAATGTTGCAGAGATACTCAATCAGAGAAAGTTTGTATCAAGTAAAACTTGCTGTCCTGTGCCAGCAGGAGTCCCCCACTGAAGTGGCTGTACAAGTGCTTGGCTGCAAGCCGTGCCACTGTCCTGTGTGACCATCCATCCTTGTCACCATATTGCTGCACTGGGCAGGTGTCACCAGGCTTCATGTGTCACCAGTTTGCAGTGCTGGCCTCTCTGGGGTGAGCCCATGCCTTGCTGCCTGCCAAAAATTATTCCAGCCTGCCCTGAAGTAAGTGGAAACCATATGGTGAAAAAACACACCCGTGAGTGAGCTGTGCCAGAGCAGGGACACAGGGAGGAGAGCACAAAGGCCATGGTGTGCAGTGTGGTGGAAGCCATCGCTCAGGGTGTCAGGAATCACGAAGAGTGCAGTAGAAACAGCTACATGGGCAGCAGAAAGCTGTCACATGCTCTGCTTCTCTCACACCACCCATCCCATTGCTAGGGAGTTTTGATGGAACAATTGTGACTGCAGAAAAAATAAAGGAAGTTGAAACTGGGAAGGAGGGAGGATGGAGTTTTATATTAAGTGTCTAGCTGTTTGTGTTCCTTTTTCTCTAATATCCAAATCAGGTATCAGAAGCTTGTGTGGTCTGGGAATAAATTAAGTAAAATTTCCCAATTCTGGACAGTTTTGTCTGTGACAACTACATATAAAACTGGCTTAAATATCTTAACTGTGCTAAGTAGACAAAACACTGTAAGTAAGACAAAACACTGTCCTACATGAGTATTTTTTTGCATCTGCAGGAGCGGTTTGTACCGACTACTTGCAAGTGTCATATCTATGTACACCTTGATCCCTTCTGCAACCACTAAAGCAGCAGAATTGCCTCAGAATTCCAGGGACAATCCACCCACAATGTTAATCATCATACACACATTTAGATATACAAAGGAGATGAGCTGCAGCAGGAGCTACCTGGGGGAATATGTAGAACTGTCAAAAATTCCCATCTGGAGAAGTCCTGAGTGTCGATTACTTAATTATGGGTGTGTTGAGGAGTTCAGACCTGTTTTCAAGGCAATCTGTTGTCTCAAACCAGCTTTACTATCTCATCTGTGCTGATGACAAGCTGGGATGTTTCTGGGCCACCCAGGGAAGTCATGAATTCAGTGCATAAGGTGTGTAGAGGGGCACAGCCCTGATACCCACCTTCACCACACTTATAGCTATGGGATAGACTTGAGTTTCACACTTAGAACTTACTCTGGCAGCTCCTGCCACTTCAAGATACTGTCCTGGTTGTAGGACTTGGAAATCTCTGTTCTTGAATTACTAATTGAAAGAATTTATTCAAATTGAACACACTTCCAATTCATTCTGGATCATAGAACTTCCTCTGAAAAATTGTAATATTGTCCAAAATAATAAATCTGTGTTTGCTGTTAAGCTTTTATTTATCCAAACGTATGACTCAGTTCTACTGTTTTAGGGGAATCACTAGCCTCTATTGCATTTGTAGCAAGACAGCCTTGTAATGAGTTGTAATTAGGCATAAATTATTATGGAAACCATTACATTAACTTTAGGCTTTTATTTCATCTAAGTATTAGTAGATTTCATTGTTTGCATGTTTTTATGCACTGGAGCAAAACAGGTATATTTGCCAAGTAGCCAAGGCTGAAAGGGAAAGCAAGGTGGCCTTACAAAGCCTCTGGAGATCACAATCTGTTAATTTCTTTTGCAAAGGTAAATGAGTATTTACTCATGGCTCTGTTTCTTCTGCTCTCCATGTTCCTAGAGACACTTTGTCTTTCCAAAGTGCTGTTTTGCCCCATCCCCAAGAATTATGCAGGCCTGCCCCACACCTGCCACATGGGACACTGAGCTGCTGAGGTCCCCCAAGCTCTGCTAGACCCTGGTGTTCAGAATCAGTAGTTTTAATACAGACTTTGAGAAAGACGGTGGATTTGTCAATAATTGCTTCAGGGAAATGTTTCTGTTACCAACACTACCTTGTGCAAGCTCCCTTTCCCTCAATAAGGAGGAAAAGACTGCCCGAGGGATGCATCTCCATGATGGTGTCCACAGCAAGTTTAGCCTAGGTTTTACCAAATAAACAGCTCTCAAATGGATGCAGGAGGGCTGAATTGGATGATAATGTGACAGGGCATGTTTTAATACAGAAAAGAGAAGCACAGCCACTCCCAGCAACCCCACAACAGTAGAGCTGCAGCAGCTCAGAGGTGCCTTGAAGGGGTGTCCTGCTAGCCAGTGGGTCAGCAGCTGCTACAATATCACATCTAGTCTGCTCAAGATAGGGAGGGAGAAATAGGAAACTATATTGCTGAGAAAAGGGTTCTGAAACAGTAAGAGAAGTATTTGGTAATAGCCTGAGGTGAGGGTACCTGGGGTTTTCACTTCTGGCTTGGGTTTCTAGGAATGAAGAACTGTAACTCCCTCTGTGTGTAAGTGAATAGTGCCCAGCTGAGTGTGGCTTCACTCCCAACTGAACTCCTATGAAATACTGCTGGATAATGATATCCATTTCCAGTTTAATAGCTGGCTGGGAGAATGGAGTGCAGCACTGTTTAGTTTTGACCAGCAAAAACCCTGAGCAAATCAGTACCATCTGCTCTCAGCTCAGAGCTTTCCCGACCAGCATAAAATAAAATAAAATAAATGCAAAAGTTTCTGAAAATTACAGCTACCCCCAGAATTGTCAGGCTAGCACCATATGTCAGTCTTCCCTTCCAGCAATGCCCCCAGAGCTGTGCCCATCATTACTCAGAAGTGACAAGGTCTGGATCTCAGGCCTGAAATGTTCTCACCCACAGCTTTGGTGTTCCAGCAAAAACAGAACTAGGATTTTGTCATTCTATTAAATTGTGTTCGGCCTTGCTAACCTCTGGTGATGAATGGCTCCATCTGAATATAATGCTGCCAGCCTCTGCATCTATATGAAAAATAGTTATAACATGTCTTAAGGACCTGTCAGGGAAAGAGCTACAGCATTTTTATGCAGGATAACTCCCTGAGGAAGCAGGATGAAATGGAGCCACCTCAAAGCTTACAGCAGGAAAAACCATTAGAGACAGTCCAGTGGAAGATGGGTCCCAGAAGGGCCCAGGGACCCACAGCAAACAAAGAGACTATGTTTCTGTCACACAGCCATGCCTGCTGAGGGCTGACAAGCCTGTGGAACTGAATCAGGAGCAGGAACAATGAAATGGCATGGAAGAAACCGATTTCTTATTTTTCAAATGTAGTAACACCCTCTCCCTTCTTCCTGCTTACAAGTAAACAGGAGTCAGAGCCAGCCCATGCTGCAGTGACACAGAAACTCTGGTGGCAGTGCTGTGTTGAGATGTGGGCTTGTGGTCAGTGGGAATGGGCAGCATGGAGCTCAGCATGGGCTGACCTGCCCTGCCAGGAGGCAGGATCATGGAAGCAGCTGGGCACCACATGAACTCAGTGGTATTTTGTGGCTGCTGCTTAGACTGACCATGAGCAGTACTGTGTCCTCTCCTGGAGCCCTGGGAAATCACAGTCAGGGTTAAGAATCCATAAGGGTTACACACAAGTTTTCGGGCCTTGAGTCCCAAAGACAGGAATAAATTAAATATTGTTTTAACTCATCAAGCTAGAGACACTTTATACTTATCCTTTACAACAACTCATGGTTTCTCAACACCCTCTTGAGGTTCATGCTCCACCTGCTCACTGAGGTAGTTTGAGCATAAAATGGGGCGTCTCTTCTTAATACATGTCCTTGCACAAAAGCAAGCTTCAGGCTTGTCCCCTGACTCTCCCAGAATCTGTCTGCAGGCTGATACTGCTCCTGCCACCAGCTAGGAAACAGAGGGATGTGAGCTGCCATCTCCACATGTGCTTCTGGCTGGCTAGAGCCTGCCCTGGCTGCGTGGACCACCTGCCCACAGAGCTCCCAGCCAGCGCAGCCTTCCCAACATTGTAATTCCTGGGATCCTTCACCAAGCCAAGATGAAGTGGTGAGGATGATGCATGTTCCAACTGGGAAGGGAGGAGGAATCTGGAGAGTAAAAGAGTGCTCTTTAATGTGCCACCCTGCTCAGACACAGCAAGCTGTGTTCAAAGACGGTAAGGCATGCTTGTTATTGCAGAATAAATATAATGCAAAGAGGGATTTTCCCACCTGTAGTCCAATTTTAGATTTTTTTCCTGCACTGTAGGCAGACAACTTTTAAGTGAGAATGAATATTTGTCTCCATGTGATATGGGAAAAAAAAACTGATTTAATCTTAATATAATCCCAGTTCCTTGTCAGGGATCAGTTTCAAGCACAGGCACTGGGTTTAGCTGCTGGAGTTCCTGAGTGCCTCCTGATATTCAATAAATCCCCTCATACCAAGCTCAGCACATCAGCAGGGATCCAGTTGGCTTTTACTTCACATCCCAAGAGATGCCCTTTCAAAGTACACCTTCTCAAAGATGAACTTCTCATTCAGCATTCTACTGTTTCAGCGATCTAAACCCTAAAGTTACATATAGTCTTGATGTGTCTGACACTCAGAATCTGTTACAATCTGCCAGAGTCTGCCAGTCAGATCTGGGATTGTGTGATAGATGGGAAAAGGTGCAGAGGCAGAGATGGCAGAAGAAGGAGCAGCAGCAGTGGTTTGACAGATGATGTGAGGAAAATCACTGCCTTGCAGCTATGCAGGATTCTCTTCTATAGGAATGAAGGTGCTTATCCCAAAGCAAATCCTGAATGTAAAACCTGGGTATGGAACATTACTTGTTGAGTTTTTGGGAGAGCATTTAGACTACCTTGACTCAATCCTGCAATAAAGTTGCAAAAAATTAAGTCATACCATATCCACTGCACTTTACTGAAGACACTCTTGTGTGTTTCTTGTTTCTGAGAGTTTGTAGACAATACTTAACACTTTCTTGGCGCTGAGGCTACATTTATGCTAGTAAACAAACCCCTGTTCTCTGGCCTGGAGCCCTCCTGGGATGGTTCAGCTTATCCATACAGCCAAACTTTCCACTTGCCAAATCAGAGGCTGCATCCAAACAGCCTGCAAGGACCCAGGCTCCTGCCAGCCCATGCTTTGGCTGGGCACATTACAGCCTGCCCAGACCTCGCCCATGCGGGCATCTTCCTCATGATTTTGTTGCTGATCAAGAGCTGGTGCTTGGGCCTCAGTTCTGGCTCCATTTTGCTCTGGGCTTTAGACCAAAGCCCAGATGTTGCATGGGGAAGGCTGCTCTGGTGTGAAAGGAGGTGGTGTGGGTGGTGGGGTGCTGTGGGGTGGGCTGCCCCTTCTGTGCTCTGCTGTGCTGGCTGCAGCATGGCACCTGCTGCCCAGCTGGCCTGACAGGCAGGGGAAAGCTGGCTTTGGAGCATCACCACTGCCCCTAAACCACAACAGGGATGGCAGATGTGGCATAAATGTGTGCACAGGGAAAATTATTTATGTTAGGAATGGTTTTCCAGGGAGGAAGAGGGAGGATGTGCTGGAGCTGAGAGCTTTCACAATAAAGGCAGAATTGTCCTGAACAGGACTTTCGGATTTTTACAGGAATTTAGGGAAGCATAAGAGAACATGTGGGCATGATGGTGGCAGTATCCGAGCTCAAATGACTGCACAGACATGCTCCTTCAGCTGGGGCAGAGCAGGAACCAAGGGAACCACCACAGACTCCAGTGGCTGGGAGGGAGGAAGGAGAAAAAAAAGCCGGTGCAAGGGACTAGATTGTGCAAGGTATTGAAGGCGTCTGTAAAGGAGTCTGGAGCAGGACAGGATGGTATGAGGCAGTGTCGGGTTTCAGGAAAGGCAAAAGAGAAGGGTAGATCGAAGGTAATTACTATTTCATCCCCCAACAAAGCTGTATGATGCTTCCACTCCTTATCTCTGAGTCAAGCCCTGGTTCTCCGCTCCCTGTCCTGCCCCACTGCTGTCTCCCATTTTTGACTCTTCCTCATCTTCTTCCTCCCCTCACACAGTCCCTATGCACTGCCTCTGTATGTGTTGAGCATTTACTGAATGTGCCAGGCAGTGGCAGCCTGGGGATACATTGGCAACAGTGGGGTCTGTAGCCTTCACTAGAACCTCCCCAAGCCTTATTTCACTGTTGGGCTAATTGTGGTCAGTGTGTGTGTGCCATGGCATGACAACAGTGCCCTGGAAGAGGATACACAGAGTTGGAAGGTCACTGTGCCTGTGCAATGGCCCCCAGCTGGGATTTCCCAGAGTGCCTTCAAGTTTGCAGACACAAGTGTTTGACAACTTGTGCTGAGCATGAAAAGGGGCAGGCAAGAGCCAGTTGCAAGGTCTTGACACTTTGGATGTCCTGTGGTGTCATTTGTGAGAGAAGTGGTGGGAATCCATTGTATAACCATGTGCTTCAGACCTCCACTGGGTTTGAGCAAAGCAGATTTTTTGAAATGACATAAGCTAAAGAACAATGTCAAAACAAATGGGAAGTGTTGAGCATTTTGCAAAGCACTTCCACCAGTGTCATCACCCTTGCTGAGTTCTTTTAGCAGCCGCATGCATCCAGTCCTTGCTCTCCCAGCTTTTCAGAAAGACTGTACTGATTTTAGAGGTACATGGACAGAAGCCTGCCAAGGGGGTCTTTTTGCCTCATTTTGCAAACCCAGCTTTCAAAATTAGTGGTAATCACCTTTTAGAGTGTGCAGGAGCTGTGATTAGCACTCCAGCCAGGCAGAGGCTCAGATGAGGGAAGGAAAGCCTTGGGGCCAAGGGGGGCCTATGAATGAACACATTTCCCAAAATACATCAAATTTTGTTTTATCACAGCAAGATTGTGAATCGACATGCTTCCCCCCCAGCACAGAGATGTCTCAGAGGCATGCAAAGGGTTTGTGGCAGAAAGTGTTTCTGCTTGGCCATCTGGGCTCCAGTGCCTGAGAGGGGATTTGGCTAACCCTGAGCATGATGCCATCTGCCAGAGCCATCCATTTCTCCTTTGCTATCTGTGTAATACTCCTTTTATGTACCCACAGCAAATGGCAGACCACCTGTGTGTTTTATCTTTTAAAAAGAACCCCCAACTTGTCTGGCTCTGAAATGCAGGATTAGTTGAGAAAAGTTTTCTTCTGGGCACAGTGTTATTTTTTTAATGACTGAAGCTAAAGTCATACACAGATCCACACCTGTATTTAAATTATGCTGAGGGCATGGATAGCTCATGCAAGAGCACATGTGATTGATTTTGTATTTTTTTATAAGCTCAATGTTTGTTTTACTGCAGTGCAGAAACCCACAGTCGAGGTTAGTATGAATTATGCTAGGTGATGTATGGATGTGATGAGGGAAAGCTGTTTTACATTGAAATACAGCTTGAAATCCGAGGACTGTCTGTAGCTAGAAGTGCCAGTGATTATTTCCATTTGGTTCAAATTATTTTGCCTCTCTTTTGAGAGTATCTCTCTTTATATTGCAGTGCCAGTCTCATCTCAGATTTTCCAGGCTCCAGAGGGAGATGAAGTGTGCTATTTGTCATGCTGAAGGGAACAAGAACTGCATTTCAGCCGAAAGGGCTATTCGAGGGAAATGACACCACCAATACACTCTTTGCTGCAGAACAAGTAAACTCACATTGCTACTTGAAATTAAGAGTGAAGCATCTCAAATCACCCAAATTCCTAACATGGGAGAAACAGCCAAGTCCTAGTTTCTTGCACATTTTGCTTGGATCTGTGAGTGAGGACTGTTTTTTAGAGCGTTTCCTCTAGTACTAGACAGAGTTTTGTTTGAAAAAAATTATCAGTGCTTTCAGAGATAAATCTTACATTCATCACAGCTATTTACTGATTCACTTGCTGTGATCGATGGGATAACAAATGATGAATGTTTAATGGAGAGCACTCCACAACTGGTCAAGGTGACAGCAAAATATTTAACGTTCCATTGCAATCAAAATATTTGGGAACATCCCTTCCTTTGCCCTTGTATTTGTTTTTTGTCCCATCCCTTGTGGTGTATGTCATGGGAGTCTCTGTCTGGGCCTTGACCATGGCTTTGGCAGCTCTGATTGTGGCACAGCTTCTCCAGTTATGGGCTTGAATGCCAGTAGAATACATATAAATTTGGGATTTTTTTTGGAGGGGAGGAGTGAAACTAATGATAGCTGCGATTATAATTCAGTGTTCCTAGTAACTAGTGCAAGACCATTTTATTCTGTGTCTCTTTAAATGGTAGTAATTGTACCTGTACACATGGACTATTTGTGTTTATTAAGATGACCTTATCAGAAGAGCAGCTTAAGCAAATTTCAGCCATGTGAGCAGAACCATCAGGGTCATGATGAGGCTGTCTTTGGGGGAATACTTCAACCATTCCGAGAAGTCTGCCAAGGAAATCTCACAGCTCTGGAATTGTTTGCCAGCTGTTCATCTGCCTACTCATGTTACTTGTCTTTCTCTCCACAGACCATTCCTCTGTGCCACTAGTTTCTGTCCCTGTCTGCCCAGTGCTTTCCAGAAGTCAGACAACTTCATGGTGAGGGAAGACTCTGTGTCTGCAAGGTAATGTCATCACTGAGCAAACCCCAGTGAGTAGTTAGGATATTGTGCAGTCAAGGAGCTGAACTGCCTCTGCCTGCTGAAGAGATGTTATGATATGACATAATTCCCCTCGCCTTGCTGCTTACTTATTAAGCTGTGTTTTGAATTCTGTGGCTTAGACCAGAGACCATATTTTCTAGAGACAGTTGACTTAGCAAGTAACAAGAAGGTTGGCAAGCTACCAGGGGAAGTTGAACGAAAAGGTGATTTTCATTCTCCAGAGGCTGCTGAGCTCACTGCTGATAAGGTGCCAAGCACTTGCTAACTCATAGATCTGAACTCCAAATTCACAGGCCTGCTCAGGAATTTAGGAGCCACTGTTAAGCCTATTAAATCCCCCTGATGTTTCTAACAACAGCTTAGATTTTATCACTAAGAAAAGAAAACTCACAGTTCCTCTGGATTTAGTCCATCTTATCTCAACAGCTGCAAGAGAGCTTGGCTAAAAGGATAGAGGATAGAGACTTCCTTTTTTTTCATTCTATCAATGTATTAAGCTACTCTCCTTGCTTCAGTCCAAAATCAGAGAGTGCTCTGAGGTACTCTTGATGTGTACTCTTCTGGAGTGATTCAGAGAGTTACTGCTCTGGCACTGTGGAACTCCCGTCCCGGAGTGGGGGCAGCAGAACTTGTGCAGTGAGATGCTCAGCCACCCTCTGGGTGTGTTCGTGAGTGCTGCCACTGGCTCAGGTTAATTGACAAGGGGACAGGCTACTCTTCAACTGCCTGTTCCCTAGCTGGGAGCTGAGGATTAGAGCAGGCACCTATAAGAGATACCATAGGGACGCAGAGTCACAGGATGGATGAGGTTTGAAGGTGCCTCTGGAGGTAAGTCAGTCCAGCCCCGGGGTCAGCTGCAGCAGGCTGCCCAGCGCTGTGTCCTTCGCACTTTAAAAGATTTCCAGCAATAGAAGCCCCACACGTGCTCTCTGGACAACCTGCACTGTTGTCTGTGCACCTTCAGAGTAAAAAAGTGTTGGGTTTTTTTTATGTTTAAGTGTAATTTCCTGCATTTCAGTTTGTGTCCATTTACTTTTTCCCTGTGACAGGCCACTATGAGTCTGTTCTCTGGTATTTATTTATACACACTGATAAGATCTCCTTGAGCCTTCTCTTCCTCTGCTGCAAAGTCCCAGCTTTTTCACATTCTTCTCATGTGTCAGATCCTCCAGTTCCTTAATCTTTTTTGTGGCCCTTTGCTAGGCTGACTCCAGTATGTCCATGCCTGTCTTGTACAGGCAAGTGCAGAGTGAGACACAAGACACCAGTGCTGAGCAGAGGGGAAGGATCACCTCCTTCAATCTGTTGATGATGCTCTGCCTAATGCAGTCCGGGTGGCCTCCTTTGCTGCAAAGACACATTGCTGGCCAGCTTGTCCACCAGGATCCCCAAGTCCTTTTCTGTAAAGATGCTTTCCAGACAGTTGATCCCCAGCCTGCTCTGCTGCCTAAAGCTATTCTTGCCCTGGTGATGGACTTGGTGTCTCATGAAGTTCCTGTCCACCTATTTCTCCAACCTGTGCAGGTCCCTCTGAATGTCAGCAAAATGTCCTGGAGCATCTACCACTTTTCCCAGACTGCTGACAGTGCACTCTCTCCCATTGTCCAGGGCATTAATGAAGATACTTGACGGTATTGACCTCTGGGGTAACCAACTAGTGAATAGCCTATGTTTGGATTTGTGCCACTGATCCACACCTCACTGTGCATTTATCTGCCCATACTTCACTGGTTTATTTAGAAGAGTTTTGGGAAACAGCATCTAAAGCTTAGGTAACATCAAGACAAACAATATCCACTTTGCTTTGTTCTTTACTGATGAGATTTGCCTTCAAGAATCACAGGCACCAGAGACCTGTGGCAAATACTCTTCCTGATCTGGTCTGTAGCAGACACCAATCACAGCATTGCTCACATTGGTCAGCCTTCTAATCCTCACCCATAAACTCTCAGCTGGCTCATTGTACACCCCAGACACAGCTCAATTCAGTATCCCTGCTCTTGCACATGAAGGACAAACTCCCCCCCCCGCTTTTCCAGCCTGTCCTTCCTGGAGAGCCAGTATCCATCCGTGGAAGCACTTCAGGTGCTGAGCTGTCATACCATGTCTCACAAATCTTGTTATTCCTCCTGTGTGCTCCCCATGCTGCATGTGTCAGTGTACAGGCACCTCAGAGAGGCAGTCAGTCCTGCTGGTTTCCCGGAAAATGTGTGAGAGCTTTCCCCGTAGTGCTGCCCTCTCAACACTCCCTTATTTCTCTTCATGCACTTGTATTACACACTGTAGTCACTGCAGGTTACGTGCTGCTGGTTGTGAGGTGAGGTCTGGGCATCTTTAAAGACAGCTCAGATTTCCTTAGGCTAGAGATTGAATTTCAAATTCCCTGGCCCCTTAGTCACAGAGACTTGAGTGGAAGGAGGCTGTGGCATAACCTATGGGTCTCATCCCAGTACCATCTTCTGCTGGGGACTGTTCTGCCTGCAGACCACATTTGCAAAGGCCTGGAGTTATTTCTGACTACATGTGGCTTCACTGCAATAAATCTGTGATGTGTATCACACATCACACATCACTTCTGTAATGTGATCATATCTGATTGATGCTCTTGGATTGCCTACATCATTCTTGGAAGAAAGTTTGGCACACTGGAATGGGGGTACCTGATACTGTCTGAAGTTTTGTGACATACAGAATGAGGGATGGTCCCACTGGCAACCAAGTCTGCTCCTTGGTAGACAGAAGGTGGAAGAGCTGGATTGTTTCACTACTCTGTCTTTGGCTTCCTGGTCATGACATTCTTTTACAAGATCAGTGGAGGACAGTAGCAACTTCCTGGACCTCCACATATGTTGTGTAAAAGAATTTATTGAAACAACAATGAAGAGCAATGTGGGGTAAAACTCTGAGAGGAAAAGAACCTGTTATGGGTTGTTAAAGTGCAGCAAATAGGACCTCAACCAGCTGAGGAGGGATGAGTTTCAACAACAATAGAAACCCTGCCTCGAGGTCCGTTTGAGTCAGAGAAAAAAGCACTCCTAGCAAGATGGGATGAAGGATAAAAAAGAGCTGTATGGTTGCTGTTATAAAATAATTGTTGAAATGTGTTTTAGAATAACTTTATAGCTGACAAGACATGCAGCAGAAGTTTGAGGTTTGGCATATGAGATAATTCTTCCTTCAGGAGAGCTCCTTGTAAAATCTTCAGAGAAAATTGGATAAAATGTAACTCATGGGATTCTCTGAAAAAAAGTTGGTTTTGCATAAGGGAGTTCAGCTTTTATAATTTTATTTTCCCATGCTTTGAAGGCTCTATCGAGTGCTCATTGCAGACAGGTCACTGAAGAGACATGTGGGTGCACAAAAATGGGCTCCGCAACCTGCAGCTGTCATAATGGTTTTCTCCTGATTTCCATCCCCAGGAAATGTGATGTTTTTGTTCAGTTTCTGCCCCCGTGGCTTCCCAAGTCAGTGGATCACTTCAAGGGCATTGCTGATGCAGATCTCCTGAATGGAAGTGTATGCTATGAACCCAGTGTTTCCTGGGAAAGTCTTGGATATGGGTACAAGATGCACTACTGCCACATAAACAGTGTGACTTTGAAGTATGTCAGCTGCTTCTGGGTTACTGTTTATGCCTATAGCCAGCAGTAAAAACAGTACATTTTGGGAGCTCTCAGGTTCAGTGTCCTTGGGAATGTGAAGCATTAATATATTATGGAAGTCAGCACTTGTCCTGTCAGGTGAAAAAGAGAAACTGAAATTCATTCCTGACCTCTTCTGAGCTATTTTACTGGGTGTATGTGGAAAATCACCTTTGTTTCATATTGTTTCCCTGTCATCTCATTGATGCTTACTGCGTGTTATCAGCACATCTGCTGTGTGAGGACACAAAGCTGCTTTTGCAGCAACCAGAGTACAACAACTTGTGTTTGGTGATCAAGGGCTTTCATTCTACATCTGTATTTAAGAGAGGTAAACGCAAAGTGAGCAAATACCAGTTGGTGTCTGTTCTGTAGAGCAGAATGTGTCACCAACATCTGGTCTGAGACTGATGGATAGTGGGTATCAGTACAGTCACTGTAGACCAACAGATATATTTTGAATCTCCATTATCTGTCAGAGAGAAAGCCCAGTTGAGGACAATAAAAAAAATAACATGATTAAGTGAAACTGGATGCACATATTTAATGTGCAGCACTATTAAAAAAAATCCCCATCTTTTTGCCTTCTGTTCCCCTTCCATCCCCTCTCCATCCTCTTCCCAACAATCTGCCAAAGTACTGCCAGTTTTTCATGTGAGATGTTTCCACCAGGACACCAAATACTGGCTATCACAGTTTGTGTGGTACAAGCTCATCTCCACCAGTTGGTTTAACCAGCATGAGAAAAGTGCCCTGTTCATATGGTGAAGAGAAAGTTGCAGGGAAGATTGTCTCAGGTGAGCTTTCCCCAAACCTACTGTAAAATTAATTTGAAAGGGGTGTGTACATTGCATTCTGAGCACGATTTGACCAACATAAAACACAGAAGCAGCCGTAACTGATCAAGATGAATCTCAAGAATGGTTTTTCAAGCAACACACTGTGATCAGATCAATTCATACAAATGGAAGCAGAATCTCGGTGACCACAGGAGAGTTTTAACAGATATTTCTTAGTATTTCTTCCCTGGTTAAAAAGGGGAAAAAACACAATTATAAAGGACAACAGAAAACCACACTTTCTTTTGGGATTTTGTTTTGCTTTTATTTTTAGAAGTCTGACTGACCTCAAATGTTTGAAGCGAAATGTTTACATGAATATTTTAGGAGCACTACTTTTTGCTACTGTCAAATCCAGTTGTGCTTCAGAAACTGCAGAGTCATAGGCACCTCTTGCTCTAAAGGAGTAGAGCAAGATTTCAGTCCTAGTCTGAGGAACTGAGCAAACAGGCTGGATAACTTATTCTGGCAGCAGTTGGGTAAACAACCCAGGTGATATATAAAGATTACCACATGCAGGAATAACACCTGGTAAGGCTCTACTAGAGTGTTTGCTGGGTTCCAGTGTTTCCAAGTCTGTTACATTTACATATGGATTATACACTTTTGTATCCGTGCCATGTATTCACATGCATACACGTGTATATAGAGACACACACACACTAATGCCTGCTCTGTTTCTTCTATGTAATAAGGATATTTACTTGCTTTTTCTCTGTGCTCCTTGGAGAAGCAACCCATCTGAGAGGAGCTGGTGTTGTTACAGGTTGAATACATGAATTTTTTGTTGATGTCAAGGCAGTAGGTAACATTTTCCAAATTGCCTTTCCTCTGCTGACCTGTCAGCTGGATACCTTCCTTGAAAGCTGTGCTGTAGGAATTTTACCATCAAGTTATTTACATACAATTGGTAGTATTGAACTGATGAGCCTTAAAGGACTATCAGGATGCCTATAAAAGCACATGTGCTGAAATTCAGTTGATTTTGTAAGCTCTCTTGGGAAACCTTTTATGGTTAGTGTAAACCCAGCTCACTTCTGATAAAGCCTTTCCATCCTTTCGGTTCTAAGGAGATCACCCAGACCTTCAATGCTGCAGGAAGGGTACAGTCAGTGCTACTTGTAGTTTGAACTGCTGGATGTAGCTGTTTGAGCCTGCAAAATCCAATTATGAGACCAAAAGAGTAGGGTGGCAATTACATCATGACGGCTGCATGGCAGTCTGGGTTGACCACTGGATGCTGTAGTTGTACAAAATACAGTTTTGCACAGTTTTCAACAGCAAACCGATTTAGAAAATGCTTCATTTTCAACTGATGTTACTTTGAAGACGGTTATGAACACTTTTTAAAATCCCTGCCACAGTCCCAGGTGAAATCTGTCCCCCAGCATGAACAGTACTTTTACCTACAGCAGTAGCAGAAGTTGTATGAAAGTGTGTACATGCAGAAGCAGTTCAAGATCCAATTTCCATGAGGGCTCAAGGACTCACTTACATTAAGCCAGTTTTGCAGCAAAGGCCCTGCAAAACTCCCATGAAGACTACAAACCTAGGATTGTTTTACTTCATACACCTAAGTATCCTCTTAAAGCCAAAAGAATTGCACAGGCTTAAGATCACCATATACACACATGATCTGCTAGTCTAGGACCATACAGGAGTTGGTAACTTGATTATGTATTCATACTTGATATAAACATTCAGGAAATCAGACCCCTTCTGATCAAGGTCATTTTTCCTGGAGTAAAAGTGTGTCATACAATCTCTTCCCTGACCTTACAAAGCTCAGTATAGCTCAGTACCAGAGGAGTCTGGCTTCCAACCCTGGTCTTGAGGACTTCTTGAAGCAGGGGCCCCTGATTGTGGCCCCTGATTTCTAATTCTCAGAAGAGAAATGTTTCAAAATACTTTAAAATCAAATTTTGCTATTTTTCTGTTCATGCACACTGAAATGGCTGAGTCCAAAGCCATATACATAGGCTTTGGCGTGCACATATCTCTCATTATATTTTCAAATAAATGTCATTCAAAAGTATGCATATGGAAAAACTGGAGAATAATGCATAAGTAATAATGATTACATAATGATTTAATCCAGTGATACATCATTGATTGTAGCACATGTAGCAAAGTGCTTGGGTTTTCAATGAATATAACTGAGATAAAATATCTAAGAGCAGTGCTCTTGACATTTGANTAAGCCCTGGATTACAACCTGGCCACCAAAGGAGCAAATGGAAAGAAATCCAACCAGGGAGGGCAGAAGGTGAGGTAAAAGATCATAAAGATAATTTTCAACCAACAATAACATANTGTTTCAAAATACTTTAAAATCAAATTTTGCTATTTTTCTGTTCATGCACACTGAAATGGCTGAGTCCAAAGCCATATACATAGGCTTTGGCGTGCACATATCTCTCATTATATTTTCAAATAAATGTCATTCAAAAGTATGCATATGGAAAAACTGGAGAATAATGCATAAGTAATAATGATTACATAATGATTTAATCCAGTGATACATCATTGATTGTAGCACATGTAGCAAAGTGCTTGGGTTTTCAATGAATATAACTGAGATAAAATATCTAAGAGCAGTGCTCTTGACATTTGATCAGTGCCATGTTTTGAGTTTCTGGAGAAGACTTAAAGGTTAGTGCTATATTTCATCCTTCCAAGCTCTGCATTCGAAAGCTCAGTCCCAGGAAACATCACCTGCTGCCAAGGAAAGGCAGTAATTTTTAAAATCACATTCTGATATAAGCTGTGCAGAAGTCTCAGGCAGAATCTTCTTTGCAGACAAAATTATTGTCTTCAAGAATAGCTTGAATCAGATGAAGTATTTTTGAAGACAGGTGCANGAACAACAAAGAAAAACAAACCCAAAAAACCCAAGGAGATTTAGCATCCCCTGGAGGGACTTCATGGGCTGAGTCAAAATATCTGGAGGAGACAGGGACTGGAGGGATAATAGTTGTAGGAGACTTATGGATGAAGGGATACCTGGTTTAAGCCAGTTACTGGGCATTGGGCCAGTGAGGAAACCCTCCTCTGGACCTTGTATGCACTGTCAGCCCAGCATCAACCTGGCTGCAGAGGGAAGGATGATGAGATAGCTGTAAGGGATGTGCTCCTTCTCCACAGCCTGAGCTGGCCTGGGAAGAGAGCCTTGAGAACAGCACCAAAGTGCAAATTAGCAAACCTGGTCTGCATCCTGGGAAGGGCGAAAAAAAGGGGATTGTAGTGAACACCTGCTGCAGCTGTGGGGTGAATCCTGCCCCAAGCTGGAAGAAACCTAGGGGAAGCAGAACAGAAATATCACTTTGGTGATACCTTTAACAGGAAGGCCCAGTCCCTGGCACTAGAACTAGTCTTGTGAAATGACAGTGGGAGGATGTGTGTGTGAGCATCATTTCTGGTGAAATATGGGGGCAAAGGGTTCACTAAGAGCTGAAGTCTGAGCTGCTGAGAGCTGATGGCAAGCCATGTGTTGGCTGGAAACAACAAGCTGTCCTACAGGCAAATGTTGTGACTCATTAGATGACACAGTCCTTGTCCTAAAAGGCTGTCCTTCATGGATTAGAAGAGAAAAATACATATGTAGAAATACTAAAAATACCTCTGCTTCCCTCATGCCTGCCTGACAAAAGGACATCTCCAGCAGGTGCACCTACGCAGCAGGCACAGGTCTTGCAGAGAAGATTCTGTGCTTGCAGTGTTCATCCTCACACAGTAAGAGACAGTTAAAAATAGCTTGTACTACACAAACCTCTTAAAAAAAGTCAAGGAGGACTTACAAAACTGTCTCAGGTGCCTTTTTAAAACATGCAGCTCTGTATGCCTTGTTTTTCTTTCTTTAAACAAGTCAAGAAGTGATTGGAGGACATACTTTGTAGTGTGGCTATAAGATACAAATTAAAGCATCAGATGGCCCCCAAAACCATGATTTTTAACTCTGCTTCTAAGCTGGATTCTCATGAAAGAGTAGAGATTTTTTATTTTGTCAGGTAAAACTTTACCAACTTTATTGCCATCATGTAGTCAATAAATCAAGACAGGGTTCTGAGGCAGTTCACATGTAATAGATGTTGAGACTTTTTCAAACATGGTATAAAAGCCTTTGAAGAATAACTCTTAGATTTCATAGAATTGCATTGCAGAAGGAATTGTTGCAACCTGCTAAAGAAATCAAAAACAAGGAATGGGATGAACATATATATTTACGAAGAGTTAATAGTCTGAGCTGGGAAAGGAAATACTGCTCTATTTGAACATAGGGCCGTAATAGAAGAATAAAGAGGCAAGAAGCCTGTAGAAGGAGCTTGCATTTCTCACTGAAATAGACTCTTAATGTCTTTGTCCTTTGAAAGAAGAGTTTTAAGCAATACTGATGACATCTGGTTTGTTCTCATTCCTGAATCTTCTTGCTGGTAACAGCACAGAATAATCAGAAATTCCCTGTGCTCTTGGCTGCTTGCTTTTAAATTAGTATTCCAAGTCAAAATAGAGTTAAACACAGTCACACAGACTGGCAGATTTTTAATTTTTTGCTCTTCAGTCTAAAATTCTTCAAAGCCTTAGTCTTCTCAAAGGAATAATTAAAAAGAAGAAGTGAGCTTGAAGTGCTAGCAGAGATAGTCCTTGCAGAGGAGAAAGGTCCTATTTGCTTGTGCAAATCTGGTCCCAAGGTTAGTTTTTAGTCCCAGGAAACCTTGGGATCTTACCACACCAGAAACGGGTCCATCCAGGCTAAGCTGCTGTGCATAGAAAGGACAGGATCAAGCGGCTCACAGGACTGCTGACAGCTTTGAACTGGGCAGAATGAAAAGCTTTCATGCCTGAGCTATCAGCTGGGTGTCCTTTAGCAGCTCTGGATTCACACCAGGCTGAAGGTGAAAAGTGATGGGCATGTGTGCAGTGGCTGTACTCTCATACTTGTAGACTCTCTCCTCATACTCACACATACATATATACGTGTATACATATGTATGTTTGTATAAATACACTGTATTTCTTCATAATTACATTATTTACATGCAATATATAGCATATGTAGTTTGCAGTGTATATGCCTTTTATCTATGAGCACGAGTGTCTGTACACACACACCCACACACACACCCACAGCATTATTTCATTTTCCAGTCATACTGGAGTTTCCGTGGTCTCATGGGAAGGACACAGTAATGCAGCCAGACCCTGTGTGTGCTGTGCAGAACTGCACACAATCTTCTCAAGAATTGCTTGTTTACAATTTGCCAGGTAAATTATTATGTACAAAGCTGCAAGTATCAACAGACACTGATTTGGCAACCCAAGGCTGAAGCAGGTAATAATGACACAGCTTTGCCTTAAAGCAACTCCTGACACTTGAGAAGATTCAAAGATTAGAGCATCACATTGTTTTTAAAGAAATGAGATGGGAGCATGATGCAACCCACACTGACAAGGGATGAAGCAAAAGAGTGGGTGTTCCTTGGCTACTGGCAGTGGGGACTGCACTGATGGCTGGTGCTGTGTGCTAGAGCAGGAGCTCAGCACACACAGCCAGATTTGCCAGCCAGCCCTGGCTGCTGTCACTGCCTGCTAGATCTGGTTTCTGGTGAGTTTACCATCAAAAAATTGCAGTTGGCAGGATTCCTCCAAGTGAGTGGAGGTGATGCTCATGCCAGCTTATGGCCCTCAGCTGTGAGGTTCCAGGCAGCCCTTCATCCCAGCTCCACAGCACAGGTGGCTTCCTGCAAATTTTCCAGTCACTGTTCCCTCTGCAATTCCACTTTCTTGGAGGTTACAATAGTGTTCACAAAGACAAATAAGGAATAGAATTCTATAGTTTATATCTGATATGTTTTAAATACACCATAAAAGTCTGTTCTGTTGCTCAGGTACACACTGAGAGCCACAGAGCCAGCAGCTGTGACGCAGCAGGTACCACAAGCACTGGATCTCCCCAGAGGGGAGGAGGAGTCCATTGGCTGCCCTACAGTCACCAGCACAAACTGTGCTCCTGCGTAACATTCATCTACATGTGGAACATTGTACAGTATGAAAACATACAGAATTCAAACTTTGAATTTCAGATTTGCATAGGTCTGAGCTGTATGATTACCTCTAACCATCAGGCCAGGAAGAATAATGAGTGTAATTTGCTTGAGTTTTTACCTGATTTTCTCAAATTAGTCCTTGATTCAGTTCCAGTATCTACAGTTGGATTTGAGGATATCCTTCAGAGAAATATTGACTGGAAACTTCTCCAGGGATGGCAAATGTATGACAAACATCAGCTTCATTGGTGAAAATATTATTTCTTGCTTAAACCTATCTATCAGCTCTAAGTGCAGAAAGTTGTTCTATCTTTACCTGTAAAATCAAAATCCTTATACAGGGTCTTGTAGACAATTTAGAGAAGAAGATAGGTAGACTTTGGATCTCCTGTAAGAGGTTCTTCCGTCCTTCAGACAGTATTGGTCTATGCAGAAATTTCTCTGATTTTTTTTACATCTCTCTTGGATTGGGAAGTCCAGGACAGGACAGCACATTCCAGCTGCACCCATGCCAAATGCAGAGGCAACAAACCTTACAGAGGTCCTGCTCAGTGACAAGCAGGGGAATGCATTCAAGAACAGCATTGACCTCAACATCATATTACAATTTCATTACAACTGATTATCTATCAGTAAGTCCTAATCTCTTCAAGAATTACTGCTCTGCCAGACAGAGCACCTTATTAGGCAAACATGACTTGTGGTTTTTTGTTCCCAGATACATTGTATTGTATTTTACCAAACTGGAATACCTATTATTTGCTTGTGCCAGTATTTTTAACTAATTCCCTCAACATTGTCAAGAACAACTGTTTTCTTCTGGATCTCTCCTGAAAAGACAAAGATCAAGTGTCAATTTTGTCTTATCTTTTATCTCAGTCAGAATACACATTAAGATTAAGCAAGCTTCCTTACACAAACCTAAGTGTATTTCTCTAGCATTGTTTATCAACAAAACTTCTCAAACTAATCTAAAATTACTTGTAAAATTAAAAAGTTATTACATTTTATATTTCATAAACCTAGGTTGCACAACACTAATCCTATTACCTTCCTGTAATTATTTATTAGTGGATCACTCCCACAGTTCTTCCAGTATTGTTGGAGACTGGCTGGTTGGTAATTAGGGGACCTGACGCACCAAGCATCCAATGAACTGAGCTCTCATCCAAGTGTCAGACAAGGCACTGCTGAGATTTGAGAAGCTGCACAACTCACACCACATGTATCAATATTATGACCAAGAAAAAAGTGTGAACTTTTTAAGGTCTGGCAGAGCTTGTCTGATGCAGCAGGGCAGAACCACGAATTCCCTCTGCAGTGGACAGCAGAAAGGCACCATGGGCTCATTCTTTCCAACCCACACTGCCCTCAACCCAGGATTCTACTCCAGCCCTCATCACCATGAAATACTGCTTTATCCTCCCTGCCTTGCAGACCCCCAAACCAAGGATCCCATGGCCTGAGGTTTCCAAATCACTGGTTACACCCAGTGACCCTAGGATTTTCTCACTGGCAGCCATTCTGGCTAGATTACTGGTCAGCCTGGTGGTGTGGCCAGCCACAACCACCACAGCCATTCCTTGTTTTCTCCTACATCCCATAGCACAGCAGCCTCTACTAAAGCTGCAGGCACAAAACAGGCTCCTAGCCTCCACATGGCCCAGCAAAGAGGTCCCCATGTCCCCAGGAAAGCCCCTTCTGGTCAATTTTTCCAACAGGTTGAAGCGGATGAGACAGGGCTGCCAGCCCAACAGGGGCCCTTTCACCACTGCCTGCTCAGTGCCACACAGATCAACCCAAGCTCCTACACATGGCAGCCAGGCTGGGAAAGATTGTCCTTTACTCCGCTGCCCCCAGAAGAATGTGATGGAGGCCAAGACCTCTTCACCCCAATAACCCTTCTGCTGTTTTGTCTGTCCTAAAAGATGGCTTTGCTGGATATAATGCTCAGGGTAAAACACAATTTCACCAACCCTGCCATGTATGGGAGTGACCTGGGCCACAAGCAGAAGCAGCCCCTTGTGGTCCCCCCTCTTCCCATGGGGGAGCTCAGCTGCCTCCCTTCTGTGCTGCCTCCCCTGTCATAACCCAGCCCAACTCCTACATCCAGCATTTTGTGGAAAGAAACTGTCTCCTTTGATCTGCTCATCTTTGATCATCTAATATAACTACAGATCATGAATTAATGCTGCTGTCATCTCATAGGGAGCCCAAGTTCCAGATATTCTGTTTGGTGTGCTGTCAAGATCTCTGATAGCATTTTTGTGACTGGTTAAATAGCAACTGTATGTGGAGAGCAGGGTTGATGGGAAGGTGACTGTAGTCCCTGTTGCAAGGATTTGGCTAATTATAGAGGAGCAGCTCCTCTGCTGATGTGAATTGTCATAGCCCTGCTGGAAAGCACAAGCCATGAAAATTCACATCAGCTGAAGACACTTCCCATCAGCCAAGAATTTGCTGCAGCTTTGTCTCTCTAATATAAATATTTATGTGGATGAATCTGACTTCATCTTGCAATTTGACAGTCTATGAAATACCTACGGCTTCAGGCCCCCTTCTCATCCCTCTGCCTCATTATGGCTCTTATAGACAGTATTATAAACAGAGCTATTGCCTGACATTTGGATTTTTGGATTTGAATCTTGATTCTTGATTTTTGGATTTTTATTTGAATCTTGATTCCACAACAGGCAGATCATATTACTATTGGCAACAGTTAGCATGCTTCTGAATTGCCTTTGTTATCCTCGTGGGTATAAGATGCACAGATCCATCCTGAAGAATCAAGAGACCTACAAAAGAACGTACATTGCAAGTTGAAATCTTCCCTATGTCTTGCTTATTGTCTTTAACAGAGTACACAAATGAACCTGTTACGTTTTTAGGACACTGGATTCTTAAAGCCTGAGATCATGGTGGATATTTAAAGAAAGAACAGAAAGAAATGGATCACTATTTTTCCAGACATTTTCTGAGGAAGTGCTTGTGAGCATGGATGGGAGAGCAGAGACATGGCATCACAGACCAAGACAGCTGGAGGAGTACCTCTGCTCAATACCAGGCTGAGGCACACAAATGTTGGGGTTTAAAGTTTTTGGGGCCTCCAGCTGCACTCCCAGGCAAGGCTGGGGTTGGCCCAGGCTGTCAGAAGGAGCTTCTCAGTGCCCATGTCACAGAAAAGATGCAGACATGGCTGCAGCCTGGGCTGGCTCTATCCAGTACTCACACAACACATCTAGCATGTACCAAAAGCATTGTGTCTCATTAAATGCAGAAATGCTGAACACCAGTCTCTTTTACCTAAGGCAAACACGGTAAATTGAATTCCCTCACGTCCCAGAGGAGGATTTGAAAGCATATCTTCCAGGATTCATGTGCTGGCAGCTTGTGGATGTACCCTTGTGCTGAAGCTGTCTGATAGCATAAAAATGGGTATTAGACATCCCAGGGATGTCAGAGAAACAAGGACAGAAGTAGCTGGCACTGGTCTGGTGGTCATTGTGGTCCCCAGGCAAGGGATTCCCAATTTCTTTTCCATATTGCCCAGGCTCTCCCTCCGTGGTAGCCAAGTCTTGGGATAAAGGAGTAAGAATGGGGAGAAAGTCTCAATCTCCTTCTCCCTCCTGGGCAGGGATTTGGACTGGGTCTGGCCAGGATAGAGTCACCTTTCCCCACAGCAGCCTGTACAGTGCTGCCTTTTGATCTGCAGCTAAGACAGTGTTGACAGCACACCAGGGTTTCAGCTATTGCTGAAAATGGTTGCACGGCATCAAGGCTTTCTCATTTCTGCACTCTGCTTTCCCCCAGTGAGTAGGCTGGCAGTGGGCAAGGAGCTGGGAGGGAACACTGCTGGGACAGCTGGTCTGAACTGGTCAAAGGGATATTCCATGCTGTGTAACATCATGCCAACAACAAAACTGGGGGGGAGGAAGAAGGGGATATTTCGGGTTTCTAAAGGTGCTGCTGCTCAGTGAGTGGCTTGACATTGGCCTGTTTGTGGGAGATGGTGAGTGATTTACTTTGCATATACCTGTGGGTTTTTTTTATCTTGTTTCTTCACTTATTAAATTGTCTTGATTTCAATTCACAAGTTTTCTTGCTTTTGTTTTCCATATTGGAAAGGAACACATTTTTATGCTGGGATCCATGGAGTAATGAGAAATATTTTCAAGTGCAGGAAAGGACACTTCCAAAGAACAGAAAAATTAAGAGAAAGCAAACCAAGGTCTATGGAAATATGATGTGTTACATTCAAAGGACCATCTAAATTTCCTGCAAAAAGAAATCACAATGGCATGAATTAAATATAAGTCAGCACAAAGTATGAGAGTAAAACAGTGTACAATAGTTCAATTTACTGAAAAAAGCATGAAGGCTCAATTTTTATTCTCTATTTCAAAGTAATTGTAGAAAGAGAAAATTTATTTTCCCGTGAGAAAAAAAAACCCCAAACACATTAATGATTCCTTCTTTTCAAAAGCAAGCAGGAGAATGCAATGTGACAGGCATAAATGTGTGTAATGTCTAAGAATTCTAGCTTGAAAGATTTCAAAGCAGTGACAACTCAAAACACACAGTAGTAGTAAAATCACATTCCTAAGATGCTGAGAATAATTGGATTCATATTTAGATTTAAATTAAATTATGACACCAGAGAAACAAGTCAGTCCAGAATATAAGTACTTACCAAGGACAACAACTTGTTTGCCTCATGTGAACATTATCATTCTACCTTAATGGGGGCAGGGAGGAAGGGGATGGTCTGATGCAAAAGGTGCTAGTATGAAATCTAGGTTCAATTCTTCATAGCTGTCCTCTGTGCAGAGTCCTCCTCTGTCCAGACAAGCATGTAAGCTGCAGAACCCAAAAAGCATTTTCTTACCCAAGTCCCACCAGACTTGCAGTGAGACACAGGCAGGAGTTGGGTACTCCTCACCTGGGCTCTGAGCAGCTCCCTATTCTCACTCCTTGGTGTTCCCACCTTGGCCAGTTGGGAAGGCCAGTGCCATGAAAACCAAGTGTACTCTGGACAGCTGTGAGTTAATCTGAGAGGCTCCTGCTGCTGACAGATGCCCAGCAGCTACAAGAGCCAAACCATCAGCCCTTGGTTAGACAGCAGCCCTGGTATCACAAGTCACTGGTTGCCCGCAGGGGGTTCCAGCAGTGATGGCTCTGGAAAAGAAGGACTGGAGTCACCACAACTCATGAGATGACAAGTGACAAACAGCTGAGGCTCCTCAGCACAATCTCAGCCAGAAAATAGGGTGTCAGAATTTTTTTAGTTGTTCAGATAAAATCAGGTAGGATTGGAGCCAATGTCAGGAAATCAGCTGATCCAGCCTCCTGCCCAGTTGCCCTTATAGCACTGCTGAAGAAAAGCTACAGAACATTTTCTTAAATAACTTCCAGGGATGAAGGTACTTTTGTAGGAAGCTCAGCGTGGGCAAGGTGTTTAAAGTGTTGCAGAGAGCAAGGGATCAGGAGTGTGGCTAACTCATGCCCAAGGTGAAGGGGAGATCAACAATTTCAGCCCCCAGGGATGTCCCAGTTGCTGACCCACAGCGACACGTGACACGTCAGAAGTTCAGCAGTGAAGAGGCAAGCTATGGAGGCATAATACAAAGTCAGGGAACACGTCACACAAGGACATTCTAGAAAAAGAAAAACAAAACAGGACTGGGTCCTAGTTGCAGTCCTGCCAGTTATTTCCTGTAATCTTGAGCAGCACACCCCTGTGCTTCGGTTCCCACATCTGCAAACCAAGGCAAATAGCATCTGCCTACTTCAATATGGACATTTGCCAGCATACTACGAAGAGCTAAGAATAATTTTGTGTCATTAATGTTGTCTAATTCTGTGTTTTCCTCTATAACTATGCATGTGACAAGATGAGCTCACAGCCAAAAAACTGTTTTTATATGCTGAATGGCCCTATATAATGGGACCAGGTGAAACAGCAGCATCTGCTTAACTCACCTTCAACCTCCAGAGGGTTTAAGCTGAGCTTTCCTTGTGCAGCATAAAACTGTATTGCAGTATTGACCACCAGTCCCTCAGGGAGCAAATACATCCCCTGCCTCATCTTGTTAATGAATGTTGGAGCATAGAAACAGCTTCACCTCCTCCTCTTCCTCAGTTACCAATAAAAATACCTGCCTGACTTTACTGGTAAAACATTTTCTACCACCGCTGGCAGCCACAAAAGGCTTTTCTCCCTGAATTATAATTGTAACGTATTATGCAAGCAGTTAAGCAATGGAGAAAGAGCTACAAACCTGCAAGAAGACAAATAGAGCCCCACACAGAATACACGACTTTGCATTTTTTTCTTCAAAATTATAAAAGAACTGGCCTAGTCATTGAGTTGGCCAAATTTTAAATCCCTGCGATATTAAATGACACAGCCATGATACAACGAGGTTTGCATAATGGCTTTTTACAGATTTGCAAAACATAGACGATTTTTCCAAATGTTAGCCATGGCTATTTTTATCTCATGGCTAAACTCTAGCTGCATAGGAAGGCTATTCCACCAACATAGTGGATATTTCACAGGCAAACACACATCTGGGAGACTGTGGACTATTTTATATTTATGGTCCCAGATATTTTCCCCAACAGATGTGGGATCCCCTTGTGACAAATTTAAGACTTCTGATAATAGGCTTCACATTTTTTGGCTACTTACCTTGTTCCAGTGGGATTTAATGGGCTGCAGGTTGAAAGCTGCTGATTTAAATATCAATCAAATTAACTCTGCAGAAGGATTTGTCATACTGTGAGAGAAAGAGCTCAGCCCCTGCAGATGCAGGGAGGAGGGGAGTGGAGGATTAACTTGTGTAGTTATGGCGTGGTTATGGGAGGCTTCTTAGCAGGACTTCTTGTTTCAGAGATCTTCCGGGACGCAAGGCTGAGGGATCACCAGACCCCAAGAGTATCAAATGAGGACTGCACCAGGCAGCCCTCGCCCCACAACAACCACCCTGCATTAAGCCTTCCTCTGTCCAAGGATTACACCTGAGCTTTGTGGCCACAGGTAGAATTCCCGTGTCCCCTTTAGACCAGCATCATTCTGGCCATGACTGGACACCTCTGCACCTCTCCTGTGGTGTGTGCTCCTCAGTTTCCCTCTCCCTGCCTCTTGTCCTGGACACTTTTTCCCTGTCAGAGTGCGAAGGGACTCAGCCCCAGTCTGCATCTAATCCCAGTTTAACTATGGCTCCACAAACAAGCCTGCGGCTAGAACATCATCTGGGATGAAAAATGTGATATACTCAAGACCACTCCCCCATACTACCCCCCTGATTTTGTAGACTCTTGGTCTGGGCTGTAACTCTGGGGCAAGTACTAGGTTAGACACCTGGCCAGGGGCATGCCCTGTATGTGAGGATGGTTTCCAGAAATGAGCTAAATCAAATGGAGTCCTTGTCCCAAAAAGTGGGACCACTGTGCCGCTCTCCAGCTGGATTTATGCTGGGTCTGCCAAGCAGGAGGTGCAACATGAATGTACAATTATAGCTCATGGGCTTTGACACCAGGATGAAGCATGGGAGCAACGTCAGGAGAGACCTTCCCTGGGCTGCAGGTCAAAATCACATATTAGAGGTTAACAGCTTGAGGGGAGGCCATAGGATTTTTCTGTTCTTCTCTCTGTGTCCCTGTTTCTGCAACTTTTTCTTGCATGGTGTAGTTCTCAGAATCCTATATTGCATACCACAAAAATTTGGGACTGCACAAAGTTATCAGTCTGCAAGTGGGAATTGTATCCTAAAAAAATTTGGCATGGACCCATGTCCTACAGACCATAAGGCAGCTTAGGAAGCACCAGCCTGCAATATTTGGTTGTTGCACAAATTCCAGGAAAGGGTTGCATAAACTAGATACCTTTGGGATTAGCCTATTACAAGTCCTTTCATTGAGGCATGTGATATAAACCTGATTTTAGGGTCAGAAGCTTTCAGTCTAAGCTGTATATGCAGTGCTGTGAAAGACGATGTACAAGGGAGAGAAGCAAACCTCATTGTCAGACACTGACAAGCCTTTTGCTGTCCCTTTAATCTGGAAGGTTTTATTTCTGGTTTTGGAACTGTTGCTCAGATCATCTCACAGACTTTACTAATTTTCTGTGAGCTTTGGTCCTGTAAATATTAACTGCTGTCAATTTGTTTGATCTGCCTGTTGCTGCTCAAGGATCTGAGTACTTCGAACCTTTGCCTAAATAATGCAGTGTGACTTTTATTTGGGAGGAGCCACTGAGAACCTTTCAGCTCCTGCATAATATGAATCACAAGTGAAACCAGAAAATGTGTGGCTGGAGTTAGTGGTATAACAGCAGAGGTGCATTACACAAGTGCCCAATCCTCTGCTGAAGTCAAACTGGGGACTTGTAAATCACGAGACACCACTAGCAATGACAGGATGGTCAGCAGGTTGTTGTCAGACCTTGCTTACTCATTGACTAAAAAGGGTTGCCAAACTGGTGCTTTGCCCTTCCCCTCACCTCAGGCCCTGATTCAATTGTGGTACAATGACAAGGACAGGGTTCCAGGTTATTTTGTTCCACCATTTGCCAAGGGCAGTGGCTGGCTGTGGGACAGGGCAGCACTCAGCCACGGCTCCTCAGGGGAGTGCCATTGAATCACACCCAACATAATCCTTCACCAGTGGAAGGATTATGTTGGGTGTGATTCAATCCAAACTCTTCCTGGAGACACTGTCAGGTCAGGCTTGTCTAACCCCCAGGAAGGGCTGCTCCTCCTGAGGCACCCAAGGCAGTGCTCCCTGCTGTTGGCTGTATCAGGCTCTGGGATCTCTTCAGGGGGACAGCCTGCGCATCAGTGCACCCTCATCACCTCACTGCACACCAGGGCAGGGCTGTGGCACTGAGCCCTGCTGCAGGGCACAGGGACAGGTCATCTCATGCCAGCTGTGCTCTGGGCAAATGTCAGGCATGGAGGAAGTAGTTCTGGGCACAGTAGTGGGAGCACTTGAGAAGCTCCCCTGCTCCCACACCAGAACCCCATTCAGGCTGCAAGCACCACAGCCAAAGGTTTCACCTGGCAGCTATGAGGGACACTCCAAAACAAAGTATTTTCTTTCAGGTCACATCAGCACAGGTTTCTGTGACTCCTGAGCACTTTCTTCTATGCTGTGCCACGTGCCTAGGGCAGGAGCCCACCCAGCTGCACCTGCAAGATACATGGATACAGCTCCTTGCTGCTGGGGCTGGGCACATCCTCTGCTGTGTTTCCCTTGGGATGAAGTGCTTGGAGGGTTTCATCCGTCCCTTGTCACCTCCCGCTGCTGTATGATGCTCAGAGTTTCTATTTTAAGCAGAAGCAGTCCAAATGAATATGTCACAGTTAAGGTGACTCACGCCTCAAGAGCACATTCCTCCAGATTTATAATCTGATTTTTGAAGCTTGAGCAGCCCCACTGCACACTCCAGGCGTGCCTGAGTAACTTATAATAACCCTCTGTGGAGGTTAAGGCAACTTTGTTCAAAGGTATTTCTTTCAGAGCGAGAAAAGTAGAATTGCCCTGGCTAAACAGATATGAGAGCACTGATCAAGGAGGGACAATGTGGCTTTCTGCAAGTAGAGACATTGTGGAGCACTGAGCTGAGGCATCTGTGTTTTGCAAGTGCCAGCCCATCAAACACAGTGCCCCAGGGTGGTCCTGGCAGCCCCTGCTGCCTGCCAGCCACCAACCTCCACCCCCACTATAGGTTGGAGTCCCCATGAACTTCTCAACATCTCCTTCCACATTGCCATCTTCTACCTAGCTTGCACTGAAAGGACAAGAAAAACTCTGCAGCATCCATCAGGTGCTCAGGGAGGTCACTGCCTTAGCCCTGCCATGTCTATCACAGTCTGTTGTCAGTGCTGAAATACTGGTCATCAGCAGGAGGGCTCAGCCTGGGCACACCCTGTGCCTGCTTGCAGCAGTGCATCCCAAGTGCTGAGGAGCAGGAGGGCTGCTCTTCTGGTTTGGTAGCCTCTTCCACTTCCTTGGCAGAGGTCTGAGCAATGACAGAGTTGGGTGGCATGACAGGGGATCTGGACCCTGTTTTCCTACAATAGCTGCAGAATACTAAAAATGCCAGCATGAATCAGCTGGTGCACAAAGACACTCAGGTCATTTGTGTCAATGAAGTGTAACTCTACATTGTTTAAAGAATATCTGCCTAGTGACAACGTGCAGGAGTTTGACAACACTGAATTAGGTTCAGTTTTCACCTGCTAAAGGGCTTTTACAGGTGTCTTAAACCTCCTTAGGTTTGCTGAAGGATGTGCTGAGAAGACCGTGATCTCACAACAAGGGGCAGTGGATAAGCCCATACGCCTGAGCCATAACTCTCACTGCTGACAGCCTGCTGTGTGCCTGCAGAACTGGCACATAGCACCAGGGCATGGAGCAGGTCTGCAGCCCATGGAGCTGCTGCAGGTGCCCCTCGGGAGCCCCCCCATGTGCAGCCCTGCCAGCAGGGACAGCTTCTGTAAGAGATCAGCATGCAGGGAAGCATCCTTGCAGAGATCCTGACTGGGGAAGCACTGAGCTCAGAAGACCGTGTGACCCGTGGAGCACTTTGCCTGTGTGTGCACTGGGGTACCCTGCAGCCCCAGGGCAAATTTCACCATCAGATGTAATGCAGGAGTCTGTGGGCATCTCCCATTTGGCACCAGCAATTACATCACCAGCATGGCCTTGCCTTTGTCCAAAAGTGCACCACAAAGTTGTGATGTGAACATCTCCACTGTTTGACACAGTAGAAATGAGGAGCAGAGTTGCTGTCTTGTAAGAAAATCCTGTAAAAGTTCAAATCAGCCAACTGGTGTAATCCTCTGTGTGGAGGGGTCTGCACCATGTGCTGCATGTGGGTGCACAGCTCGCGGCTCCTGCTGTCTGAAGGGATGTAAGATTTTTATAGTGTTTTCTCCATGTGAGGGTTTAACCCCAGATGGCAACTAAGGCACCACACAGCTGCTTGCTCTACTTCCCCCTTTGTCCCCCCTTCACACTGGTGGAATGGCAGAAGAATCAGAAAAAGGTAAAACTAGTGAGACAAGAACAGTTTAATAGTTAAAATAAAACATAATGATAATAATAATAGTAATAAAAAGAGAGAGCAAAAAGAAGAAAAGAGAGGAATAAAACTCCAGAAAAAGAAGTGATGCCCAGTATAATTGCTCACCACCCCAAGAAGCCATCAGTGGCTCCTGACCAACTCCCACCAGGTTTTTAACTGGACATGATGTTGATGATATGGAATATCCCTTTGGTCAGTTCAGGTCCCCTGTCCTAGCCATGCTCCCTCTCAGCCTCTTGTGCACCTGCTCATTGGCAGACCATGAGATACTAAAATGTCCATGTCTTAGAGTCAGCACTACTGAGTAACATAAAACATCAGTGTTCTCAACATCATTCTCATACTAAATCTGAAACACAACACTGTACCATATACTAGGAGGAAAACTCTATTTCAGTTGAAACCAAGACACTCTAATAAACAGGATTTTAAATGATACTTTACAGAGTCTGAGTGCCCTTTTTATGGGGTCTGCCATGGACCAGCCCCTCCTGGTGCAGGACATCAGGCACTGGGTGTCAGGTTGGTAGGAAGCATATGCTTCCACAAATCGAAGTGGCAGGGGAGCAGACAGGCTTTTCCATGGAAATTTAACCTAGCATCAGTCATTTTTCCAAGCTGGTGTAGTACTTCTGGTAAGAACAGTAGTGTCTGGCATATGCTTGAGCACTACGTTCTGCAGAAATCGGCAACGAAATTGCCTTTTCTGATTTTCAGCATGGATGAATGTTCCAGGTTTTTAAAAAGGGAAAGATGTTGTGAGAGGTGATCAATAAAGAAACTCCAGCATTTGGCAAACCACATTTTCCATAAAGCTTCCAGTGTCCATGTTCTGTACCTGCATGCTGGCCAGGTTATTGCTGGATCAATACCTGTGATGTGGAATTATTTCCATGCAGAGGTGTTTTATTACTCCACTGCCTACAAAACTCAAAATATGATAAAGCTGATAAATAATAGATGAGATCTTTAGCTGTCAGTGGTGATCACTCTCTGGAAGCCAGCAAAGCACTCAGCAGAGTGCCCTTGGTTTGCAGCACATAAAAGCTTTGGCTTCAAGGATCTTAAACCAAAATCAGAGCAGCAACTGTAATAACTACACTCTATGGTTGCTACCTTTGCTATCAACTTCAACTAGAAGTTAGAATGCAAGAAATAATATAATAATAATAATAATATTAAAAAACCAAAATGGCCCCTTGAGATTTTTTTCAGCAAATCTAGTCATTACACTGAGATGGTGTAAATGAATTCAAAAAGACACTTCTCTCTGTGAGTTAAGGAGCTTTGTTCCTGACCCTCTAACTAGGACATACTACTCATAGTGCTGTTCATGTTTATAATAGGTTGTCACCATATCATGGCAGGAGGAAAACATGGCTCTCTAAAAGAATAACATTCCCAAATGGAAAAATGTTTTGACTTCTGTCACTTCTTGCATGTGCAGTTACAGAACAATTACTCAGAAGACTCTTTCCCTCATTCACCTTGTGTATAGATACAGTGTCAGGACTTAAAGACCATTTCCATTTTCTGTCCCTCTGTGCAGTCAGGGAGTCTACAAGTTTTTCTGGTATCTGTCAAGTCCTTCCATCTCATGGTAAAGGAAGCTTAAAATACAGGGCAGTGTGTGCACCACATTTTGGCAGAGGAACTCAGGACCAGTCAGAGGATCTGGAACTATCTGACTTTCCTCCTTTTCCTCCTTACTGCTGCCCTTTCTGGCACATTGCAGCTTGAATCTCCTAAATTTTACAGTAGAATTTTGCATCACATGTTCTAATAGATGTGTGGGAACTGAAAAAGGGCAAAACCTCTTAAGGCTGTCTACAGTCTTCATGCCAGAAAAGATGTGTAAGATGTTTCTATCCAGGTTTCAAACATACATGCATCAGTGCAGCTTTTATTAAAATAATGTTGTTGAGTAATTTCTTAGAGCAAATTTATACAGCAGGTAAGTTAACTGATTCTATATTAGCCAATAGTTATATCTAAAAAGATCTGAAATTTTATAGCAGAATGGTGTGCATTGGTAAACACAATTGTGTTGAAACTCAGATACCCCAGGAAACAAGATGATTTCAGTGACATTTAATAGGAAAAGAATGTAAACACCCATTTGGATAAGGCTAAAAGTTCTGTTTGGGCACTGCTAGAACAGAATATATTTATTTCATAGCCTAATTAAGATATTTCAATATCAAAAGTGCTCACATTCCAAACATTTTAGCATTCAACATGCAAGATTTTAATGCATCAAAGTATTTTTAAATTGTGATCTCATTTTGCTTCTTTAAATTAGGGTCCTTCCTACTCATAAGACCTGAAGATTCTTGCTCCATGTCCTGCGAGTGAGCTGCCTCTGGTTTGTACCACATAGCCCAACAAAGTGCCTGGAAAACTAAGCTGACCCTTCAGTGAGGAACATGGACTAAAAGCTTTGAGCTGGAAACTAAAGACATGATCGTGAGCTGCTTTTTAAAAACCTAGCACTGCCTGAGGAACTTAATTTTTTTTTCCACAGTCCTAGGCAACATTTCTACTGCAATATCAAAGTGCAAACCCTGGATCAGCCTCTACTTTGCAAGGTTTTACCAGGTAGCTGTTTTGGCTGAGAGTGTAGGAGTGTAGTTATCTCAGTCAACATTTTAAAAAACTTTTAGGAAAAAAAAATTGTTGTTTTAGTTGTAGAAAAAATAAAATCCCTGCTGACAGAGTGCTGCAGGTGTGTCCTTACTGCTGACTTGGCCTGAGGCCAAATACCAGGGCCCCTCCCTGTCTGTGCCTTACATCACTGAGGTTGGAGCAGGACACCAGTTACCAGGAAATAAGCACTTTCCCGAAGTGAGGCCAGAATGATCTTTTTCCAAGGAGTCTGAGTGGAACAGCAGTGAGCTCAGCTAAAATTCTTGGAAAAACTGGTGTTGCAATAGCAGCATAAAACCCCTCTGCTCATATCTGCTGGGGTTTTGGAAACCCAGTTCCCTGTAGCCAAGACCCTGCAGAACAGGTCAAATGGGATATGGCCAAAGCCCAGATGAGGGGTTCTGGTCAGTTCTTTGTAGTATCCCTCCTTAGGATCATCTGTCCTTATGGGACTCCCTCCTCCAGCTCACTTTGTGTTTCTCCAACTTCACCTAATAGCCACCAGACAGTGGCCTCTCTTGCTGTCTAAACTCAGCTGAAATGTGACACTACTGAGAACTGATTAAGCTCACCATTAGATGAAAACTGGCAAAAACTTGAAGGCACCAGTCTAGGCAACCAGCCTAATTCCACAGCACTACAGAGCTGTGGACATGTAACCTCTTCTCCAAGCAAGAGAGACCATCCCCAGTTCTGGGAGAGCAGCCAGGCTGCAGGAAAACAAGGGTTGAGCTTCTGGCAAATAAACTAAAACCAGGTGGAACTGTTTTCCTCAAGGAGCCCCCTTGGCATGCCTTATCCCATCCTGTTGTGTATGGGCAGAAGGGTGCAGAGCTCCTGCCTGAAACCAGGCATGAGCAGGGACTGACTCAGTCTGTCACTGCCCAGTGAATACCTCTCTGGTTACTTCGAGGCTGTTACAGAGAGGCAAATGACCTCCATGACCTTTCTGCTGAACAACTAAGGGCCCAGGAATCTGGGCTCATTCTAAAGTAAATTTTGAACATTTCTCATTTCTCAGACATCTGTGAGAGTGAAACCATCTCCATTTGGGTGTTCCTCGTGGGGATTTCTTCTCCAAGACCTGTTTCACAAGAGGGTCTCTGTGCCTATGTGGCTACAGCATGCAGCATCAGCATGTCAAAATCAAATGCAGTTAAGACTAAATCCTTCCTTGTTCTTTAATTTAGATGAACTTATATGCTAAGGCCATGCTCATTATCTGACAGGGTCAGAGCAGTAGCTGGGTCCTGGGGAAGCACTTGTTGGCAGAGTGAAATAAGCCAAAGCACTCTGCAGAAGGGAGGGAGAGGGCAACGTGCCTGAACTAAGCAGAGGGCAGGAGACAACAATTATTGGAAACAGGCAGTATGGGCTCCTTCAGCACCATCTCTCTTCACAGTAACGCCAATGCTACCTCAGCCTTTTAATGCATCTTATTGCTAATCAAATAGCACAGTATAGGTCCATCACTGCTCCCACACAACACAGCTATCTACTTTGAACCAGCAGAAACATATAGAGCCCTGATGCCCAATTGTTACAGCCTGAATCCTTAGACAACAGGAAAAAATCAGTCAGAAATTACTAAATAACTTTGTTTCTTCAGGGTTTGGTTTTCTTTTTTAAAGTGGATGTATTGCCTTCATCCTTTTGTTCAGTTCTACATATTCTTCTGAACTACAGAGCCAAAAGCCAGCCACACAGGCCCACATACCACAGGAACAAGAGAGCCATCAAGAGGGTTGTTTTGACAGCAAATGCTGAAATAACAAAAGCAAACACATCAGTTTGCTTTGAAATGCCTGTAGTAGTGTCTATGCTGAAAAATCAAATGAAGTCAAAACAGTAAGTTTTTCTTAAAACTTCTAAATTGTTCCTTCAGTTTAAATCCACTCAAGACTTGAAGCAGCAGAAGCATGGATGTCTTGACAGCCCTTGGTAGCTGTGTAGGCTGCAGATGGAGACCATCCAGCCAATACTACCCAAATATTGGATGGGGCAGAAAAATGAAGGCAGGAGACCATTTCCAGAGCTAATGATGAGTCCCTGTAATTCATAATCAAATTAGGGACTAGCTTCTCTTTGCAAGTAACAGAGTGGGAATGTGTCCCTGCCCTCAAGTTTCACACATCCAGCCTACAGCTTTCATGGGTGATTGGTGGTGGTTGTACAAAGGATGCCCAGTGCAGAACTAAGGTGCCTCTTTGCCTTTCAAAACACTTCTCTGCCTCTCTCTTCCTAGAGACCAGGATTCATTACAAGGTAGAACCTGTATCTTCCCATGTATAGCCAGGGCTATTTACGCTTCCATATGTTTTGTAGAAGTACCCTTTATTTTTCATATATTTTACCATACAATTCAATTGGTTCATTCACTAAGTTTTCTGTTCCAAATTTAAATATTCCTGTAAGCTGGATAGCTGGTAGAAAATACCATTCTGTGCCATGATCAAGCAATCCAGAGGACCAGGATTCAGAGGGTTATTTCCAAACTGGTGTATGCCAACAATACACTGGGAGAATTTAAGAGACCTCCATGTCATTACTTGCAAAAATCACTGGAGGAATGTACCAAAAAGTGCGTTGTAGAAGATGCTCTTACCTATTGAAACAAAGATTTGTTTGTGACCCATAGCTACAAATAAGTAGCCTCGATTAGTCATCTGGGTTTGCATGGGATCTTTGTTGGAGTTTGTCCAACTTGAACATTAAAAACAAACACACACCAGAGGAACAACCACAAGAAAATGACCAAATGGCTCACTACAAGGCAGAGACGACAGAGCTGAATAACAGCTCCAACACTGCAGTAGTATAGAGTGATGGTGGCTCTTCAGCGACCTTTAAAAAATATATCTGGCCACAGTTAAAAGCCTAGACGGTGAACATCTGTGTAAAATAACACTTTGTTTAAAACTGAAAAAACAGCAGGAGGTAACTGGTAACTGTTACGAAGGTTCAGACATGGCCTGCCACGGGGGTGGGTGGCTACATCCCTCTTGGCTTGTACCCCAGGAGGTACCTGTGGAGAACCGTGAGCTGGTCCTGCCTGCTAAAATATTGTGTCCCACAATTCCCAATTTTTTTCTTTCCTTTTTAAAGAAAGAAAGAAAGAAAAAAAAAACCAACGAAAAAAACCCCAGGAAAAAAAAAACCCAAAGAAAACATTAAAAAATCCCCCCAACAAACAACCAAATAAAATGAAAAGAAACCACAATTAAACAAAATCCCAACCAAATAATCAGAACAAACACCCACACAGCTGAGATATGTCAGAACACAGCTATAGAACAAGCCAGCTCCTGTGGCCCGGCGCTGGGCTGGCGATGGCGCCTGCGGCCGTGCCTGACCTGAGGCGCCGCTTCTGCTCCTGCCCTGCGCTTCCTCTCCGCCGCACCTCCCATGCCACCTAGCGGCTTCCCGAGCGGAAAATTCCTTCTTAAACGGCATTTACAGAGCCGCAGCCTCTGCCAGCTGTTCCGTGTGCCTCCAGCTCGCTGGTGAAGAGCACGGCCCTCTGCAAGCCTGCCCCGCGACAGCGCCGGCCCTGTCGCCAGCCCCTCACGGCACCCTCAGACTCCCCGGAGAAATTTCCACCTCCTCGGCCTGTGTTTACAGCTCTCTGCTGTTTTCTGTCGTGTTCAAAGCCTTCACGGAGCCCTCACCCATTGGGCTGCTCACCTTACCCCTCTGTCCCATGGCCTTAACCACATATCTGGTGGAGAGGAGGTTGTATGTTTTACTTTTAAGCATTCAGTGAGGGCGGACACTCACCACAAAGTTCATGTTAGTTAAAATCCTAGTTTTCCAAGGAAAAAAAAAATCAGAAATGTTTAAAGTGGTCTTCCTCTTTCCCTCTTCCTAACTTTTTACAAGGGTCAGGGAGGATTTCATTGTTCATCTCAACAGCTGCTTTCTGAGTGCCCTACAGCCATTTTCCTTCAGGCAAAAGGTGCCAAACCATAGCCTTTCAGTTAGGCCGTTTCTCCAAGAAACAGGAAGTTTTGGTTAAGAGCAATGTTTTGCCTCCAAAATAGGTAATTTGATTACTCTTGCTCCCTTCTCAACAAGGTGGCCTAGCCCCTGTGTTAATTAAGGCCTGTGTGCCCCAGGCAGCCCCAGCGTGCTGCCAGCAAAGTGGAATGGTGTCTGCAGGACAGGTCAGGGGACACCCTCAAGGACTGCCAGCACCACGGTCCCTCGGGACAAGCCCAGCTCCAGCCAGGATGCCTGTCAGAGGACACATGTTGGATTAGCCTTTTTTTGACTCAGAGATGGGGCAGCTGAGAGATGTTTTAAAACCTTTTATTCTATTTTTTAGTCTCATATGAAGGGTGAGACAATACAGATGTTACAATTTATGCTATCACAATTAGAAGCCAACTATTTCCTAATTCTTCACAAATCTATTTCCCATAGACACAGAGCATGCGTTTGCTTTGTGAAAGGAAGAACTTTATCATCACGAAAGCAGGGCAATGGCTGTCCAGGTTACTCTGGGCAAAGAAAGGAACTGGACCTGACCCATGTTATCTCCAGCATTTTCGTTAGGCAGAGGCAGCATTAAAAAAGAAGCCACTTTCCCTAAATATTCATTTCTTGGTTTTGATTTCAAATGCTTGAAAACAGAATAGTTCCTCTTGAAAGTACTTGAAAGTTTTCTCTGCAAGAAATTATTTTATTTTTCTAGGAAAAAAGACCAAACCAAAACATTTAAAGCAACTCTTTCAACATTTCTGAAAGGATGTACCATTTTTTTCTTTCAGACCACTGGAGAAAATACTTTCTTTTGTGAAAGGCCAGTGCTAGGCTTTACCACAGCCAAAAGTCATTGAGCTATGCTGACACCCCTAAAATAATTTCTCCCCTCATCAGTGTAGTCCTTATCTTATACGTGGCTTAAACCCAAGTGCTGACCTTGGGCGCTACATATCACCAGACCCTGAGGGCTGCAAAACATTGTCCTGCCCTTCAAGAATGGGTTCCTCACCATGGCAAAAGCAATGCAGGTGAAATTATGCCACAAACTGCTGCCCTGTGGCTTGGAGAGCCAGCTTTGCTGTGCAAAAGTCACACAGCTGTCCTTTTTCAGTTAATGGTCATCCAGGTGATCGTGTCCGTGCAGAGGAACCTTGTGGCAAACACAGCTGGAGCCCCTGGGCAGGACAAGGACCATCAGAGTCTCGGGGAGCGTGAAGGGAGGGAGCAGAACTGACTTTCTGTCCTGGGTGCTCTAGGAAAGTCAAGGAAGCGGGAACGAGGGTGCACTCAGCAGCTAGAGGGCAGGCTCATTTTTCCTTTAAAACTTAGAAATCACTTCCTTGCAGCTGCAGTGACTGCCAGAGTATCCAACAGAAGTGGCTAAGAGGTAAGTCAGTCAGGCTAATTGGAGAAGTCTTCTGCATACTAACTAGGGGGAGGGAAAACCCAAACTATAAAAACACAAAACCACAGATGTACAAACTTGATAGTTGTTTCAAAATGCTTAGCTTCAGCCCAGCAGGCTGATTTCTGACACAGCAAGGGGAGAGAAATCATCTACAAGACAGGAATATTCCACAGATGTGGCCATGTCTGATTGCAACCACCCCACAAAAAGGACACACTGGTCTACTAGGCTTCCAGAACAGGAAAAATAATAAATAATTGAAAGTATTTACAAATAGCATTAATCAAAGCATTCCAGAGAAATAACTTCTTCTTTTTTTTTTTTTTTTTTGTGTGTGTGTTCAGAAAAGGGATGTGAAGCAAGCTAAGAAGTCTCTGCAGAGTATGCTCTCAGGTAAGTTAGGTACTCCCTCACACAGGATTTTCTATTACTTTCTGTGGCTTTCTGTGGACATGGGATTTGGGAGCTCAGCCTTTTGCAGGGAATGCAGCTGGAGCAGCCATCCAGGCCCACACCCGGTGCTGCTGGTGTGATGCTGCCACTGCTGTGCAGCCACTGAGATGGGCAACTTTATACCTTCAGAGGCAAATTCTCCTTCTCTTTGTTGCTTTGTAAAAGAGCCATTGAAAAATCACCTGTCACGGTATTACTGTTTGCATTGGAAGTTTCCTTACTGAAGCATAAGGGGAGACTATTCTACTCCCTGATGTCATTGATGTCTCCCTGTTCATACAGGTAAGGATTAGGCCAAGCAATACTACAAGTGATGCCTGAATATTAACATAATTATGGGGGTTCTGCCAATGCAGTTCACACTGGTGAGATGCCAGGCAGTGCCAGCCTGGTGTGGATGGGGGAGGTAATGCTGTGTTGGACAGGAGGAAGATTTGAAAGCTCCTGGTGTACACCAGCTACCCGCCAGTTTAGCTGGCAGAAGCTTAGAAAGCAAATATATCTGGAAGCATTGCAGTTTCCCCCCATCTTTCAGCAGTGGTTGCACCTCCCAGTCAAAACCTCATGGGCACCCTTGATGGGCAGCAACATGGGAGAAGCCTACCAGAGAAACAAGGCTTGGTCTGGACCTGAGCACTTCTGTCAGCTGAGCAGCAGCCAGAAATCAGGAAAGTCCACAGAGGTGGAATCCACTGAAAAATACACCAGCCTGTGTATTTTGGTGCCATGGATGGCACACTGCACTGGTCTGAAATGTGAGAGCATGGCTTAACATAAACACAGCCCTCAGCAGAGTCTGTTACTGTGAAAATGGTTCCTTTCACTGAGCTTCCTCCTGCCTATCTGCAAATGCCAAATCTTCATGGCTCTAACATGGGAGCATCTGGTGCATCATTTCAATAGACAAAGGCTTGAAAGATATTTGGATTTGGACAATGAAGGTCCCATTAAAGGTCTGAAGAGCCTCCGTCCTTGGGAACAGAGAAAGCCATGAAAAGTGCTTTGGCTGTTCACCAGCCAAAGGCAGGGGTTTATCTGAAAAAGCACTATCGGAACACAGGAGGAGAGAGAGATGTTTACACACAGCTGTGTCAATGCAGCGGGGATTGGGCAGGCAGAGGTGGAGCTGTCAGGAGACAGTTTGGTGGGAGGGCCACCCAATGCCTCCTCTGCCTGCCTTTCTCTTCAGATTATGCTCATGGCCACATTTCAAGTGACACAGTTAAAAAAACCCAACCCCTGGTGGCAGCAGCCACAGCAGCACCTGACTCCTGGGCAGGGCTGCACTGCTGGAAAACTGCTTCTGGAGTTGTCCTGTGGTTCAGTCCTGCTGTGTTAGGATGGTATTTTATCTACCTGGTATTTTTTACCTCTAGGTTGGTATGACTGCAGCTNTTTTTTTTTTTTTTGAGGGTAGAAAACACTTCCTACATGTGTAAGGTCACATCTGATGAAGAACAAGCAAGCACTATTACATAGCACATGTATTTTTCTTCTTTAACCAGGGTGTAAAACCAAGCCATGAAAAGAACGGGAACATTTCATCCTGAACTGAGTGGGTGAAAGAGATGCAAAAGCAGAAATAGTATTAGAGGGCAGACCTTCTGCTAGCCAGGATAGCCAGCACAATGCCAGACCTCAGATTTCACACTGTCATTATAAATAGCCCTGGTGCAAGACCACCATGCAGAAACACAGGAAAACTGAGCTAAACCAGTGCTTGGTAAACAAATTCTCCCTACTCCCAAAATGATGATCCAAATTACAAACTGTATTTTTCTTAAAGGGGAGGGGGTGGAGGGGAGGGAAACCAGACAAAGACATATGAGGGGGTGCATTGGTGGGAGCACCTGCCTCTGATCCCACCCGGACTCTCCCAGTGCCAGACCTCTGCTCCCATTGGCTCTGGGACCCACACAGAGTTAAGCTGCCTTGAGAGCTGAGCTGCCCTTTGCTCAAGAGAGGAAATGTTGCATCAACTGCTTCCTTTTCACACATTTACCAAAATCTCTCTTGCCTTGAGTATCCTGCTCCATCATTTGCAGCCTCTCTTACACAAAGAAGCCCTTGCACAGCCTTTCACATCAGGGACACTGAAACAAGGTTTATGCCTGAAATTTCTGCTATACATTCTCCATTTAATGATATAACTCCATGCTACCAGAAGTACCTCTAACACAGCAGAACACTAGTGCACTCTTCTTCCTCTCTTCTGCCTCACCAGATCTCCATGAAATGCCCTCCTTGGTGTGGGTCCCACCCCAGAACTGTCCCTCCCTGTGCAGTTGGTCATGGGGAACAAGGGCTGCTGCCCCTTGAGCACAGCGGGGAGGGTGGGGAGCAACATTGGCAGCAGCAGAAATTACCAACCCAGAGCGACTGCAAAACTACAGCAGAAAATTCACTTGCTCTAAATGTACAAGTCCAGGAGCAGAAGCTGTGTGTGCTGAAATCTGCTGTTTAAAGGCCGGAGAGGTACAAGGGAGAAAGGAATGTGTGTTGTCAAAATGCTTTAAAGGAGCTCCCAAAAGGCCAGCTCCTACATGGAAGTTTATTCGTGCCTCTACAACCCAATCTGTTCTTCACCTCTGCCAGAAGCAGCACCAGAAGTATCCAGCTCTTGGGCCCTAGAAATTGCTGCCTGGGATGTGCTATTTAAAATGGTCTTCTTTCCTCAACAAAGAATAGCTATTTGCAGTATAAAATCCCATGCAAAGACAAGGTCCTGGTTGCACCCTACTGTAGGGCACATCAGCAAGATGAGCACCACCACATCTCACTACTTCTCACTTTCCTCAGCCCAAGCTGAAGGAAATACCCTTCCTGTACTCTTTGCAACATCAGAAGGCCTGCATATAAAAAAGCTCCTCTCGACAGCAAAGCCATGCTTGGGACTGATCTTCCCAGTTCCCTCCTACAAGCCAAGCTGCTGACAAATATTTGTTAGGATTAACCAATTAACCAGGGCAGATTCAGACCACTATTAAAGGTGACACAAACCCTCCTTGTGCCTCCCACTGCATGTTCATCCCCAGCCTCTCAGCATCCCTCAAAATACATATAAAATGACAGGAGTAAGACCATTATTTTTGGCAAACTTGTCATTGATTATAACAAAACAATCTTCTAGTCCAAAGTCTTCAGTGGGATTATACATGCAGATCCACAGAAGAGGCATGAGAAAGGTGATAGAGCAATTGCCTTTATAATTGTCTCCCAGATGGCTTAGATGCTGGATGGTTTAGCAATTCACTGCACAGAATTCCTCATAATAAAGAAGAAGGACTGGTGTCTCCCATGGAGAGGCAGAGGAGGGCCCGGGGAAAGACACTGGAGTAGACCTGTGCTCTCAGTAGCACACTTGTGACCCAGCCTGGCAGGACACCACTTGAAAGGAGCCACGTCTTTGTAGTCGGGCTCCTGGTAACAAGAAGTTTCAGAGGCAAAGAGCAAGCTGAGTCCAGCTGAACTACAGTTCCTTTTAATAGATCTGAGCTATGTCCTTGCTGGTGACAGATCTCCCGTGGTGGCAGCACACACACAGCTGCAGCACCCTGCGAACCCAGTGCTGCGGAGACTGCTGGGGACGTGGCCCGTCTTTAGTTGGGACAGCTGCTCTCACTGCTCATTTCCAGCCATCCTTCACAGTGCACACAGACCTCCTCTGTGATAGGGAGCACTGCTGGGAAGAAGGATCAATCATACCCCTGTCCGGCAGGTTGTTAAGGCAGGAAGGTTTTCATTAAGTCAACAAGGGTGTTAATTTATATCATGTTTGCTACTTCTCTCCAAATACTCTTCCAGATGAGAGCTCGCTCCCTCACGCTTGCTGCATGCTGAGGGCAAAGATTAACAAGCATATTGTTTACCTGAGTGCTTGATGCAGTCCTTCACCCCTCTCACCCTCCACTGTGCGCTCCTGGCCTCTGCTTTGGGTTCAGCTGCTGCTCAAACTGCGGCAGAAGATTTGTCTGGTTGAAATAAAATATATACATGTGGGAGTTTCACCTAAGAGTTGCTATTTATGGATATAATATTGCAAGTGTCTTCAAGCATTACAAATGCAAAGCCAAATTTTGCAAAAACTCCTGTTTGGACAAGGTATAAATTATTGCATGCCAAGAGCTAATCATTCAGTGGAGTCTGAATCTACCAAAGCAGAACTACTTCTCCACCTACAAACACTGAATTTTGTCAGTTTTTTGTATCAAAAGAAAAAAAAATCCCTCAGAGTTGAACAACTAAAGGTTTATTATTGGATTAAGGACAAACTAGCCAATGCAATGAAAAAAAAATATATAAAGTATTAACTCTTGGTGTTTTTTTGAAACTGCAACTACTTATATCAGATATCCCATAGGAAATTTCAATTAATTGCATCTGATAGGCAAGATCATTAGTTTCTAACAAAGTGTATTGCAGTACAAACCTAACACATTACAAGCCATGCTGCATTTTCATATTTGCAGCAAGGACCACGAAAATTGTCCAATAAAAGGAGTATCACAACTCCGTGGCCTGTACTAGTTCAAGTTGGTGTTTTTCTTTTGTAGTGTGGTGTCTCTTCATTGTTACAAAACCTTAAAGAAAAGATGACACCACTCAGGTCTGAGATGTATCTGGAGGCTCTTGGACCACAACAGTCAAAGAGCTTCAAGACAATGGGAATGGCAGACATAAACAGCTTCTGCAGAAAGAGTGCATCTCTATAGGCAATGTCTCCCACTCTCACTTGTTCCCATCAGCCTGGGCCTAGCAACAGAGGATGTACTGGAGAGCCATTGGGAGAAGCTCATGAGCCTTTGGGAATTTAGCAAGGTTGTGTGTGCTCACCTTGAGCTGCTCAGAAGATCCTGTCTGACACATTGAACACTGTCTCAGCCTGTGTTAACCGTGAGCTTACACATCTTACACATGCAGAAAGCTGCCCAGGTCTCACTGTTGGGTTCTTACAGGGAAAAGGGTCTCGTGCACCACCCTTCCAGAGCATCTCTGTGTTAGGGAGCCTGGGACACTCTCTCCCTGGACAGACAATTGCTCTTTGAGATGCTGAAGGTGAAGAGAAACCTAAGAAAGAGTAATAACCAAAGTTGCAGTCAAGAGAAAGCTCTCAGGTGCCTGTAGGAGCCCACCAAGCTGCCCATGGGCGTTTTACCCTTGTGCTGACATGCCCCAGAGTGAGGAAGCTGCTGTGCTGCCATGGAAGATAGCATGCTGTAACATCCTGCACACAACTGAAGGACTTAGGTTTTCCTCTTTACACACACCTTAAGCTGAAAATATGTTGTCTCATAAAGTGGAGTGTGAGAAGCAGCGGCACTGTCTCTTGGAAAAAGCATTTATGTCCTCTGCAGTGGAGAATATGCAGCAGAAGGCTGCTGTTAGAAAGCCCTTTCTGTTGTTTCCTCTGAAGCAGAGCAGAGAGCATGTCTTCCTATCAGATAGCTCAGAAAAAGCCTGGGCACTGAACAAAAAATCCCTGGATTATGGGAGAAATGCTACCCCTCCTGCTGTGCCATGAGTTGGGTTACACCATGCAGAGGTTGGGAATTGCAGTGGTAGTGCCTGGCTGGTCTGTAAGGCTGTGTTCGAGTGTGGCTACGAGCAGCGATGTTGGGCAACATAATCAAAATGTGAACAGGCTACAGGACGTTTGCTCAGACCTACATCACCTCAGGTGTTCAGATATGTGTTCTGAAATGTAGTATGGACCAGTCTGAATGGAGGGAGGAAAAATCAGACCATCCCCATGAGAAAAATAACTGGAAAAGACCAAGAGATGTTCCTACATGGAGAAGAAGCAAAGGTTTGGATCCAGGAGCTGAAGTCAGTTCTTGCCACGTGCATTTTTTAGAATTTCACAGACTGATGGAAAGTTTTTTATGTAGTGCAAAAAAGATGTGGCAAATTCTGAATGTCATTAAAACCAACTCATATTCCCAAATTAACTCTTTGTCTCCCTCCCTTTGTCTCCTTTTCATTCGAGACAGTCCACTTACAAAGTCTTGAAAACATGAAAAGATGCAATGTACTACTTTCAACTTTTCAACAGGGAAGCTTGGCCAGGAGGTTAATCTCTGAAAGTCTTGAGCTTGGCTAACATTGCATCCAGTGGTGGAATTCCATGCTCTTATTATAGCAAGGCTTGACTTTCCTAAGACTTCCAGAGAGCTGAGATGTCTATGGTATGAAGACTGCATGCCTGAACTATGCTTTTCTGGTGAAAGAAAGTAGTGAAAAAAATAAGAGTTTTCAGACAGAGTATTTCTTATTGAAAAATAAACACAACTGGAAGACCACTGGCTCCTTATGAAGTTCCTTCCATCATAAATCATGCTGAAGCTTGTTGGGAACAGAAGATATTGGAGCCCTATTCATTCTCATTAAGCAACAGGGAACCACTAACTTCCTTTATGGAATAAACTATCTGGAACAATAGGATCCACCATCCAAAAGGAAGGCACATGACACAGGTCTTCTGAGGGAGCCGAGCTGTGCTGGCTTTGCCGGGTGTTGCCGGGTAGCACAGACTGCAGGCAGTACTCGCTGGAAAAGAGCTTGGAGCTGCAAGCAAAGTGTTTCCTCATGCTAAGCAAAGAAAGCAGTGCCTGTTCTTTGTAAATAAACAGCTAGGTTTTGAAACAATCCAAACTGTGGCTAACCACTAGGGTCAAAAAAGGCTAATAAATCCTCTTTTTCCAGTTAAAAAACCCCACAGCTTTATTTTCTGTAGCCTTCAAAAAATAAAAATGACATCATGAGTAATTTTAGAAATTCCTAAATATTACTTCATTTGCCTGGCAGGAGCATCCTATGCTCTCTCTCTCTCCCCCTTGCAGCAGGGACAGTCTCCCTTCAGACACTGGAGGTTTGTTACAACTCTGTTTGACATGATTTCAACCACGTGGCAAAGTAGAAAGTACCGAAAAAAGAGTATGCCTTTTCTGGATGGTGTAGGTTGCAGACAATGAATGTGAAGGATGATGGGTCCAAGTGAAGAAATCTGAAGGATATTGTGAGTCTTTGGAGAGGTGAAAGCAAGGAAAATGCAGAGATGTGAGCAGGAGAGAATCACAGAATCACACAATCTCAAGGTTGGAAGAGACCTATAAGATCATAGAGTCCAAACCAGCCCTAACACCTCAACTAAACCATGGCACCAACTGCCACATCCAGTCTTTTTTTAAACACATCCAGGGATGGTGACTCCACCACCTCCCCGGGCAGGTTATTCCAGTACTTGATCACTCTTTCTGTGAAAAACTTTTTTCTTATATCTAACCTAAATTTCCCTTGACGCAGCTTGAGACTGTGTCCTCTGGTTCTGTTGGTTGCTGCTTGGAGAAAGAGACCAGCCCCCACCTGACTACAACCACCTTTCAGGGAGTTGTAGAGAGTGATAAGGTCACCTCTCAGTCTCCTTTTCACCAGGCTAAACACCCCCAGCTCCCTCAGTCATTCCTCACAGGGTTTGTGTTCCAAGCCCCTCACCAGCCTCGTTGCCCTCCTTTGGATGTGCTCAAGTGTCTCAACGTCCTTCCCAAACTGAGGGGCCCAGAACTGGACACAAGGTGCGGCCAGAGGGAAGCCAGAACAGAGAAATGCAAGATGAGATGGGCAAGGAGGTCAAAAACCTACAAAGTACAAATACAAAGTTGTTGGTAAGGAATACGAGGGCAGATGGTGAAGTCCTCAGGAGGATCTTAAAAGAGAGAATGACCAGCCCAAATAACGGCAAATAAAGTTCAGTCTAGGCAGGTGTAAAGCCATGAATGCATTTAAGGAGAAGCAGCTTCATCTTCACATATAAATAAGGTTTTCCATGCTTACTGCTGCTGCTCAGGAGGGAAGCCTTGGTTGAACTACTGTAGACACTTTCTTGAAAATATAAAATCACTGCTCTGCAACTGTCAAAGAACAAATAAATATTTGGGATTACTACAAAAGGAAAAGCCAATAAAGATCACTGTGCTCCTGTATAAATCCATCTTGGGTCTGCACCTTGAATGCTCAGTGCAGTTCTGGGCCCTTGAAAAGGATAGAGAAGAGGTGGAAAAGATTCAGGAAGAGTGATAAGCTGAGCAAAGGTGTGACACAACTTCTGTACAAGGAACAGATGTGCCAGACAATAGGACTTCTAAAGCTGGAAAAGATATGAGATGTGAGACACAGTACAGGGAAAGCTATGATATCATCAATGACAGAGAGAGAGTGGATAGGTATGGAGTGTTGGTTGTTTCTCCAGGACAATGAGGGACCAGCTCACGAAGCTGGTAGGAGCCACGTTCCAAGCAAACAGAAGGAAGGAGTTTGTCATGCAGCAGGCAGTGGACCTGCTGAGGAGGTCCTTTCCAAAGCACCCTGAGGATGCAAGGAACTTACATTCTCTCAAGTGTTTGGAGGGGTCCATGCCACAGGCAAACCACAGCAGGTTCAGGAAATCATTCCTCTGAGCTGAAAATAGTTGGAAATTGCAATAACTGGTTGATACAAATCTGCTTACAGTCACTGTTGAAGGCAGAGTAGATGAATGGGTTAGATGATCCAAACCAGCACAGCTGTTCTTATCTGGAGTGAAAATAGATAAGATAGACTCAAGTAAATACAGGGATCCCAAAGGGAGCTAAGGTGGCAGCATGCAGCACAGCAGGGGCTGAAGTCAGGAGTTTGGGTGAAATTAGCACCGTTAAACTGCAGTCCAAATGTGTAGATGAGGAGGCAGAAGAAAAGCTGCAATTTCAACTCCATCCATGCTTGGGCTGAGCCTAGACATGCCCCTCTATAATCAGGAGCAAAGCTTCCACTAACTCCAGCAGATCAAGCCCCCAAGACATAAAGACAAGCAGTTGAGTGAGGAGTTTCAGGGTCAAAGAATACCTCCAAGATAACAGGAGACATGGCACAGGTGAGTCTGTACAGGCAGAATTTGCAATTTATCTGTGTTAGTTATCTATCAGCCAGATCCAAATTATTTCAGTCCTGATTAGATCCAAGAAAATGTTGAATTCAGAGATATTCCTTTGCAGAGTCTCCATGATATCCTAAATAATAACTACTATGTAGGTATTGCCCACAGCACAGTTATTTTTTTTCAATCTTTTAAATAAGCACTTTGAAATAAGCAGAATTTCCTCCACTTCAAATGTGATATAACCTAGTAGTGAGATGTTACAAAGTCATGGCCCCAAGGCAAGGTGCAAGCCCCGCAAAAGGCCAAGAATTACAATTTTCCTTAAGGGTATTTGGGTTTAAGAAATATCCAAGTGGAAGGAACCACTATTCATTACTTACTCAAATCACTATTCCATCAGCAATAATCAGCAAAATAAATATGTTTCTTCACAGAACTGGAGAATGCTTCATATTCCAGGGCATATTCCTAAATACCATTATTTTTTTCTCATACAGACAACACTTATTTTGGGTAATGACCTTGAAATAAACCTTTCCTATTCTGAGGTTGTGTTTTCCTGAAGGACTGATCTTGATTTGTTTGGTTTACGACTCCTACATGAAGTTTCTGAATAAGTGCACACATTATGGTCAGTATTATGAGAGAAGAGTCTTTTACTCTTTTAGCTGAAGTAGGCCGCTTTTCCTGGAGTGCTGAAAAAAAAAATCATTTTAGGAAGCTGATCTGATTAACTGGGTTAAACTAGAAGTGTGCCAAATTGCTCTGCAGACAGAACATAGCTGCTGACCTGCACCGAGACTGGAAATGGTTCCAGGCTGTGACATGCCATGTCTGCTCACGTCAGCTGTGCACTGGGAAATGCACAAGCAAGCAGCTTGCTGAAAACGTCCTTCAGCTTAGGGCTCAAAAAAGATTCCTGTAAAGCATGTTGCTTATGAGGAAACCAGCCTCTCAGACCCAAGAAATGTAATTTCTCACACAATTTATTAGTATTTCTCAATTTTCTTCCAGTGTATCCTGGACAGCGTGCACAGATGGACACACAGCCCTTCACAAAAAATTTTACAAATATCTGAGCCGACCTGGATCTGTTCTTCAGCCTGATGCCACTAGCCCTCAGCAACTCAAGTTGTTTCCTCTTTGCACTACTGAGATTAAAAAAACCCCAACTTGCAGCATTTTGGTTCTGACACTCCAATTTGACAGTTCTGGGTGAACCTTTATATTATGTTTGTTCTCCTGCATGCTGCTCAGACACCCAGTTTGCAAAGCTGGGCCTCTCCACATAGACCAGTCCTTGATCCCCACTATTCAAGGATGCATTTTGGCAGCAGGACGTTACATCTGGGGATCTCAACCCCCTTTTCAGAATCCATCCTCTTGTTTGTCTTCCTTATCACATCTGCTGCTCTTGCTCATATTCAATGGGGAGGGGAAGCTGACATGTGAAGACAGATGTTGGAAGAAGAGCAGACCTTCCCCAGTGCAAAGCCTCAGGATTGCTGAAGACATTGCCTAACAGAGCTTTTGTTAACTGTTGGGAAGGAGGAGCCTCAGAGGTCATTCAGGCTGCATCTGGTGAGCATGGTTGGAAGAGTCTCTCCCGTCTGTGCCTTCAGTCTATTTTTGTGCTGTCTTCATATCACGCCACCACAAGTCAACATGCAGCTGCACCATGGACTGGCCCAGGGAACTGATCTGACTAAAAACTCACTCAGCTGAAAGGAGGAAAAAAAAATCTTTTCCAGCCAGCTCAGATCTCTGATCTCATTTACCACACAGCAGCACAAAAATTGTACCACCACCAGGGAGGTAACCTCTTCCCACAGCTGTGGTGGCTGCTGCCAACTCTTCCTCAGGCAGCAACCCAAGCCTTTGCCCTATGGACCTTCTCCTTAGGAATTGAGTTTTCTCATTTCATTCCTAAGACAAACTACTAAGACAATTCTAGCTTGTGTAGACAGGCTGGATGCCCAACATGGGATTTAAAGAGGTCTGGTTAGAACACTCACGTGGGAAAGGATCTGCAAGAGCTCTCTCCTTTTAAATACAAAGGCAGTAAGAGAAAAGTTTCTCTGAGTGCTTCTTGCTTCACTTTGTGCTCTCCTATCCCCTTGGGGAATTTAGGTAAATAGTTTATATAGGCAAAATCTTTTGGTAGCTTCCCCTCTCTCCTTCCTTTTCCTGTTAACCAGTGGATGGAAGCAGGATTCCCTGCCTTGAGACGTCTGGTCCCAGAGAAATTGTTTGACACTACAGTACTTCCCTTCTACCATGACTTAGAGTGGAAACAAGAAGCTGGTAACATGTGACCCATTTGCCACACACTTCAGCTCTGTCTGTTAACAGATGTGACCTTTGTGACTAATACAGCACTGGGAGTTACTGGGAGGGTGCATTAAATCCGTCCCTCCAGCACATTTGTCATCCTCATCATCTCATCGCCCATCCAAGTGAGGAAGCTGCAGTTTCAAAGCCTGCAAATTTCTGCAAGGCACACAAAATGCTGGACTGGGTCCAGAAATCAGCCACAGGATGGGGGATTAATGTCAGGAGGTGACAGCAGAAGTCAGACCAGTGCTGCACTGTCCTCATGCCTGGAACTAGGTCCCCACAGGGATGACAGTCCCCCCACAGCCCTTATTGTGCATTCAGCCTCCACCTGTGACAGGCATCCCACAGCTGCAGGACACAGGACTGGCAGCTGCAGCTGCACCATCCCAATGCTCTGCAGAGCCTCTTCCTGCACTCTGCCCTCTGCCCTCTGCCCTCTGCCTGCAGATAACAAGCCCTGGGCTCCAGCACAGACAGGATGGCTTCCTATTCGCAGTGTGTGTGTGTGTGGATGCCAAGGGCCTTGCAACATCTGAAGTGGCAACTCCCAGTGAAGAAAACTTGTTACAATCCATTGAAACCACTCTGCTGGTGGACCTGAGGCCAGGAAATTTTTTCCCTCAGGTTTCTGGCCTGGGTGATTCTGTTACAGATCCTCCTGTTGAATGATGCAGACCCTTTACCCTTCTTGCCCCCCTCAAACCACCACCAACCCACCGAACATTCTCACCCACACCTGGGCCTCTTGCCCCTTCCCCAAAGCCTGTTCTACCCCATCATGCCTTAAATCACACCCTTCCCTTGTGACTCTTGCCCCAGCCCCCATCCTTGCCCCATGTGCTTCTTCCCCTCATTCCCAGTCCATCCTCCACACTCTCTGTGGAGCCACATCTTGCATCCTTGGTGCAGTACATACCTTGACATGGGAAGTGAGGGGACATCTCCCCAAACTCAGCCCCATGTCCAGCTCTGCACACCCTCGTGGTGGTGTGCTGAGCTCAACTGTCTGGTTGTGGCCACCCTTTAGACCATTTCTGTTTGCTGTGGCTGTGGGCCAGCACCAGGCTGAGGATGCACCACAGAGCCCACTTAAAGCAATGGCCCAGTGATCCCTAAAGATAGAAGTAACATTTGCAATCGTACAGGTATGGAAAAATCAGCAGACAAGGGAAACCTTTATCTTGGGTATCAAAGTGCATGGTCAATTAATGTTGTCATCTCCATCAGGGAAACTTGCAGGGAATTAGCAAGCTGTAAGTACTGAATTTAGAGCATGTTCTGGGAACTGCATGTGCAACTGGCAGAGGACACACAAGCCTGAAGAAGGAAATAGGGAGACAGGGCTGTACCCTTAGCCCTGAACTTCTAGATAATGCTAACAAGACAAATTTGGAGACAAAAGGAAAAATCCCTACAGGAGCAGTGTGCAGGTGACTGCTTCCTGCTGCAGCACCTGGGCCTCTGGCCACACTCATGGGCGACACAGGGCTTAGAACTATTGCCAAGAGCAATAAAGTTGTGGTGGGGATGGACTCCTACCATCCCCACAGTAAAATCGGCCAGTCATCCTGTCTGCTTACCTGGCCCTCCTGCACTTCACTCACAGTGAATTCACTGCCCTTCATTGACTTTATGACTGTTTTACTGTCAATTTCCTCATTCCTTACTCATCATTGCAGACATTGTCCTCTTGCAACAACTCTTATGTAATTAGAATGAATAATCTATGGAAAACTGTAGGTGGAAGGCATGCAAACCATTTAGCTGCCAGACCCAAAAGTTAAAAGTTATTTATAAAAATTTGAGAAAGAAAGATTTTGTCTGAGGATCAGTTTTGTGCTTCTTTCCCATGTGCATGAGAGGGGCATTAGTTTTCCAGAGTTACTGGCTTTTGCTCTGCAAATGTAGCACTCCAGGATTACCTCTGTGTGTTTGCTGTGGGCTCAGCTGGGCTCTCTCCCTACTCAACCTGTGACAGTGCTTCTGCTCTGCTAGCACAGCCTTAGAGCAGACCTGTTCAGATGGTTCAGATCTGGCTAAAAAATACCTACTGGGATAAAAAGCCCAAACAAAAAAACCATCAGTACCCAGCCTTTTGCTGAGTTACATCCTCTCATCTGATTCAGCACAAGGAGAGCAGCTGCTTTAGCAGAAGGAGAAAATGCAGGAGCAGCAAAGAGTGATGGAGAGGTGATGGCAGTGGCCGTACCACTGCCTTTTTCATTGTTGCTGGTGAAGGTGAAGTGACAGGGTGACTCTGACCCGTGTCATTTGCCTGAGAATGTAATCCAGCCCCTCTCCAAAGCATTGCTACTTTGTCCTTCCCCTTCCATGCACAATCTCTTGTCCTCCAGCACATAATTATGAAGCAACATGACCTACATAAATGTTCCTCCATCATGTGCCTCACAGCACTGCATGGGATCCTGCTCCCTCCCCGGCCCCCTGACAGCCTGGGACAGAGGGGCTCCCCGACTTGCCAGCCAGACATGGGGCTGATGGTTGAGATTCCCCTCTGCTCCCAAACATGGGCTGAAAGAAGTGGTGAGGTGAGCTGACACATCCCAGATTTGCAGATGGGAAAGGCAGAGGTGTTGTGAGTTGCTCTCTGCCCCTGTCTCTCCCCATCTGCCTCTGGGGTCCCACTTTGGGCAGCACCCCTGAACTCATCCCCAAGGGGTGGAAAAACAGAGATGACAGGCAGGGGTAGGAGTTTTCTCTCAGGCAGGGCTGCCTTTGCAAGAGATGCAGTGCTGCCTTGGGGATTAGCCAGAGGAAGTTGTGCTTCACTAAAGACATGACTAAGAACTTCAGTCATCTCTCAACTTTGTTCACCTCTGAACTTCATCCACCTCCATTCCTAAAGAAAATCTCATGTCTTTGAGTATCACAGGAATTGTGCTGCTGCCTTCAGTGAGGGCTCATTTCAGCCTTGCTTTGGTCTCTATGCAAAACAAGTGTGTGCCACTACTTAGGGTATATTAATACACACCACAGCTTTAGGTCATAAATCTACAAACTCCAGCTGGAAATGCAATTTTTTGTCTGAAATCAAGGCTTCAGCTCCTTTTCTCCAAACAATTCTGTGTATAGCTTTTTGGTTTACAGTTAAAAACTCCAGGGGATAGAAAGCTGGGTCCCAAAGTTCTCCTGAACCACAAACCCACATTTGCCTCATGGAATAAATGTCTTTGCTCTGGCACTACAAAGACCTCAGTTCCCTCCTCCTGCCATTGTGCTCTCTCTGAGCTGTGCAGTGCTGGGTGTGCCATAGTGCCCCTCTCACGGCAGGAGCTGGGAAAGGCTGGGGGCTCAGTCTGACAAATCAGAGGCTCCATGGGTTTGTTGCTACCTGGAAGGTTTAAGGGAAAGATTATACTGCTCAGCCTAGCACAGGAGATGAACCAAAGGATGAGCAAAGAGTGCCACTACTGTTAGTGTTTCATTCACTGCATTGGACTGTAGTCCCAGGAATGGAGAAGAAGCATCATGCAGTTCTCCTCATCCCGAATTAAATACAGCCATGGTTCAAAACAAACTCAGGGAATTAAAAGTATGTATTGACTGCCAGGAAGAAACTTGACAGATGAGCAAATAAAATATTTACTGTATGCAAAGGTCTTTGCCATCCTTCAGCCTTCAGGATAATTTTTGAGATTATTATTTTAAATGTTAGAGATGAACAAAAATTTCTGGTTGGAGTAGTTTCTTTCATTATCATTCTTCTTCAGCAGGCTACATGGGAGCATGATAAAACTGGATGTTGTCCCTGATGCTGAGCTCCTCCTTTTAGTGCCATCAGTAGTTCTCATTATTTGAACACACTGGAATGTTTTTTTGTGGCATACTCAAGGCCAAGGATTAGCTGGGGAAAATTATATCAAAATGTTGAATTATTTTACTATTGAAAATCTTGAGAGTGAGGTCGTAGAAGGAGATACTGCTGGCATTTTCACTTTTTTTTACCACAAGTCCAAACAGCATTAATTGAGGAATATATCTGTCAGAAATATCATTGTTATGAGATGCAATTTTTTCTGTAACTCCATTTTTAAACACACACTAATATATTTCAGAGTCCACTTTTTGACAGTCTTCAAACAGATACATTGGAGGGTCCCATATTGCACATGTGACTAGTGTGAGCTACTTAAAAGCTCCTGAAACAACATTCCTATGTGATGGATGCTCAGATCCCAGATCTGACCAGGGCCATTCCAGGTTCAATGTTAGGATCAAACCATGCTGCATCGCTTCTCCATATTTCCCACAGCTGCTCCTGGACCAGCAGCCATATTTTCACCAGCTTCTAATTCAGGGTATAAGAGAACTCTGGTGTGACAGGCATGGCACACTTAGCAAGATAGGTGTCTGGTCAACAGCTCAGAGTATCTGGGGGTGGCTGTGGTGTCAGAGGTGTGACTTTATGTAGGTTGGATGAAACTGAGAGATAGGTATCTTCCAAACACCCATCCTGAAAGAGACAAACAGGGTCTCTGCTGAGGAGCATTGGGACAGGACACCAGGAACAGCTGCACTCACCCTTCTCACAGCCTTCATGTCAGTCAAAAATCCAAGAGCTGGGACAGTATTTTTGCTCTTGATACTACTAGTAGTTAAAAACTGTAAGGAAATGATGTCAAAACTCTGATGACTGTGTAGCTGGTCCTTCTGGAGGTGGGTGCCTGGGAGTGCTTCGGGCTTGCACAGGGCTGCCCCAGCTATCATCCACATATGGAGGAGCTGGTACAATGCAGTCTCCTTCCCACCTCCCAGCTTCTCTGCCAGAACTACAAAGGGTGATGCTCACAGCTTATTCAGCATGTTTTGGAGTTCTCAGAGGTAGGAAATGCTGAGAGATGAGCCTGTGGGCACAGCTGGCATTTGAGGCAGCCAACCATCATTTTCAGCTTGCCATTCATGTTAAGGAACACCCCACAGGAGTGAACAGGGTGTCTCACACTTGGATCTACGCTGTCTGTGCAAGCATGCTTTCACCAGCTCTCCAGACTTCATCACAGTTTCACAGCGTTTGCTCTTTCCCTTAAATCTAGTTCACAGAACCACCTGCTGAATATAAACTTCATATAAATATTTCCTGTTTGAAGTAACAAAGGTATAACAACTCACAGCTCCAACAGATTTAAAAGGTTAACAATATCTTGGAAGATATTTTCAATGCTCATCAGTTGTGACAGATAATTATGGATTTGAAGAGATTTGCAATTTGTTTATAAATACGACTTCAAAAACATTCTACTGAGACTTCTTCAGCAAACTGCTCAGCTTCATTGTTAATTAAGAAATCATATTTACACATGCATTTAAAAGTGTCAAGAAATTACAGGAGCACTGCCACTTCCACTTTAAATGTTAAATTTGATAATCTTCTGGCTGGGGGCAAAAGAGGAACCTCAAGAGCTCAGCAAAGAGAAAGAGCATATATACTGTCACACTGGCTGTGTTTTATCTCATTCTTTTGAAATTCCTACCACGAATTTGTTGTTAAATATATTTCTGGCTGAGTGGGTCCAAGTACTGGTTTGCCAATCCTGGCTGTATGTCAGCTTTTTACCTTAAAATATATAGCCCAATAGTAGCTGATTTGAGTTTTGGATATTGTAGTCTGTTGCTGACCAATACATTATCTGATTAGAGAACCTAATAGAGTGTACATGGAGGACATCCAGTTTGTACCTTCTCTTCCTTCTTTCTTTTTTAACAGGCTTTTCAAGATGTACATGTGGTGTTTCAGCATACACATGGGGAGAAACAGCTCCAAACCTGGTCTGCCAGCAGCACATCCCTGTCTCACCACCAACTCCCTGCCTGTGTGTTCAGGGCAGATATTTTATTTTGAGGGAGCCCCTTTCCAGGCAGGGAGCTGCTCAAGTGGGTCAGCATCCTGGGAAGCTGCAGCCTAAGTCCTTTCAAGTGTTTCCTATAAAGGGTGCCATTGCTTTGTCGTCATTATACCAGAGAGTCTGCTACATATGGTGTATCAGGAGTACATTTCATGCTCACCAGGCAATGACTGATGGTGCTTCCCTTATCAAAATCCACATTTTGCACTGCAGGGTGAATTCCTTCCTGCATTCCTTCCTTCCTTCCAGCTCTGATTTTCAAGGTTAGCCTTGTGCAGAAATGTGAGCTCCACCTTTCCATATGTGCAAAAATGCAGATCCCACAATCACTCATGTAACAGCTCCATTACAAATCTGTGCAGATGAGACTGCATCCAGCAGCCTCACAGTAAACATGGCTTATTGATCCCCCAGGATAGCCAGACCCCTTGTGTCAACTCTGCAAAAGGAGTCTAAGGATGTTCAGCTGGAATGCTCTGCACAGAGAAACTATTCAAATCCATGAACACACTGTGCCTGCCTGTTTTGGAAAGCTGGGAACACCCTTTCTATGTATGCTGGAGCTGGAAACAGGGATGAACCAGAGCCGCACAACACCGTTTGCAACTCCTTTAATTATTTTTTCTCTCTTGCATACACATGTTTTTATCCAAGCCCCTCTTTCTTCTTCCTTGATTCAAAGAACTTGTGTATTCAGCCCTGTCCATGACCATGACTGAATATTCAGTCCTTGACTATACAGCCTGATTTGGGTTACTTTTAAGTTCAAGTGTATGTGAGTTTGGAAATCTAGCTCAGATCCATATCTGGTTAGAAACACTCCTGATATGAACAGATAGTTAAAAATATCTCAGTATATAATAATTATTCTGTGGGCAGATGATCTTTTCCAGACATTGAAGAGTCTTCCAGAGACCACCTCAAATAACACACAACTCCCTAACAGGAATAAACTCCAGCAAATGAGGTAGAGAGAGCAATCAAAATTTCCACCTGCACCCCACCAACCTGCAGCACCCTTAGGGCAGTGCATGGCCACCCTGAGACCAACATGCACAGCCTTAGCTGTAACATACTACTCCTTAGCACAGTTCACATTCCACAGATACAGTACAAAGTTACATCCGGCTTGAACAAATGCAAGGGAGAAATTTGGATGTTGTTCTGTAAGGGCAAGTTTATGGCTTAACATACCGAACAGGGCAGCTCAGGGACTGCTGGGTGCTGACCTTCTCCTTTGCTTCATGGTGTTGCTCCACCTGGTTGATAAAGATCATATTACTCTCAATTAAGCAATTTTTTTTTTCCAGTTCTAGGGCCAAAGTCCTGGACACCAGAAAAAGGAGCCACTCGAGGTTTTAGGAAGAATTTGTGTCTGCAGCTCACAGAACAATTTAACACTCAGTGGCTACAAGGCCATCCAGCCCTGAAAGATCCGTAACTTCAGCAGGTACTTCCCAGACAATTTTCTTAGCTGCCCACCCTGCTAAACTCAGCAGAGTGCCACAGTCCATAATTACAGGGGACAGGTGTCTGGAGGTCAAGCAGTGGAGAAAGCCCAGCACAGCAGAGCTTGGGATATTCATATGCTCTGTGTTTGTGTGTGGTTAAAGGTCACTCAACAGAGGACATGCACAGAGAGCACAGATGTGCTTCTTTCTAGCACTTCCAAACTCTGAAGAGCTTAACATCACAATTCCAATAATGTGCTGGGGCCACAGGTTTCTGTGGGTTTGTTCCTAAGTTTTAAAAGAAAAAAACTCATCCCGAAGTCCCATAAATGCAATCATGCAGTTGGTATCAGGGTGTCAGGAACAGCATCCATAGGCAGTGCTAGCTGGCCACATGAGCCATCTGAACCCTTTAAAGCTTATGTGGCTGTGTTGGGGGTTTTTTCTCATTCAGTATTTCAGAGGTACAAATAATTTTAACTTATTTTCACCAAGCTTTCACTTGAGACTTGGCTCCTTTCAGCTCTTTACTCTCTTCTGTCCCTTTCACCTGTTTTTTTTTTTCCCAGTTTGCTCCTCATTTAGGCTATTCTATATGTTTAAAATAAATCTCCAGGACAAACCTAGGGTTTTACCTCGACCAAATGTTTTAAAATAGACATTTGTCTGGCTGTTTTGACTAAGTCCTGTGTATTGGCATATGGTAAACAAAGTGATACCAACTGTAGCTGAGTTATATTGGATTTCCTCCAGTTAAATCTATATTATCATTTACCTTTACCCTTAGTTTTGCAAGGTAATGCTATCTCAGGGAACAACTGAAGCCAGCTGTGGCATTGGAAAGCTGTTATCTCCCAGCCTTGAACTTGGACACTTTGTATTTGGCATCTATCCACACTCACAAGCTACATCCTAGTGCAATTTTCTCACTCTCCACACCATTTAGAAGTTCAGCTTCTAAAATGATTTAGTAACACCCCTGTGTGAACAGTTATAAAGCAAGTTCAAAAAGGCTTGTACTGAGTCTGCTTTAGATGAGAAGGTATGAACCAAAGTCAATGCGCTTCCTTATGAGAAAATTTTGTTGATTTATACAATCAGTTTATAAACTCAGTTTGTGTGATGTGTTGGATTTCTGTAGAGCTGTCCTCACACTGGAGTGGAAGAAATGTCAGGTTTCAGGGAAGGATCAGCTGCTGGTCAGACCCACTCTTGTAAATGCAAGCAATCCCCAGCTGTGTCTCCATGCTCCAGCCGGGCTGACAGCTGCTGAGGGGCTTCACCCTCCAATTTCTTCATTGCAAGGTCACACGTGTCTGTTGAGCCATGACTCAGCTGAAGCTAAAACCCACATCAGGGAAGCAACACATCCCTGGGTAAATTGGGCAGGCTTTTCTGGTGTCTGCTTCAGTGGCTGCCAGGCCCTTGTGTTGGGCTTACACCTTGCTGTTGTGGCCCACTGGCAAAGGACACAGCAGAGTAAAGCACTGTGCTTGAAGAAGCCTGGTTCTCCATGGCAGGGAGGGACCATTTCAGAGCCCCAACTGCACTGCCCTACACCCAGGCTTGTGTCTTGCTCCTGTTCGTCCTGATGCTCCTCAGAGCTTAAAAGCAGGGTGCCATATGCTTGAAGAAAATCCATGGACAGTCTGTAGAAGCACATTCCTGCTTCCCATCAGAGCTGCTTCATAGATTCACCACCCATCTGCACGTTAAGGTTGTGGCTAGTTTTGCTTGTTCCTCCCTGTGAAATGTCATCACTTTGTTTAATTAAGAAAGTCAACCACTATATTCAAGACATGAATTATCCTACTGCTGCAAGAAAGTTTGACATTTAGTAGCTTGGAAGATATTTATGACCAAAGTAGTTGTTATTCTGAAATATAACATTACTTGTAGAAATTTCCTGTTGGGGAAAGAATAATCAATGACACATAGAATGTGTTGAAGCCCCACCAAAATAGCATCTTAACTGTTCCTTAAAGTGGTGACTTGTACATAAATGATGAAAAACAACTCAGAAACTTAACCAGTTTATTCCTGGAGCAATGTAAGCCTTTAAAGATGGATTTACAGTGCACTGAAAAATCTGATTATGTAAACTATCATAAATGGATTCAGTGTGTTAGAGGCCAACACTAAATCTTCATCTGTTTACGGGAAAAAAAGGCAGTAGGGAGCTATACATTAAAATGAAGACTGATTTCAGAAAGCGTAGCAGAAATGAAATATGCTGACATAATGAGTAAGCAGAAAGAAAGAAAGAAAGCATAAAATTAACAATCGTCAGCTCTTGCTCCAGGATTAGAACTATAAACTAGAGAATGACATTTATTGTAATGCTAGTCCTTGAGATGAACTGCAAAAGTTCTGATAGAGCTTGTCAAAACTTTCCATGTACTTGGTTCAAAATCTGTGCTGCAATTATGCCTGTTCATTAAAAGTAATGGAGACATTCCTGAAAAATTCTATGCACAAGCTCCTGCCTTCCTGTCAGGATGCAGCCCTGGAGGGTATAACTTCAGATGTCAGAAATAAAGATCTGGGGGCCTTCTGCACCACTCTGCTCTTACCTGACACCTTGGTGTTTCTCACCCACAGCCTAGCCAGCCAAAGTACTTTGTCAATCTCATCATATTGTAAAACATTATTTTGATGCTATTGAACAGAGCATCATTAGCAGGCAGGGCTGGAGCTCTTCCAAGGTGCAGTGGAGTCAGGAGCAGGAAGGGAAACCCTGTCCCTGGGCACCAGCTGGAGCTGGGAACTTCCACTATCATTAGGAGGCAAACTGCAGCTCATGGATATCCTACTGTCTGAGACTGTATCAAAGAGTGAGGGACGCAAGAAAAAAGGTTTTCTTCCAGAGTATGAAGGTGGATAACAATGTTGAGAAGGTTGGATTATGGAACATCTTGTTCTTAAATGCCTAGAAGGAATGAAGCCTAAATAAATATGAAATGGCACTCCAAAAATTCATCACAAGTATCTATGATGTAAAAATAGGTTTTCACACCCTCTTGCTCAAAGCCAGCATGGTGGTGTGGCATGTTTCAGAAGTGGAGGCTGAGTCTGAGTCTGAGTCTGGCTGTTCTCAGCACAGCAGTATCCATTGGGGTTCACCACACTCAGGGTACTTTGTTTCAGAAATCACATCACATGTGGGTTTTTTGGGTGTTCCTCAGTAAATATACCTACTGTTTGGTTTGGTCCAAGGCTTCACAGCAAAGTTACTGTGAATATTGTGGAACTTTTAATCTCTCTTTTCTACCCACCTATCTAGGCTGCACTTTAATAACAGTATTTAAATTGCCATAATCCTTCTTTAAATTTATTTTCACTGAAATTGATTATAATGCTGAAAGGGTTATATGTGATTTTATAAATGTTTTTTGTTAAAATGTTATGGCTTTTTATTTGTTGCTAGGCTCTTCTTTTTCTCTCTCTTCCTCCCAAAAGGATTGTTCAGCAAAAACACCTAATGATACAGTTATATTTAAAAAGCAGCCAGTGGCATTGGAGTTGGGATTAGATACTATCCTCTTACTGGATGTATACAGCAAAATAAATAATGAAAAAAAAAAACCAAAACAGGGAACGCATCCAATGGAGAATTTCAGATCCTGAAAAGAGCATATTATGCTGCCTTTTTTGAATCTAGGTCTCTAAAGCTACAGCTTGGCAAATTAGCAATATTTTTTTTTGAAAGACCAAATCAATGCTGGTGGGCACACAGGTGCACTGCCTGCAGTGCTGGGCTGCTGCACCAAAGTGGAAATCACAGCAAATCAAAAGCTCAGATTAGTCTCCAGTTGGTTTACAGGACAGTTTCTGAAGGTTTTCTGACACCTGTTTGTGCTACCTCCTGCCACCACAGGGGACAGCAGACCCTGCCATCTGCCAGACGGGTGTTCCACACCCCGGGGGAGTGCGAGGCTTTTCTGTCCTTGGCTCTCCTGAGGTTGTCCCATTGCACACCGTAATGGGGACAGCCTCAGCATTGAAGGACCAGCACAGCTGTATCAGCCCAGAGAATCTTTCCAAAGTGACTTGAGGCTGAAGAGTGTCCAGTTGATTCTGATACAAGTACAAATTTTTGATTGTATGTTACTTTAGATTAGAAGCCTGTTGATTTGAGGGTGGGGCAGAAGGAAAGGCTGCCTAGGGCATTTTATCTCAACAAATGAGGTGTTCTTTTATGTGGGCATAAAAGAACTTCATTTTGTCCTGTATTTGTCATGCCAATTAATCCAGTGGATCTGCCCAAATAGTACGTATGCAACAAAAATATAATAAAAGAAAGAGCAATAAGTCATGTAAAGAGGGGTGGGAGACTATGTCTGGATAGCAGAGCAGGTTATTTGATCAGATCTCAAAATGCATGTTTCTGACTCACCCGGAGCAGGATGCATCACCCACCACTGCAGGTTTTCTGCAGCATAGCCATTGATGCTAGAGCATGCCTTGCAGGCTGTCTCAGGAGTCAGCAAGGGAACCCACACTTTTACAAAAGGAGTCACCTCATGCTAATGCTGATATTTAATCTAGTGAAGGTGAATCAGGCCTGATTTCTCTCCAGTGACTAAAGGGGAGCCCAGAGCAGCCAGCTCTGACACAGATGGGTGCGCACTGGCATCTGCAGTGAGCTGAGATCCTCGGACTGAGCCACTTAATCTGCCTTAAAATGTAATCATGGGATTGAATGTCCCAGATTTTCAAGGGACATACAGAGCAAAATTCAAAGAGGAAGGAAACAAGGAGGAACTAGCGTGAAGAATCTGATGTGACCCGATACCCCAGAGATGAGTCACTCCGATCTCTCTCCGATAGCCAGGAGACAGGCAGATGGATAACTCACATCACTGTCAGCACACAGACACATCCATTACCTGCAGTGACAAAGTCATGAAACCTCCATTTCTGCTGTAGGTGTGTAATTATAGCATGAGAAAAATCTGAGTCACGGGTGTAATTCAGCCTCTCTTCAGGTATGTGATGAATAAGGTGTTAATCAGTTGAAGGACTGGAAAATACTGATCACTGTTCAGTACTGGTGAATCACAAAAGGAAGTTTCTTGGATGTGGCATATAGAGAATATGTGGTTTGAAAAGTGTGAGGGGCAGCATATCAGTGCTGGGTCTTTCAGTGCTTTTTGCTGGGAAACAAGTGTGTCTCTTATTACATCCTGACACTTTTAACTGGATTCTTACAGGCATCATCTGGAGTTGTAGGTTTCCTTCTTTTAAATGTATATAGAAATATCTCAGAGTATGGAAGAACATATATATAATACCTGCACAACCTTTCCTAGTCATATAATTACTTAGTGTACAAGTAGAATGCAGCTGTAACAAAGGAATTCCAATGTCTACAAAAATCCAGTTTAGAATTAAATTGCTACTTAAAGATACTTTAAGGAGGGTATTTAATTTTCTTTCTTACTCCATTGTAATTAGTGGAAAGGCACCGGGTTGTTAATGGAAGGAAGCAGGGTTGTTTAGATACCTTATTTAAATATTTCTGTCTCCTCATACTGTGTTGTGATTTGGCTAAAGCCCTTTTGGTGATTGTTGCAGTTGTGTAGCAACTGGTATTCTGCCAGTCAAGAACCAGGAGCAGTAAAATGACCTTTTATTTGGGAAAGGCTCATCAGAAAAGGTTCCTGCTGAAGCACGGATCAGTCAGTGCCAGGTAGAATTTGCACCATTGAGCCACCTCATTTCCTAGGAAGACAGCTGCAATGAGGACCACCCAAGCACTGAAGCTGGTGATATCATCTCTGCAGCTTTAGCAAATGCTGAAAAACACCCATAGCCCAGAGCAAGAAAAGCCACAGTCACAGGCAGGGCTGGATAAAAACATAGAAAGAAATTAAATTGTTTCAGTGTGACTTACTCTTGGCCAACCCCTGTGGGCTGCTACTTTGTATCTGAGTTTCTTCTCCCCATCACAGTCCAACAGGCAATTTTTTTATTCAGCCTTTTAATGACTTTGATCTGACCCATACCAGGTCTTTTAATGTTTACCTCTTTTCCCATCTTCTGCAGCTTCACAAACCCTCCAAGATTACATCAGCTCCCCACTGGAGCCTCAGGATGCTGAGACACTCTGGGTGATGGATACAAGGAACCAAGCAGGTCTATGAGAACACAGAACAGAGATGGTCCAAGGCTTTTTACCAACTTTGCTTGGATCCAGTTAGACTTAGTAGGAACTCATGTTAGGTGTGGCTTTTTAGATGGACCTATCAAGTCTGAAATGATCCAAACCACCTTCTTCAGGCTATGCCTAAGCCTGTGATGAATTGTGATGATTCTCCAGGAGCTCAGCAGGGAATATGATATAGGTACAGGTGTACACAGTCAGCTCACATCCAGATGGGTTTTCAGAGAGAAAACTTTAGCTTTGCCCTGAATGGAAGTAGTTGGACTATTTCCAGACCCAACCTGACTCTGGAATATGCAACACTTTATACATGTGGTGCTGGTGCCAATGAGCCATGTCAGACACTAGCTAGCTCTTTATCTGTGGCACAGGTAATCTACAAACTGGGTAATTCAACCACAGATGCCTGAGAGCTGTGTTTTAGCTGCAAACACCTTCATGATTGCTTCAGACATGTCCCTAAATACTCTAGAGTGATTTTCATTAGATCAAATCAAGCTGAAAAAATCTAATTGAAGGAGGATTCCCTAATCTCTTCCTTATCTTCTAGTTTTAGTTCTTCCCCTTTCAACAGTGCTGTTAATTGCATTAAACATCTAATAGCTATTAATCTTTTTAGAGAAGGTGAATGCCGAAAAAAAAGTCTACTAAGTAACCTGAGTGATCATGGAAGTCCTGTTAGAAGAGGGACTTGCTTTTGAAGGGCTGGTTGCATTGGCCAGATCTACCAGTCTTATACAGGCAAAAGAAACTGATGTTTGCCCTGAAAACCCACTGCCTTCTGAATGATTCCTTCTTGGAAAGGAAGGAAAGCAGCTTAAACATTGCTTTGCCAAAGCAGTTCAGGAGCATGGGACTATCTGCACAAACCATCACTGAAGTCTGAGAAGGAAGGAGGGTGCAAAGAAAACAAGCAATGGAACAGCTGTGAAAGCCTGAGCTATCTCCTCAGTTTGTGCTTTCACCCACAGGTGGAGCAGAAAGCAAAAGCAGCAGGCATTAGAAAGAGAGAGCAACTATAAAGTCAATGCAAGCTCAATATTTGGTATGTTCCCTGCCTCCCATTCTCTGTCTCTTGTGTCCTGTCTGCTGGTCTTCAGCCCATTCAGCTGTGACAGCACAACAGTTTACAGTTTCTATTTTGAAACAGATTAGGGACCTGATAGAATTTTAAAAAATCCTGCCAAGAAATGTCAGTTGTGTGATGGAAATGGGTGATTGTGAGAGTAACTGAAATGAGCATTGCCCCTGAACAAGTGGTGTTAAGAAACCACAGCTCAACTCCACGGCCAGCCTGTTCCACATTGTTCAGATTTACAAAAGGAGCTGCCATTAGAAGCAGGGAGTCATCTCTCCTGGGATTTGTATTTTTAAAATTTGTTTTGTTTTAAATAACTAAGCACTGATGTCTTCCCTAAAAACAAATATTGTGGCTATCTTATTCAGTGCTAATGTTTGCCATCTATTGTCATGAAAATGAAATTCAAAGATGGAAAAGGGGTGAGAGGTGAAAGTACATACATATCAGCAGTTACAGAGTGTAGAACAATAAAGAAACAAATTGCAGCGAAACAAAGCTTTATAAACCAAAGTAATAGGAAAAACTATACTCAAAAAATAAATTTTAAAAGCTGCTCTTTGGCAAAATGCAAAGCTGTACTCCAGAGGAGGTGAATGCCCATCCATGCACATGGGCTGTGACTCCTGCCAGCAAGGCTTTCAGGGCAAAGTACACATCCTACGTGTCCTCATGCTCCCAACCAGGAACCTAAAAGGGTGGCGTTGCTCCTATTCTTTCTGAGATTTTTCTTTTTGTCCATAGCAGTGGTTGAAATTCTCAGGCTACTTCAATATCACTACATTTAACAGTACCAGGAACATTCTTCAGCGCTCCCTATTCTCCACACCACAAATTTTTAGCACAGATCTTGACATATTTTGACCAGTGCCAGGTAGCTCTATCCCAACCAGCCTGGATAGAGTTCAGTACCACCATGGGCCAGAGACTGGTCCCAGAACCTTTTTCCATGTGGCAACCGTGTTTTGGAGGGTAAGGCAGTTTAATGTTATGGATGTAGGCAGCTCCTTGCCAACTGGCCTCAGTGTCAGCGAATGGCCTCAGGCACATTTAATTTGCTAGTATAGACACGGCTTCAGTTTCTTTGTGCTGTGGTTCTTCTCTCACTCACTTGTGTTTTAAAACCTTTGCAGTAACATTTTGCTTGTCAGCTGATAGGTATTTTAGACAGCAATTTCAGAACTTAGTAGAACTCCTTGTTTTATTTTCCTAGAATGAAAGTAAATCTTCAGGTATCCTGAGGCTTTATAGCCACCTCCTGCAGAGCTGGAATAGCTGCTAGCAATGGGCACTCATGCTGAGTATTTTGGTGATGGAAGAGACAAATCCTCTTTATTTTTTTCAGCTTGCAAGTGCTTGCAAATACTCTTTCTTTTCTTGTGCTACAAGTCCAGAGATTTACCTGAGGTGGCACTTTGAGGGAGAAACTAAGCACTTCTTGGCAGCTCAAAGCATGGTGGCAAACCATAATTTTAATTTGCTAATACTGTTCTGTTTTAGGGAGTTGCCCTTATGAAACTGTCATCTGGAGAGGAGAAGCAGGAGTCAGCCCCTAGTGTCCTGCAATTTCTGTGCTTATGGGCTCTGCCTGCATTTTGTCCTCAACGTGTGTATAGCAGTCAGACCCGCTGTATGTTGGAGAGGCAGGCAAATACTAGAGCCCAATTTAACATGCAGCTCATGTGCCTTTAAATAGCAGCGAGAGCCGAGCCAAGCCATCCACTGCAGCAATTTCTGGACATATGTGCAGAGCCCCCCTCCTCCCCTGAGCCCTCCCAGCCTGGAGCTCTGAGCACACACGAGCTGCGTGGAGGGGCCAGGGATTGGTGCTGCTGCCTGTCACTTCACAGTCACCCCACTGACGTCTCCTCCACGCTGTTGACTTGATCCCGTTTCTAGCCAATGTAATTATAACATGGAGAATCAACAACAGTTAACAATTTAGGTTAAATGTAATTTAATGCTTCAAGATTGCTGCACTTAGATGAGATTTTGCTTCACTTGAACCATGCAGAAAATGTGAAGTGCCTGCATACTTCTGCTAAAGTAATTCTGGACAAAGGAAAGATTGACACTGCCTTCTTCAGACTCTATTAAATGCTTGAGCGACTTTGGCACGAGTCTCTAATCTGTCATTGCTTTTGGAATTCCACATGTGAGAACGGGACCTGTCTGAGAGCAGAGGTTCCACATCCATCCTTCTTTGGGGGAGGGTGTCCATATATATGGATATATTCTCCTTAAAGAAGTAGAGCTCAAAATCCCTGATCACCTCTAAGGGTTTGCTTAGTCCCTTGAAGAATCTATGCCTAATATTTCACCTGCAGTGCCATTGTATCCATAAACTGTGGAAGACAGCGTGAAATGTTGCTGTTACAAGGTCTGAAAAATAGTCACACGAGCCTAGAAACTCAAAGAGCCCATCACAGAGTGCTCTTGTGCTACTGGGATGGCTGCCAAGCAAGGCATGCAGATTGCTGTTGCTAAGCTTTTGAATGATGAGAAAATGACTGGGACTGCTCAGCACAGCAGACACTCCCCAGAGCACCCAGAGAGGTCAGTCAGTATGGCTGCTACCTTTGGGAGCCAGTTTCTAGGTGGATTCTGCTAGATCCCGGTGTCACAAGTCAGAGCCAGATCCCGAACACACATTTTAATGGAGGTTTCCAGCTCTGTATATCAGTCCAAGAGAAGGCTTCCTGATGAGGGAGTATAGCTTTAGAACTTGTTTGGCTTCTCTGCAGATGCAGAACAGCCACCATTCTTCCAGCCTTCCAAGCTTCCTCTGCCCGACTAGGAAGGCAAATATTTGTAAGTGAAATTGCCACCTATCCTTTAATTCCTAAGAAACTCAGCAAAAAATAGCCTCAGCAACCTTTTGTGGTTTGGTGACAATGAGCCTTTTGTTAATCTTTAGTACTGAAAGAAAAAGGTTATCGTCTGCCACGCTCATGTATTTTGATTAAGTTATTTATGAGCTTGACTTTGTCAGGATCTATTAACTCATACCTCTGTGCTCCTGACCAGCTGCTTTGATGACAGCATTTGGATTTATTGGCAGAAGCTTGTTGGCCTGTTCGTTCACAGCACATAACAAATGGAGAAGCTTCCACATTCTTAGTGTCAAAAAGTCAATGCTGACCATGGTCTCAGTGACTTCTGTAGCTACCCAAGGGCTCAGGAGTAGGTGCATACTGTTTGTAAAGCACTTGGCTCTTGGGTGGCAAGGGACAACTGATTTCCAGGAGCCTGTTGCAAGGGCAGCAGCTCTCCACCATGCTCTCTGAGAGGCTTCAAGCCCATTTTCATTTGCACCAGCTGGGATCATTATGGTGATTTTCTTGATGGTGTCCTAACAGGAATCTGAGTCTTTGCATGGAAGTTTTTAGCAAAGGGCAGATGCCAACCTAAGAAACAGCACTTGCAGCTGACAATCACAAAAAAAAAAGGGTTCTGGCTATAAATAATAAGTCATGAACTAATCTCACAAAGAAGAAAGCCATCATTATCCTGTGACTTGAGATAAAGATCAGTTTACGTGGAGTGCTTTCTAGCCTACCCAAGCTTTTTTAGTTGTTTAGCATTTATAGTCTTCCAAAAGTGTCCACAGAAACTTCTCCCGCACTGTCAATAGTTTTCATAGCTCATATAGTTTAATACCTATTAACACTGATTAGTTGGGTTGTAGTGTTGTAATGTCAGTAAAACCAGAAATGAACATTCAACACTTGGTGATTTACAAATGTCTATCATATTAATACCACTTGTTTTATTCACAAATGTATAAAATTGCATAAACTATATTGCTTGAATGGAGTTCCTGAGTTCATATTTTACGTGTAAAACAGACAGGTGCTTCTGACAGTAGCTCACAAGCAAGAAAAAAAATTACCTTTGAACAAGAGACTTCTATGCAGCTCTCTGGAAGAACGAGAGTAGAAGCATTTTATACAATTGGAGCATTTCATTTTTAGGTCCATCTCTTTACTCTTAACTGCAGGATTTGTAGTGTAGTGACAGATTTAGTGATATGGTTGCATAGGCTATGGAAATGGGTGATTTTCTGGTTAGAAGTGGTCATCCAGAGTCAATGGCTCAGTCATGCAATAGGAAGGAAGCATCACGGCACTGTTCCCAACTTCTCCTTTTCAAATGAGTTTTCTGTCTGGAAGGAATTGGAATCCCTTTTCAAACATGTGGGCTGGACCTAGAGACCCATGAGAAGCACATTCATGGAAATAGCTGAGATGTGATGGGATTTTCCAAAGAAAGGAATCAGTAGAAAATCACTGCAAGCACAAAACCACAGAGGCCATACGGGTTATTCCAACATGGATCATGGACTACTTCTATTGTACACTAAACAGATCCCCAGCTGATAAAAGACTGAACCTGACAATGTAAGGAAGAGAAAAGATCTGGATAATCACATGGATTATGTAGGGTGAACTGGAAGCTTCCAGCAGCCAGCTACAGTTATAAAGACTCTCAAAAAGGATAGGTAGTATACATCCACTCAAAGTGATATAAAGAATGAAACTACAGCATGAAACAGGGTCTAAAATTCATCTCAAAGGAAAGGAGGAAATCCACCATGACAGAATTGCATAAGAAAACAACTGGAGATAAATAATGCTTCTACCCATTATGGAGCTTTGTACATTTATTCTGAACACAAGCCACTAAGTAGAGTTGGCTGGTTTCCTTCACAGTACTTAGTTCATTGACCATACCTTCACACTACATAACACTAATGAACAAAAAATTAGTAGCAAGTAATACTCTTACACTTCAGTGACTGTAGGAAAGCATTTGACACCAATGATGTTGCAACAAGACACCAAAGATTTACTAATTTCTTTGCAAAATTGGTTATATTTTCCAAAACCTTTCTCAGTACACAGGTAATCAAATCATTGCTTTGATATCACTGCCAGCACAGGCGAGGGGACATCATCTCCCTGCAATGTCTCATAGTGCTGTGTAACAAATATCTGCACAGAAACTGGAGTCCCAGGGGTGTTTGGCAGTCTTGGTTTGCTGAGAATATTCATTCATCACCAGATGAGATACAACAAAAAACAAACAGCTTAGTCAGAACAGTGAAACAAAAAGGTCTTTTAATCAACAGGTCAGAAAACAAAGGCTATGAAAATAAATATGACCTTATGTGGCGGTGCTGTTACAGAAGGAGTAACTGCAAGCATTGTTGTCACATTTATTTACCCAGGCAGTGTATCTCACAGCCCCTGTGACTCTGTCTGTGGCGCAGGGCTGAGATGAGCAAGGGAAAGGGTCCTGGTGACAATACAGAGTCTCACATAAATAATGTTTTCACTAAACTGTAGATGAGGGAGAAGCAAAAGGTTCTTCAAGCATTGTTTGAAAAACTTTCAGTTGGAGATGTGTATCAGATGTTCATAATAAAAGCATGGGATAAATAGCAATGACAATTTGAGGTGTTCATAATCACCAGTAGATGACCAAAAGTAGAGACAAAGGAGGAAGAATCTGTTGGCTGTATCCTGACCATACTGAACAACAGACTTAGTGATCTGAGGGTCAGACGAGACAATGCTGACTTGAGGACAGCCTGCAGGGTGAGAAAGACTAGCAGATGGATAAAATTAAAAGTATTGGTCTATAATAGGATTACTTAGGGGTAACTGACATCTGTGAGGGTTGAATTGCTTTGGAGCCTCCTTCAGTGTGCTGAAGTTTTCTTCATATAGAGGCCAAGCATACGGTCTTCCCACATTACCAAGACAATGGTTATATTCACAGTGTCTACTGTAGGCAGCCTGGAGTTTGCTGTCATGAGTGGTTTTTCCTACACACTACAAGCCTGTTAACCTGCCAGTGGTTACTTTGGACATCTCATTTCCAACACAACCATGTGTGGTGATGGGCTGACCCTGGCTGGATGCCAGGCTGGATGCCACCAAGCCAATCAATTACTCTCCCCCTCAGTTGAGCAGGGGAGAAAAAATATGATGAAAGGTTTGTGGGTTGAGATAAGGACAGGAAGAAATCAGCCACCAGTTACTGTCACAGTCAAAACAGACTCAATTTAGGAAATTATTACCAATCAAATCAGAGTAGGATGATGAGAAATATGAGAAATAAAACCAGATCTTAAAACACTTTTCCCCTCCATCCCTTTCTTCTTCCTGGGCCTTCTTTCTCAATTTCTCTACCTCCTCCTCCCCCCAGCAGTGCAGGGACAGGGGAAATGGGGGTTGTAGTCTGTACATCACATGTTCTATCTGTTTTGCTCCTTGTGCTCTTCCTCTGCTCCTGCGTGGGATCCGTCACATGAGACAATGAGACACAGTCCTCCAACACAGGTCTTTCCCATTGGCTGCAGCTCTTCATGTAGTGCTCCAGCACTGCATCCCATGTGTGTTCCTCAGACAGGATGCAGTCCTTCAGGAACAGACTGCTCCAGCAGTTCATGTTTTAGCAACATAAAAAATTTATTCCTCAAAGATTTCAAGGAACTCAGGTCTCTTAGTACTATAACCCAATGGAACCTATTTCCAACAAACTAGAAAGCTTTTTCTTAACCCATCAAATGTTTACATTGAACTATGTTAAGAGAATGTGCATTGTACAGGGATACAGTCATAGGGCAGTAATAGGGATACAGTCATAGGACAGTAATAATTATACCAAGAAGTTTTGCAAGTTCCAGCATGGCTGTTTACATACCTATTTTTAAAAACAAATACCTACTGAAGGAGTGTACATGCTGAGGTGTGTACATTCCTTCATCTCCTAAGAATATCACTGTAGGCTTTTCTATAGGTACATTGAAGAACATAGGCAATTTTTCGGGAACTCAAATGTCTTCCACAACTCAAAAGATACATACATAAAGATAAGTCAAAAGGAAGGAAGAAGCATTAGATGGATTCAGGGAGATAGAGGCGAGAAATTTTCTCTTGTTCTATTTTGAATCTAAAAGGGCATCCTTCACTGAAAGTTTTTAACAACAGTGGAGAAAAAGTGTATCTTGGGTGAAAAACAAAGACAAATTAATTGCCTTAATATCCAAGTTTGGGCCAGCCAATTTTTTAAATCCCTCTCATAAAACAGAATGATTTGGGATTCTTTTCTCTTTCTGACCACTTTTGATTCTGAGAAGTTAATGTCCCCAGCAGGAGAGAGAGCGAGAGCAGGCTGCCACCACCTCACCCAGGGTTTTGTTGTCAGTGGCTCACCCTAAAGTCGGTGCTGAGGGGGCTTGAGGGCAATTCTTTTTAAAGGAAAACCAGCTTGTTTTAAGCCAGATGAGTCCCCAGAGCCAATTTATTGCCTGGACACATAAAGTGTATGTGTTGGCAAAAGGGAGGACAGGTGGTATGTGTGCAGGAGCTGGGGGAAGCAGGATTAGCTCTACCAGGATGTGAACTTTCTCATGGATGTGACCATGAAATGAAAGCCTAAATTGTTGTTAAGGCAGTGGAGCCACTGTAATTAAAGGTTTGTGTTTTCATTGCAGATCTGGTTTGTCACTGGACTTCAGCACACAGAAACAATTATTTAGATGTCCCATTCAACTCAGTTTCAGAGGTGGATGATGGGTCCGGGACAAAGGGCAATGTACTAAATTTTGTCAGCCTGAGTTCAGAGTGTATTTGCACTTCACCTTTCAGATATCTATTTCTTTCATTTTCCAAGAGGAAACATTGTCATTTACATCCCCTCCTACAACATTTTGGGTCTCTTCAGCTCACTTTGAGACATGAAAGCAGCCAAATTTTATGATAGCAGAACTTTCCCAGAAGGGATACTCTGGTCATGAGGCTCTGATGGATGTGGCCCCTTAGGTTAATACCTTCCTTTTCCCTTCACCATGTGTCTGGAACCCTAATGGCATGGGCTGGCCTATAGTACAGTAGTTATTCTCTTTCTTCAATTGGTCTCCTTTTCCCAATCACATAGAAATTCAGCAACAGCCTTGTACACTTCATTTTGGACTACAGCCCCATCCTCATTTACTTTTAGAGACTCCTGCATTGCAATTTGCATATATAATGCACCGTTAATTACTGTTTAAATTAAGCACACAAAAATCAAGATGTGATGATCTGTATTATCAAATCAGGTATAAGATTAACAGCTATTATAAAATAAATAGAATATGTAGATAACTCTTACCATTTCAGGGGCTCATTTATAGAACCATTAATTCTCTAGGATGCAGTGAACATACAAATGGAGAACAAGTTACTCATACTAAAAATTCAGTCCCATCTTTTGTCTTCTTTTCCATCAGGCTGCTGCCTAAGCACACAGAAATTTCCCATGGTTCATGACAATCTGGTATTTTATACCTTAAATTTTTCATTTCTTTTGCTTACCTAAATACAGTTTTTAGTAACAATCTTTGCTAGGAAAAAAAAAAAAAAGGACAGATCATACAAAAATTTAATTTTATTAACAATTTATATAATGCTATAGTGTCTCTCTCTTTTCTATCCATGAAGCAAAATAACAGCAAAATTAGTAAGGTTGTTGTCATATCTGCTCTTCAATAAAGGGCCAAAACTACTTGGTACACTTTTCTCATATATACAAACAGTTTGTGAATAACTAAATGAAGTTCAAATTCACTATTTGTAGTAAAAAAAGAAAAATTGCAATTTATGAGCTGCAGCTGTGTCTTGTGTTTTGTATGCCATGCTTAGTGATGCATCTGAGAGGAAGTGAAGATGTTTTCTAAGAACAAAGTTAATTATTCAGTAGCAGTTCTTAAAGTGATCAAAAAGAAAGGTGTAAGAGACTTTGGGGTTTTTTAATACAAAAGACCTGTTCTTTGAGGTACTGATCAAAGCAAAAAGAAAAACAAATTAATTAGGGATTGGTTTCAATACTATGCATAGGCTTTTGCTGAGACAGAATGGAATATTTTCCCAAGCAACAGCAGTGCCCACCAAGACAAATTATTTTATTAAAAACAACCTCCACCTTGCTTGTTTTTGTATTCAATATTTTCAACTTTGGGAAAACCCCTAAGTGAATTACCAATTTTTTATCTTTGGGAAGATAAAAACCAAGCAGTATCTGAGTGGTTCTTTTTTTAAATGAAATAAGTGTAGCTGTAAGAGTGAAGAAAAAAATAAACAAAGAAATTTAAAAAAGAAAGACAAAAGCAGGAAGTAAGGAAAGGCTTTTAGTAGTATTAATATTATGTGTTTGCTTTGTGTCCATGTTGAAGAGCACAAGCCATGAAGCAATATCCCATTTTATGAGGCACTGTGCAGTCACAAAAGAAAAGGACAGGGTGTGCTCCATGTAGTTCACTGTTTAAATATAGCAGACAACAGGCAAGTATTGAGTAATGGAAGGGGAAAAGGACAAGCAGTCCTGCACACCTAATGCCTGAGGTGGCTGTACCAAAGGGTACTCCAGAGACTCGTACAAGGGTTTGGGGGAGCTCCCCTTGGCAGTGCTGGCCATGAACTCACACTCAAAAGTTTTTGCTGGAAGATGTGACAAAAGGATGGTGGATGGTGAACATCTTTCAGGCCAGAAGAGAGATGATAAGAAGTGCTGGTTTTGAGGAAGGACTTGTGAGTGAAGATAAGGTTTATGAAACAGGAAAGAAGGGGGCAATGGAGAGGTCCTAGAAACACGGCTCTGAGAGCTGGAAACTATTTCTTTGCTCCTGGGCAATGAATGGAGGGCTATCCCCATTCAGATAAAACTTCCTCAGGTGAATGAATATTCATTTTCTTGGGGGGATCAAACAACAAGCTTGACATGAAGTTGAAAGCTTATTGAAAGGAAGCATATGGCATGAGAACAGCCGTGGATTTTGCTTTCTTGCCAACATATTTGGTGTCTTTCATTCAGGGTAAAACCTGACATTTCCAATTACCATTCCATGTATGAACCCGTTACACACACAAAGATAAAAATAAAACCAAAATATGGGGCTAGCATTGTGCAGCTCCATTTTCCATCCAAACAGAAAGTATTTCCAGGATGAGCTGACCTCTGGAGCAGTGTGGGGTGGCCCCCATTTGGGAACTCCCTCATACCCCACACTGCTCACAGGTCCAGGAACCAGCTCACATGCAACGGCAGTAGGTTGTCCTTAGAGGACTGCTAAAATGAGCACCTCAAAGCTGAAGGCAGGACCTAGCCTGCAGGCTACCTCTTGGGCCTGATTCAGAAGTCCTATGTGTGGTGTCTTTCCTCATTAGATCCAGAAGCTATTTAGCAAAATTATCTTTACTCTTGTTACATTTATGGAAATGCAGAGGGCAAAAATTTAGGTAATGCGTCCATGTCCACATGGGAATTGCTGGAAAAGCTGATAAATGGCTCAGTGCTCCCTTGCACCCAGTCCTACCTCTAGAAAATGTCCACAGCTGGTGACCACTTCCAAGAGCAGGAATTGGCTGAGCAGCTCTGCCCTGTCTTCCCTTCAAGTTAGATTTGGATCAACACGATTATGCCAAAAGAAATTGGTGTCTTTGAAGGCATTCTTTGAAAGGAACATGAAGCAGATGCCTTGTACATAAAAAAGGTCTAATTAATAAAATCATTCAACTGTTTATGTCTGCTTATATCCCTTCAGCTGTGATAGAAAGAAGACCTCAACTAGTAACTGTTAAGTGTCCAAGAGAAGATCAAAGGAGTAGAGGAAAGGTATTCTTTCCTCTACCACTACCTACCACGAATCTTCCACTACCTGTGCTGACATTACTCGTGGTTCTGTTTGGCCCTGGCTGGTGTAGTACTGTCTCCTCTCTCTATGAGGTCTGAGGCCATCTGCTCCTTTGCAGTTCAGGTGGAGCAGCCATCCCATGTCCCACCTTGTTGGCTCCCTCTGCGACTGCTGAGGTGTGGAAAGGAAGCATCTGCAGGGCATTAGCATCACCCTGCTCCAGCTTACAAGTAAGTCAACACAGGCGATGAATCCCCCACTGCTTTAACAGAAAAGGGGTTGCTGCATCTTTCCAGTGCTGATGTCCAGGAAGACACCAGTTCTCTGGTTAAATTGAGCCCAGGGAAGCAGGCAGGCAGGAAGGAAGGAAGGAAAGAAAGAACAGGATACAAGTGTGTTTGCAGCCGCCAGGTGGGCTGACTTCAGCTTACATTCATTTTGAGCTATTTTTAGTAGCATATGCATTCCTGGGACAGGGGTGTTCCTAAAACAACTTCACTAAGTATAAAAAGAAGCCCAAATGGTGAGATGCATCAAAGCCCAGTGTCTTCTGCTATGTTACTTCCCTCTCAGCCTCTCCCTCTGTCCCCAACCCTCTAACACAAAACAACAAAAGCCATTTCTGAGGCTCCTCTGCCAGTACTGCAATTTTTCCATGGACAAGGTGGCCTTGGGTTATGGCTCTGTGTTCATGTTTCTTTACACATTGTTCATATGGCATTAACAACCTGGATTTATCATGCACTGATAAGCAAAGGTTGAGCCAAGAGCTTCCCTTGGTTCTAGCACCCCTCTGGGTTTGATGCCTGCAGTGAGGCTACATTCTGCATTGCTTTTAAGGTTATCAGAAAATCTCAGGGCTTTCTTCTGCTGTGATTCTTTTAAAGGTTGACAATGTTTCCGAGTTTCAGTTGTACAAAAGCCACCCCCCAAGACAAGGCTGTTGTGAGGAGGTCACATAGCATGTGAAGCGGGTAAAGGAAAGTCTAAAGCAGTGTATCCAAGAGCTGATTAAAGGGAACGTTGGCCATTAACAAGATTGTTGTCAAAAGAGCAGTACATTTATTTGTACTTTTATGAAGAATCACCTGTTTCAATTGTCTCATTATAAAGGACTATGTAGCCCTGTTTACATAGCAATATTTTTTTCATAAGAAGACAGTCTGCCTTTGAGCAAACAGATAAAACTGTTTTCTTTGAGTAATCATAAATCACCCTTCCACCATCCTTCTTTCTCCTATTACAGAGATGCTAACTCTGTCCTCTTTGTTGTTAATAGATTTTTGCTGACTACTCCCAGTGCCACAGAAATCATAGAGATATAAAATCAACTGTAAATTACAAAGTCTCTCCCTCGGCCATAAATGGACAATAATCTATTCATGGTAACATCTGTGTAAAGTGGTTTTCAGGAGATTTTTTTTCAGATTCCTCATAATATTTACACATTGAGTGCAGACAAGTATTAAACAGACCTCGCTGCAGCAGAGAGAGCACACCCTGCTCTAAGCCAGTGCCAGCTGAGTCCCACTGCGGGCAGGCTCAGCGTCACCCGGGGCAGCAGGAGAGGTGACCCTGAGCTCCACTGATCAGAGATGGTGCTGAGAGCCAGGGAGCTCAAATCTTCATACCAACAAATGGAATGACTAGCCAAGAGCTTCTCCCTCTCCAGCCTCACTGGGTGTGGAGTTTGCAGCTGGGATAAGGGAAGCCTTCAGTAGACTCAGCAAATGGTGGGAAAGTTCTGGCACTGGGCACATGCACTTTACCCAGGCCAGAGAGGAACAGAAAAAACCAAGGCCTCACACATGGTGAGGTGCTTGGCAGGTCTACAGACCCCTGCCCAAAGCAACCCATGGAATGCACCATGCTTGAAGAGCAATAGCTGTGTTGGTGAACATGGCTGGGCCATGGAGGGATGGTGCAAGGTCCCTGGTACTGGCCAGAGGGACTCCTCAGCAAGCAGGGCTGCTGGTGTGCTCCTTGGGGATTGGAGCCCAGCACCTCTGTGCTGCCGGGAGCCAACAGCCGTGGAGAGGAAATGAATCCTGTTTCCCTGCTGAGCAGATTGCCCACTGCCTGTGCAAGGGCTTTAACAGTCAGCAGAGAGGAAGGCATGGCACAGAGAAAGATCTAGGATCTCCCTTAATTTCTTCTTTTCTGAGGACCACATTTATACTCAAGCATGTTTGTTTGCTGCCCCAAAAGCACCATGAGCTCAGCAAATCGTAGACTCATAGAAGTGTTTAGGTTGGAAAAGATCTCTAAGATCATTGAGTCCGACCACTAAATCCACCACTAAACTATGTCCATAAGTGCCATATCTACATTGCTTTTAAATAGCTCCAGCAATGGTGAGTAACCACTTTTCTGGGCAGCCAGAGCTTGACAACCCTTTTGGTGAAGAAACTTTTCCTTATATCTAATCTAAACCTCTCCTGGCACAACTTGAGGCAATGTTCTCTCGTCTTGTCGCTTGTTACTTGGGAGGAGACCAACACCCACCTTGCTACAACCTCCTTTCTGGTAGTTGTAGAGAGTGATAAGGTTTCCCCTGAGCCTCCTTTCTCCAGGCCAAACACCCCCAGCTCCCTGAGCCGCTTTTCATCAGACTTGTGCTTCAGAACAAATGAACCAGTCCTTGCTGGTAAGAGTTTCTCAGAGGGAGACACCAATCCCCACCAACCAAGTGCTCCCTTGGGCAGTTTCATCTCCTCCAAACACTGCTGACTGCATACTCCAGTCACCTTCCAGCATGCACTGGACTCGGTGTGAAAGCTGTGAGGAGTCCTGTGCCTCTCTCATGGTGGCTGCTTATGTTTGATCATCCCAAAAAATTATGCTTCCTTAAAAAAGATCAACTCATCTTAAACAAATGTCATGTGTTTCCCTGGTCTTCAAAGTTTACTCCAGTCTCAGGCCACAAAGCCGTTCACCTTCTCTCTTTATGCCCCAGCAACTCTTTTGTGGACCACCTTTGGCTACCAGCAGGGAGGGCAGATAACCCCTCAACACCACCCTGCAATGGCTGCTTGTGAAAGATGGAGGAATTTAATTAACAACCACAACCTGCACTGGGCAGCCAGTGGGTGTGAACATGCCATGTCTCTCCAGACACGAGAACAGCCCAGGGAGGTGCCCCACACCAGTCCCAGTGGGTGACACTTTGTGCCTTGTACAAAGTGTGAAGGGCAAAGGACTCATCAGCCCAGCCCTTAGGGAGTCACCAGAGAGAGGTGGAGCCAAATTCCTGTTGGCAGAAGTGAAATGCAGCTCCTTGGAGTGTGGTCTGTACTCTCCCATGGGGGACAGTGAGGCTGCAGCTCCTGCAGCAGCAGCAGCAGCAGAAAAAAATTGCGACTTTGTTCCTTGGGCATTCCTTATGAAGACCTGAAATTAGATATTTTTGTTCACATCAGATGCAGAGAATTTTGTTTCTGCTCTTATTTGTTCACCACCAAAAGGAAAAAAAAATTTAAAAAGCAAATGGGAAAAGATAAGCTTTGTTTGGGACCACATTTTTTAAGGTTTTTTAGGGATTTTTTAAAATTTTGGCCACTGACCCATAAATCAATTTTTCCTGTAGGCTCTATATGCTCCTGAGGGCTATGCATCAGCACCTACCCATCACCTGGATAATGAGATCAACTGATTAATTTAATCAAATTGACAGAAACATGTTCAGACATAATGGGAAGAGGCTTTGTATGAGGATGCATTACCAAACCTCTTTCCTGCTTTGTTCCCACTGCAATCCACTGCTCCAGTTGTAATTCTGTAGCTCATATCCCCACACCCGTCTTGCACTTCCTCTCAGCTTCTCACGAACCATTTTTTCCTGAGTTTCTTTCCTTCTCCCTGGGAGCCTGGAAGGCTTTAGCAGCCTGCCCAGCTCCACCTCCTTTTCTGCTTGCTGCTTGCTCTCCCTCCTCCCCCTCATCTCCAGGCTTCTCAAAAGCTCAAGGCTTCTGCTTCCAGTATTTTGATTTCCTTTTCTTCCTCTTACCAGCTTCTGTCTCCATTGGGCATTAAAGCAGCCCCTCCACCTCTTTCTTATGAGCAAGTTTTCCATTTTTCCCTACTTCTCCCTCACCTCCAACAGCCAAGTGTATCCTTTGCTCAGTGAGATTTTCTTCCTGTTTTTTTCCTTTGTCTTCTTATCTTTGGTGGAGGTGCTAGCCTGCTTCCCTTTTATATTTGCTTATTTACATTCTTTTCTCCAGTTAAAATTATTACATTTGCACCAACAACTGTGAGTGAGCAGTCAGACCCACATATTTTCCTTGCTTTCTTCTCCTGTAAGGTCCATTGATATCTCAAAAATTAATTAATACTTTTTCTCCTTCCCTTTTTCTTCATGTGTATTAAAATTACTCTAAAATATTTGTCATTGCCACTTTTAACTAGGATTTTATTTCTGGCTCCTCCACCACCTGCTCTGTGCTCAAACAAAGGCCATTCCATGATTGCAGTAATACTTCTGTAAATTCCTGGTAATTATCCTGTTTACTCATCCTTGCTGCTCAGGCAGTGTTTCCTTCTTGTTCAGAATAATTGTACATTTTCTTCCCCAACTGCTCATCTCCCATCTTTGACCACAGCTCTCCCCAGTCAAAATCCTGCTCTGAATTTGCCTTTCATGTCATGATCATAGCTGCTGTCCTCATCTGCAGAGCAGTTCCCATTGCTCTGTGTGCTGCAGCCGCCTGCCAAAGCGCTCAGCCCTGGCACAGAGCTGTGCTCAGGGGTCCAAGGATCCCTTTTTGGTATTACAATGCATTTGTAGACAGTCTAGCATAAACACAGGGAAAACTGTGTTTATATTTTCAGAGAGGGATGTATAGTTAAATCTCTCTTTTATCATACCATTTTCTCTTCCATATGTAAATTCAGATAAATGCAGTTTATAGGTTCTTAATTAACACTGAGGTGGAATTTTTGTAGTTTTCTCTTTAGGAATTCAGCTGGAAGATAGATCTTCAGATATCAGAAAGGGAGTGTTAGTTTATATCTCACATCCTTTTATAAACATGGGTTTCACACTGCTTCCTCCAGCTCTCCCAAAGAAGGATACAATACCCAGGCTCTGTAACACCAGCAGCCTTAAAGGAGAGCATGGTTGTTTTTAACCTTGGATACCAGAGTCAGACATGCTGCACAGGAGGCAGGGCATGGGCAGCAGTACCTCCACTGCTTCAGGGAGAGCTCCTTCCCAATCTGTGGAGGTGCTCTGGCCTTGTCCTGCATCCTTGGGGACCACAGGTTGAGGTGCAAAGGAAGAACTGGTCTTGTACAGCCACGGAACCTGGACCCTTCAGGGAGAGTGAGTTGGCACAATCCACAGCCCAGGCTCCCCAAGGGCTCTGGGAAAAGCTGGGGACAAAATCTCCTTAGCTGCCNATATATATATATATATATAAATTCATTTCTAACCTGGAAATACCAAAGCAGAGAGATTTTTTTTTCTTCCCCTAGTAACAGATGCACCCAGATACGACAATATTTCAAGAAGCTAGCTGCCACCTCTGAGAGCCTTGGAAATACTAGTAGTAATTAAAAATGTATTTTAACTGTGTCTGTGATTTATAGCTGAATAGCTTTTGAAATGTGGAATGAACAGCAATAAATGCAGGTTTCCCTGCAGGGAAAAGGTCTCTTCATCAAGAGATGATGAGCACATTTGATGTTTCAGGTTCCTTCTTTTAAAATGCCCAGTTCAGAAATTTGCCCAGATTGCTTTGTAAAACCAAAATAGTTCATCCACTTCAGGTAGAATTAATCTAAACACATAGATTGAGTATGAGAATAAAATTTAATTTGGAACAAATACATCTGTCTACCCTTTACAACAATTATAAAGAATGAAAATAGATTGTAATTAATCTTAATAGTTTAGCGTGCAAAAACAGAATCATTATGTATCAGAATTTTAAAATATGGATTTTGAAAGCTTATGCATTTGCTTACAAAAGTACCCACTGTCCTCGAGGCACTGATTATCCCCTCCTCCCCTAGAGCTGCTTGAATACTCCCTGTGCCTCACACCCACTTAGCCAGGGTGCCAGCACTCTTATCTCGACTGGAACAATGTATCAGTGCTCCTCCAGGGACCTCTTACAAGACTGAGGTCTTGATAACTCCCATAATTCTCAATTTCCCAGCCTCTCTTTATGCTATTTTACTACCACTTCAGCACAGAAAATGAAGCCTGCTGACATCCTGTGTGAAGGAAACACACTGCTGATCAACACATCAAGAAAGACAAGGGCTACACAGGTGCCTAAGGCAGCCTCTTGGGGTTTAAGTTATATAAATACGCTGAATTGCTGGAAATTAAAAAAAAATAAAGAGGCAAAATTAATCAAAAAATCATGCAAATCTAATCTCAGGTGAAATGCAAACCAGTCATAGATTTTGTGCATTTAAATTAGGAGGAGACATCCCACTCCCCTTCAATGGATCTTGCATTTGAAAGTACTGCTGGAACACCTGCCTTGTGGCACAGTAAGCACCAGAGCCCACAAAACATTGCTGACACTCAACAGCAAATATACACACTGGAGCTGTAAAACCAAGAGCCACAGCCCTAATGAGCCAGAGGAAGTGAGCACAAAGAAGAAAGGCATCACCAGCATCCCAGACCCCTGCAATGCTGAACAATGCTGTCTTTGTTGTGAGTCACTGTTTCATCCCTCCTTCCACTGAATTCAGAGGGATTTTCAGTAGGAGAAGAACAGAGTTCTGTGCAGAGCAGAATCAAAATCGTCCTCCTTCTTGCCCAGAGACCACTGCTGTGCTGTGGTTGAGGTAACAATTAGAACCTGAAGACAATTAAATACTTGCAAAGTGTGCTTAAATCTAGCTCTTGTCTCTAGAAGCAGACAATTTGATTATGCAGGAGAAGCACAATACACCGGGTGGAGAAAAAAACAAACCCAGATCCTGACTTGTGCTTGATTTAAAACATATAAAAACTAGAATTGTCTTTTATTTTAAGAGGTTGGAATTCACATGCTCCATGGTTCTAAGGGTTAGGCATCCACTTTCCCCCCTCCCTCTTTTAATGAAAATTGAGTCTCATATAATGATAGAGCTCTTGGTACTACAATGTGAAAAAATATTTTGAGGTGCAAGGTGGTATTATCAGAAGTAGCAACATGACAATCATCCACATAGACCTGCTCACTGAAGTTGCTATGTGGTTCAGTGAAAATGCTGAACATCATGATTTCCTTGGATTACCAGAGTTCCTTGTGAGACTTCAAGGAAAGTCTTCCCTCTCTCACCAGTCCCTTGCCACAATTTGGAGTTTGTCAGTATATCACAGTTTGATTTTGAGTTTCTGTGCTGAACTAATAATAAAAAAATAACCCTCTAATTTTACTAAAGTGGGTAAGAATTTCTCCTGGAATGAAATGCGGGCCCTTTTTCCAAGAATCGCACTTTTTTCCAGAAAGAGGAAAAGACTGATAAGGACTTGCTCCAAGAAGTCTTATCCTTTGCACATCCAATGAAAGGATAAAACACTGAAAATACTTCATATTAGAGCCAAATTTGTGTGAGGTATTTGTTGCCAAGAATACTTAGACGGAGTGCATCTCTTTTATTGTTCTTGGCACAAAGGGCACCTCCATTCTATTGCTGTTGTTATTTGAGCAGTCTGAAACAAGACATAAAGTAATACCAAGTCGATCTCTATGTTAATTCTTCCCAGCAATGCTGTTGCCATAGCAAGGTTATACATGGATTTCAGTGGGCACACAAATTGAAACCTATTGGCTTTTGAAGTCAGTTCAACATGCTTACAAGTCCTGTGTCTTCCTTCTGGATTCCTTGCAAACTTCAGGAAACAATCTCATTTTTCTGGATCCAAAACCTGATTTTTTTACCCATTTGTAGCATTAGTTTCTTAAAACAGTATGATATTTTCAGAAACTAGGTACACCATGATTTGTAATTAAGATATTTGATTAAGGAGGTGCTACAGTCACCACAAATCAAATCTGTCTTTAAACACACACATATATCTCTATAGCTATTCATCACCAACTATTTGAGTCAAAACATTTCACACATTACAAGGATTCTACAATGTGTTTTGTTTGTGTGCTGGTACGTGAAGTATATACTTAGACTGTTTTTAGGCTTTCATTATGTGAAAAATTGCTACTTTTTCAACTTTAAAAATTTTACAATGTGGCTTTTATCCAGCTTGTAATGCTTTATAATTAAAAGCTGAAAATATCAAAATAGCAAATGGAAGAATATACATGGTTAGATTTTAGATGATTGTATACTTAAAAAATAAAATCTTGACAAGCTTCTAAAATACTTTTAGTCAATGTGGACTGTTAGTGTTTCAACTATAGCAGACTGTGAACATCTTCATGAAAAAATATTTACTAAAGGGTGTTGGGGCTGGTACTCTCTAGTTTATAAAACAAGAAATTCATTCTTGTTCAACCTTGTGTCCAAGGCTTCCACTGCACAATGATTCATTTTCTCTGAAGTTAAGAAAACAGAAGAATTCTCTCAGGAACAAAATCAAACATAAATTCTGAAGATAAATCCTATTTCTTTGGAAATTAAATCTGCAGAGAAAGAACACTATCAATTAGAGGTGAGTGGGAGAGCAGTGGCTGGTCCCTTCTTCTCCAAGATTTATGGAGGATATAAACATGGACATGCCATAAATTAAACAAGGTGAGTTTTCACTCCCAGTTTCTGTGATTTTTTTCCTTTTAGATTAGAAACCCTTTTCTCGTCTTGCAAAGGGATTCCTGAAATGCAGATCACACCACTGTCTGAGTGCCAAATACAATACTGTCTCATAGGATTATCATCACTGGAGCCTGCCTTTCACCACCCTGAGCACTGGCACGTACTGTACTGCTGTGGTTGTTTTCCTGTGGATTTTTTTCCCTTGTTCCAAGGTATTGCATCTAAAGCCATACTCTTGAAGGGCAGATTTGGCTTTGTCATATCTAGTAATGACTTCCCAGTAAGGCATTACACAAGCGAGGGCCAGTGACCAAGGACACCTCATCTCCAGTGCTGATGAATTTGGCCTTGAACAGAGGGAGATGTTGTGCAGCACAGAGATGGACAAGGACTGGGAATCAAAACAGAAAAGAATTGTGTTCTTTGACACCACCATTGCATAAATCCATCATGTCTCTATTTTGTTTAAACTGTCTGAGAAGTATAGTTAAGTGTTTGGGTGACAGATTCTGGGGAAGTACTGCTGTAGCCATGAACCCTTCCTCTCCCCCTCCTTGCCACACCCCCAAACCCCAGAACTTGTGCAGTGAGCACAGTGGCTTTCCCATGTTTAGCTCAGAGATACAATGAGCACTCAATCAGGTGAACATCTCAAGCCTCCTTCCTGAGCCACTGCCACCCCTGGGTGTCACACTCACTTGTGTGCAGACAGAAGGCATCGCATCTCACCGAGAGCCCCTAAATTCACAGCAAAAGGAAAAGGCACATACAGCACACACAATATAAGCATGTAAGAAACTGGGTAACTACAGACTGACAGCCAAGGAGGATGCAAGAGCAATGAATCATTCAGTGATACATCTTTTGAAGAACAGTCTTTAGGAGTGTGGCAACACCCAGAAAACCTCCTGAACAAATACCCATGTTGCCTCAGCTGGAAGGAGTCTGGCAACTGAAAAACTCAAGAGACATGGGGACACAAGTGTCAAATCTTGTGGAAACAGACCCACAGGCTACATTTCATTTTCTCTTTCAGAACCTTTGGAAATACGGCTCACCAAAACTGCAGTTGCACAGAATAAAATTGAGAATGCCAAAATTTGTGTATGGTACTGGACAGGATTTTAGGAAAAAAGGAATAGGATGTGGGACGTACTGTCTGTATTGCATTATGCATCCTACCACCATTGTCCAGATGCAGGGCAGACTAGAGGAAAATATATATCCCAACAGCTGTTACTAAAATCCCAGACAATGTAACAGCCTGGAAAAAGTCTGGGATAGGAGGAAAGCTGTTTTCCTGAGAATGCTTTTTCACCCCAGTATAGACATGTTGGGTTTGGGTAATAAGCAAGGGAATAGATTTAAGGTGAAACCAAAGGGGACTGGAATTGGCAGTTTAAACCAGGAGGGGCTTTGGAGCGGCCACCATCACATCCCCATCTGTGGAGCAGACAGGGGTGCTGAGAGATAGCCCAATAGTCCAACCTTAATGCAAATTCTGAGGGCTTGCTCTGCACAAGGAAAGCAGAGCAATGACTGAACTGGAGCCTCCAGCTAAGGAGAAAGAATCCCAAGTGAGAGATACCAAGTCACTAAAAATGTCCCTTGTTGTAAAGGGTTTGGGATTTAGAGTCACGTTTTCTGAATAATTTTGCTTCTAATCTTGAATCTAGATGCCATGACTTCAGCTGACACTAGAAATGAGGTCAGCAAAGATTCAAAACATTTAAGCCTGCTCTGTTAAGAAGCAATTTATCCTGTAAAGCTGTGCATCCATGCCATGAGGTGCATCATGTTTGCTTGTCAAGACTAGGGTGGGAGCACATTTGGTCGAGTTCAGAGGGGAAAACCCTTCAAGCATTCTGCACCCAGCACACTTCTGGATATGGGCAGACAGCAGAGGCACATGGGAATGGAAAAAGACCTGGGCAAACACCTCAGCAGGCTGTCTCTGAGTCCTCACAGGATTTTTGTAGCAATGTTTTGCACCTTCTGCACAAGACTGAGATGAGCAAAAGTTCATATCCAGTGATCAAAACTTTTATGTATGAGTGCAAAATTTTGACAACTAAACTGAATATATCCACAGCTCCCAGTAGCTTTGTAGGTTGAAATGGGAATTATGTCACTGCTATGTTTTTAAGTCCTGCTTTAGTTAAGGTTCTCCAGCAGTGCTCATAAACTCAGAGTATTCCAACTTTCAGTTTATTAGAAACTGTACCTTAGCAACTGGGCTTCAGTTTTCTTGTAGGAGGTATTATGGGAGGCAAGAACTAAAAAGTCTGTGGGAAGCCATACATAAGCATATAATCTCCTCATAGCACAGCCTTCCAGCTGTTCTCACATCACATTAGATGGTGGGTTTTGGTCTTTCTGGTCTGTGAACTATAAATGGGTCAAAACTTTCTCACAAGATGCCCTATACCCAGTGCTTTATGGATGTGTGCCCAGAGGGGTGTGAGTCCTGAGGAAATATCTGCCTATTCTGACAGAGGCAGAAAAACAACTGAAAAAAAGATGGACTGGAAAACAAAAAATTGTTGCTTTTTGTTTCTGATAGTTGTATCCACAGACCATCTAGGTATATTCAAAGGTATTTGATTTATCATGGAATTGTACTTCTTTGGTTATTTGTTCTGCTGCTCAGTGCTTTTCTCTTGAGAACATCTCTCTAGAATCTGTCCCTAGAAAACAGCAAGCTATTTTTATCTCTGAGCTAGACAAAATAATTCTGCTGGAGGAAAGTCAGGATGGCTGAGAGGCCACTTAACAGAAGGCAGGAGAGATGGGGTTCACATTGCACATTTGGACAGGCTGTGAGCTCTGCTGTGCTTACAGGTACCAGCATGGGGAAATCTGGGTTATGGCAGGTGTCTTGAAAACCCTCTGCACCAGAGGCTGCTGAGGGGATAATTCACTGGCTGTGCTGTGGTCTGCAAAAGCAGCAAAGGGGAGACTGACCTGTGCAGGAATGTAGAGGGCACTGGAGTTTCCCAAGCAAACAAGAAATGCTATTTCATCCCTTCCTATTCTTTGAAAGCACAGAAATTAGACTAGCAGAAAATGGTTGCCACTAGTAACAAGGTGTTTTAACATGCTGGTGGTTTCAACAGTAGTGAGAGCTGTTGAGCACAGTTTTATGGGGACATATATTCTGTCTGGAATACAGCCACAGCCCTAGCATCAGCCCTGTGAGATTTGGAAAGACAAAATGAAAGCCCATGCCTTTAGTCACTTTGTGAGACAATTTACATTTATCACCTCCTCCCCCACTGTAAGCTCCATCTCACCAGGAAGGAAGGCAGGAAGGCAGGCAAGCAGGCAGGCAGGAAGGAAGGCAGAAAGGCAGGAAGGCAGGCAGAAAGGCAGGAAGGAAGTCAGGAAGGAAGGCAGGAAGGCAGGAAGGAAGGAAGGAAGGAAGTCAAGAAGGAAGTCAGGAAGGCTGAAACAGCAAGGGGTGGATGATAAAGGAATGGTGCTGTGGTTGCTCGCAGATGTACAGCACCAGAGCTGGTCACCAGCACACACCTGGGGCTGGAAGCTGGTCCACTAATGTTGTTCCCCTGATTCCAGCTGGGTTGGGGAAGAGGACCAAAGACATGTCACTTGATATGTCCTTGCATGGCTCTTCAGTGAAGGCCAGGGGCCCCAAAGGAGTGCCAGAAGAAGCGTGCCTCTCCATACTGTTCAGGTAGGGTGCTTTACTCCCACCAAAGATTGATTTGAGCTGTCTGCATCGGAGACACTTGAGCCATGCCAGCCCCAGGAATTTGTCTGGATCTTCAAGAGCAAGGCCAAAACCTTCCCAGTTTAATGAGGCACCATTCAGCAGCTGGCAGTCTCCTGGTACTGCCACAGGGTTATGTAGCTTCTGGGTATGCTGACAGCTCTCTCAAAGCACAGCTAATGGGTTGCATCAGTTTCTCAGTTGCAAACCCACTGGTCTTCTGGGATTGCTGATGTCCTCAGAAGAGAACAGTAGGAAAGGGGAAAAATAGAGAAGAATAGCAAAGGCTGGGGAAAGCAGGAGAAGTCAGGGTTTCCAAGAAAGAAGATGATGTAGGTGACTGAGAAGGAACAAAACAGTCATAAAGAACTGAGGTCTGGCTGTTGCAAGGAAATCTGAAAATGCAGCAGATCCCTTGTAGAGCAGGAGACACGTTTGGGATGTTGCAGTTTTAGTAACCACATGCTGAAGTAGGTCACTACACGAACAGCAGTCATTGCCTTTGGGCCCTTTGGGCTTCCTTCTCCTATTTGCACTGGCACAAGGAGCAGGCACCAGTGAGTAAGAGGGTGCAACACACTGTCAAACCTATCACAGCCTCAGATGCTGTCCTCATCTCCAAGATCAGACAGCTCTTTCTCTGGCTATGCCTGCACTGTTCGTCAGTTCTGGGTCTGAGTTTGTGCTCAAGCCCAGCACCCCCTGCCACCCGTGCTGGTTTGTGAATGCTGAACTCCAGACCTGCCTGGAGTGGTGAAAGCTTAAATACTTGCATTATGCTATCACGTGCTTCCAAATTTTCCTTTACGTAGTCTAGACTGACTGGCATCAGCTGGATTGAATTAAAGTGGTCCATCATGAGACGTCCTGAAACTTGGGTCTTCCTAAGCAGTGTCCAGACGATTTATGTCTAAACCGCAGCTACCAAGATGAAAAGAAAATGGATGGCTAATACGGTTGAAACTCTGTAACATGTCCTCAAATTCATGTTCCAGCTAGCCCCAAAATAGTTATTGGTGTGTGTGATGGAATTTCTGTGCACAAGAAGCCTAGAGCCAGAAACAGGATGTGCTCTGGGCTTTGCAAAGCCATACACTTTACAATGAATTTTCATAAGCATTCCCTTTCATGGGAGTAGTAGAAGACTGCTTTGTTACCGATGGTCATCTGCACTTCCCCACAGGTTCTAACATCTGGGGAATCCTGATCTGACCCCATTTCAGTTGTTCAAAGCTGTGCATAGAGAAAGGCAAATTATGTCTCCCTACGTTGTTCTTGTGTCTCCCTACATTGTCCCTGTGTCCCTGTGTCCTCTCCCTTTCCTATAGCCTTGCGCCTCATTAAAAAAAAAAACCCAACGAAACCACACACCCATTCTCAAACCCTATAACCATGTCAATGAATCCTCTAATATAGATGTCTTTATACATGCACCAACTCCCTTCTGCTCATGTAATTCTATTCTGGGAAGCTGCCTAGCTTTCATCTTCACGGGCAGGGTTTGCCGGTTGCAGTTCTAACAGGAACCCCCTTAAGTGGAAACAAGCTCCGATGTTCGGCTCCCATAGCAGCAAAAAGCTGCTTCCCTGCATGACTCTCTCATCTCCTGGGGTGCCTGCTGCCCAGACAGATTCCAGACAACTGTCTCCAGCCTGCTGCTCCTGTTCACAGGCAGGGTCTGGCTGCCTCCCAAGCCTTGTCTTCTCTGACCCACGACTGCCAACTCTGGGATTTTATTGCCAGGATCATGGTATTTGTTGTTTTTCTTACTGTCCATGTTCCTAGACTGAGAAAACTTATTTGTCATTCAAAATTAAAATGAGATTCTGTTCTTCCTGAAGGCAAAGAAAATCTTGAAAAGCATGATATTTTGTGACTTGTGAAAGTTGCAGGTATATATATGTAATTTTTAAATATTTTTATTTTTGTAAGCCTATCTTGTGATGGTGAAAAGTGAGCAAAATTATTTACACATTAATTAGCAACACTGCTGACATGAAATATTATTTCCTTGTCTGGCACTCCAGATATCCTGTAGCATTTTGGCAAGGCAGGAGCTGCAATTCTGATGTGGTGGTATTTTACATTCTATGCCCAAGAAAAAGTCCTACACAATGTAGGAGGGCAGCAACCTTGCAGACCTGGGTTTCAGGCCACCTTCTCTCACGGAAGGAGTGCCATGGGAGAGGGGGAATGCTAATTATCAGCAGGGAGGACACAGCAATCCTAATATCCTATCATGTGTGCCAGAGTTGTGCCCAACACAAGGACCCTCCTGCCCAGCTGTTCACGTTTCACGATCCCTTTAGGTAGGTTCTCACATAGCCCTGCACTAGACACTACTAGCAAGAAAACCATGGAGATAATAATGAAAAATAAATTATTTCCAGTGTTCATTGATATATTGTTCTGCATTTTAAAAAACCAAGTTACTCAAATAACGAGCAAAAAAGTCTAAGTCGCTTTCATGCCCATTATCTTTTCTATCTTTGCCAAAAATGGAAGCTTTCAAACATTTTTTTTAATGGAAGACTGTTTGCAAAAATAAAATATGTTTTTATAAAAATGTCAACAAAATAAATCATGCAAAAACAACAGGCTGCTTTGTGCTTTTCTTTTAAATGGGACATTTTTCATTAAGACAAACTTATTTTTCAAGACCATTTCAGGCAGCTCTCCAAATTCCAGGAGGTTTTGTTTCATTCAAATTGTTTCAAGTAGTCCATGATCCTGGCAATTATGATTTTTTTTAATAGGAAAGGGATTTTTACATACAGTGAAAATATGGAAGAGGAAGCTGAACATGAGTAAACAGACAAAGTGTTAAGCCAAATCAGAAGGATACAAAAACACCAGCGGATTATTAAGACACCTGGTGTGATACAAAGGTTTCCATTAGATACTGGACAATGAGGTGAAATTTATGTGCAGATGGAAGTAATTTATGCACATTTGTTACAGAGAAGATCATTATTTATTGCAAATAAATGAGCACATTTGATGTATCTAGTCAGTATTCAAATATTTAATATGTTTTAAGAGCACCTAGGGTATATTCTCTGTAGCACAACTCACTGCACTCAGGAATTCTGTCAAATTACATGGAGCTGCAGTAAAAGGCTGGATCATAAAACAAAGGCAGTAGTAAAGTAGATGGAACCATTTAAAAAAATTGACAAAAATTTCTTCCACTTTCTCCTCTACCTCTTGTCCAGAAATAAGTATTGGGATGTTTCTGTTCAGCATCATTAATTTTATCATATAAGATGAGAGGATTAAAAGCTCCAAATGGCATTATGGTCACAATGTACAGATTTTACAATGTCAAAGATTAGCACTATCTTTTTTCCACTGTGGATTTCATAGAGTTATAGAATTTGCTTGGGTTGGAATGGCCCTTAAAGGCCATCTAGTTCCAGTCCCCCTGCCATGGACAGGGACGCCTTTCACTAGACCAGGTTGCTCAAAGCCCCATCCAACCTGTCACTGACCACAGCTCTCTGGCTGCATCCATCCGGCCAATTCCTTATCCACCAAACAGTCCACCCCTTCAAGTTCACATCACTCCAATTAAGAGATAAGGATGTGGTGTGGGACTGTGTCGAAAGCATTACAGAATTCTAGGCCGATGGCATGGGTCGGTCTTCCCTTGACCATTGCAGTCACTCCATCATAGCAGTCACCAGACTGGAGAGGCATCATTTGCCCTTAGTGGTCTCTCAGATCACCTCTGTCGTGCATGTGCCTTAACATTGCTTCCATGAGGACCTGCTCCATGTTCTTTCTAGCACAGAGAAAAGGCTCACCAGGGAGTTCTCACTGCAGTTCCCTGGGTCTTCCTTTCTCCCCTTTTTAAAAATAGGAGTGATGTTTCCTTTTTTCCGGTCTCCATGAACTTGGCCTGAGTGCCGTGACTTTTCAAATATGACAGTGTGGCTTGGCAATGACATCAGCCAGTTCCCTCAGGACCCTAGGATACATTTCAATACTAGAAAATTTGCCCCGGTATTGTTTCTAATTAATTCTCTCACTATTCCTTCTCTTTTTATGAGTAGTTAGGATGTCTTTAAAGGACCACTTTTCAAAATATCTTTTATCTGTGCTTCCTTGTGGAGGATGTTGTTTGACAAGGTTAACCTCTGTAAATCCCTTCCAACCTGAGTTGTTTTGTGTTCCACAGGCACAACTTCCTGAGCAAATGATATATCTTTGGGAAAAAAAAAATAGGGTGGGCAGCTATTATAAGATTTAAACCTTGAGTTTCTTCAAAGATCTAGGAATGAAAAGGAAAGCTGACTATTCCTTAGTATAGCCTAAGCTACAAAGTACTGAGAATTTCTATGAAAAACCACACCTGACATTTACAACCACATTAAAGCTCACTCAGAATCAGCACTGCACTCTTTCTGTACATTCACACGATAAGGTGCTCTGTGTTTTTTCCTGGGAAAAGTACTTAACTGGAAGGCATTTTGTGACTGAGCTGTGTGACCCTTCCTGCTGAAGGCAACTCAGCAGCAGCAGGAACTGCACTTCTTTACACTTTAGTATTTCTCCTAAGAAAAAAGATTGAGTTTAAGATTTTTCTGCCTCTGGTTGCTTCCTCTCTCAAAATGTCACTGTGAAAGTAAAAGAAAAATCAGAAAAATCCATTCTTCTGGAAGAGCTGAATTCCCCTCACAACCTCCCAAGACTGCAAGTGCTAAGTGGAGATTATACCACAACTTTTTGATATTAGTGGATTTACCATGAGGCAAAAGTCTACAGAAACCTTACTGGAAAGGGGTTTCCATTATGGATGGATGGGATAACCATTAGGAAGTACACAAGGTAGATTCTAGGAGGGATTTCTGTGGCCTTGGGACAGTTTTGTTCACCCTGCATAGCATGGAAATGTGGGGCATTTTTAGAATATATCTGGGACATTTTTAGAATACACGTTCCAATGGCATGGGACAAATAAAACCCATAACAGAAGCCTCTTTAGGAGAACTGCTTTGGGGTCTGAGTGCATGTGTGCATGAGTACATATATACACTATTATTGATTACAAGCTACCATAATTATATATACCATCTGTAAAATTTAGCCTTTGCTATACATAATTATATATGTATACTTAGAAAATCATGGCTATTTGGAACCTTACACCAGAGTTTGGGAAGAACGAAGGGTAAGCACAGGATAGGATAGGGGACCATGCCCTAACCCACACTTTCCGCTCTATTTCAAGAAAACTTGCATTGCTGGTCCCAAACTGTGGCACTAATTCCCTTTAGCTGAGCAGACACATACCCTTAGAGAGGGAAAATGTATTGTGTCAGCTTCCTACATAATCTGACATGCCAAGTTAATTCAGAGGTATATGTTCTTTTTTCACCATTTACCTTACAGAGACATGGGATAGTCCAGTTATAAATGACTTTAACAGTTCTGGGATGCATAAAGTGGATGGTTGTTATTTCAACCACTCAACTGGAAAGGAAAAAAATAGTAACATAGTATCTTCATTTTAGAATTTTTAGGAATTCGTGGGGAAATGGAAAGAAACTTCTTTTTCAAAAATACTTTGAAAAGGCATCTTGGATCACACAGACTCAAACACAAAACCCAGAACAATGAGAGCAGTTCAAGAGACTGGGCTTTCTTTTGACACTATCATTTCATAATTTCAACTTTACCAATGCTAGTCTTCTAAAGTCTCGAATAAGGAGACTGAAAGAAAAACAAAATCGAAGGTTTCTTAAAGCCCAGCAGAAAGTACAGGGAGCCACAGACTTTTCTGTTTGGCTGCACACCTGTTTGAGTAAAAATGCATGAATGGAGGCCCACTTCTTCCATCTCCTATAATGTTGAGTACTACTTAGCAGTTTCATGAGGAGTTTTACAGTACATAAATGGATAAATGACTCTATTCTTGGAATCAACCCTGGAAAACGTTTTCAGGTCTCTCTACATAAAAAAATGGTGGCAAGAATTTTTTGGTAATTTTATAAAGATATTTAAGTATTAACACTGATTTTATATATATATATATATGTGCTTTATTTTTACAGAATAGAAAAATGGCTTTGCCTTGATTAGGAATAAGATGTGTTCCAAAATTCTCTACATAGTCCTACCACCACATATACTGGATGCCTCATTATAGTTTGGGAACAAACCATCAAGAGCACTCCAACATTTGAAGTCACCACCTGAGCAGATTCCCTACCACAGAATACTGCGGGATGGGTTTGCCTCAGTCTTTTTGGTTAAGGTAGTTATGCTCACCTAAAATAAATAGTGGATGAAGAAGCAAGGTGTTCCCTAAAAACTGTGATGTTCAGGAATTTTTTCTCACTTAGGGAGTATTTATTGTACAGAGTTAAATGGTTCAAACACTTATAACATGGTCCTCCATAAAACAGAACTTCAAAGTTCACCCTTACAAGTGTGACAGAGGGAACACTGAAATGTGTGTCTTTGAAGTCTAGGATTTCTAGGATCTATCTTCTTTCTTGATATGAATTGCCTCATTTCCATGAGGTATTTCCATTCACTCTTGTCAATCTAGTCCTTTGCTTCCAGGTTTCCTGTGTTTATAGACACAAGCAAAACCTGAGCATTTAAAATCAAACAAAACCTTCTGTTCAACCCCAAATCACTGGTTTTGACTCATACATACAAATAAAAAGCTTTGTGTTGGTCCATTGGGCCAAAAAGAAATAGAGGTGCTTTCTGTATTACTGGCTTCATAGGCGTGCAAACTTTGGGCCTGAAGTACAGCATTGAGCCAGCACGTATCACCGTAAGTCAACGATTTTAAACAGCATAAAGAGCCCAGGACTCTGCCTTGCTGAAGAAGCAGTAAGTGAACAATTATTTGGGATCAATGCTGAATTCTTCAAACCAGATTCACTGTGCCTTTTGCTTACGATAGGCAAAGAAATAGATACACACAACATTCCCTACCCCCTTCAATGCAAAATCTAAGTACTAGAATTGCCTTTTGCAAATACAATGATGCTCTGCATGAAGTTTGGGCATATTAAGACTTTTTGCTGTTTAAAGACCAGCAACAGAGGGTTTCAGGGACCAGTTGTATACTTTGATCCTTTTGATGCAAACACTTTTATGTGACAAGAGTCCAAGAGAGCTCTTGCAAGGCACTGCATTCTCCTTTTATTAGCTTCGTCCTGAACGATGTATTTGTGCAACGACTCAGAGGAAGGCACTGCCTCTTGAATGTAAAGACTACACCAAGCAACATGCTAGACCAATGGTCACCTCAACTGACATCCAGAGCCATTGTCCAACTCTTTTTGGCACTGACATATTGAAGTTCAGTAACCTTTGAGTAACTGGTTGAAAATTCAGATCTGGTAAATAGCCCATATTATATTCCATAAAGAGAGCTCATAGGGGAGGGACCCAGCAACAGAGGCTACCACAAAATTCCTGTTTAATATGAGACCATCCGTGCTGACTAAAGTAGAATGGGCATTGTACACTGGATTTATTCTGGGCCTGAGTTTTGTCAGTCTCATAATCAGCCCCATGTGACAGGATGTTGAAACCACTGAGTTAAATCAAGCAAATCACACCTCTCACACTGCTCAGTGTGGGCACAGGAACAGCCACACGGAGTCAGACCAGAGGTTTGTCTAATCCATTACACTATCTCCAACACCACACATATATGTAGAGTACAACAATAGTATCAGCCCTTTTCATAAAAAAAACCTACTGCTACCATGTTTAAAATTCTCTAACTCGATATTGTGGCAATACTGTGCACACCCCTTTCCAACCTTCGTCAGCTCTGGTCTACAGCTAGAAGGTTGAACAGCAGCCAAACCTAAAACTGAAGAGTTTTCTGCTTGCTTAGTTTCCTCAGATGAACACAGCGAGGTAGGTGGAAATAACACCTTTGAGAAGGAAAAAGATGGGGGGAAACTGGACCACAGACAATCCTGTCCTGGATTGCCACAAACTGCCATGAACACGATCATGAAATAAGCTGGTCTAGTTTCCCTGTGACCTGTTGGCTTTCACACCCCATCAGGTACTCAGAACCTTTGCTGAGCTACTTCAGCTCATTACATCGCCAGAAAACCTGACTAAAGATTTCCCATTAACTGACTTCATAAACTGAAATAGCTCAGTTAAGAATCCGAAATGCAGCTGTCAGAGCAGTTCAGACTTCAGTGAAACTTCAACCCAACCTGCTAACAGGGTATCAGCAAAACACACTGCACCCCCAATAAAGCTCCCACTTCTAAACCAAGAAGTCAAAGCACAAGCAAGAGAAAAATAAGCAAGTCTTACTCATAAAGTCCCCAGAGCAAGAGTCACTCTACAGAGTTGTAAGTTACTTCACTGTATTTTGTTCTTACAGAGAACATTTCAGGATATGCCTCCGAACAAGGCAGCACAAATTTAATACATTATCTCCCATATCATACCTCTGGCAGCCTTAACTCTCACCCTTGAAATCTGACCTAGCCTGTCCTGTGCCTGTTTAGGAGTTAAGAATCTGCACAAGCCAAATCCTTCATTCTATCATCTTTCTACAGAGTTGAAAATAATACTAAAAAAAACCCCTCAACCAAACAGTAGGAGCACTGAAATCACCTACATGCTTTAGGAACCAGTAACGATACTCTTGTGTTTCTGCAGTAGAATTTCAGAATTGAAATGCCTGGAGCCTCGGCATCAGGTAACTCTGCAGCTTGCCTTACTGGGTTTTAAATCAACCCAATTTTGCTTTTATAGTCAAGCAGGTATTATACCCAAAGGAACAGCACAACAATATGCACCCTTGAACTTTCATTTAATTCACTTCTGAAATGCGACGTGGCACTACAGCAGCCATCAGCAGACAGTCTAACATTATGTAAACAATTTCAAAAGCCAAATGGATGTAGAATAGATTAAGCACTAGTCTGGAAGAATAAGGAGTTTGCAGCTTCACTAAATAAGAAAAAAACAACAAAATATGTATGTTTTTAGAAGAAGCTGGCTGTTTTATGTTAACACTAGCAAGTTTTTACAAGCAGCCTCTATACCACCAAGATGTCCTACTGCCTTTGTTAAAGGCAGGCAACAAGGAGGCAAGAGACATCAGAAATTTTAAATCACCAAATGACTCTATAAGCAAGTTGTGAGGTTGTTAATTCCACCATGAAAACTGGTTAGTCCCATCTGCCAGGATAGTTGGAACGCAAGCTGTGTATTACCCAGCATTTCTTAACCGTCTTGCAAGCATAAAAAAATTAATATAAGAAGAGAATACTCAATCACTTTCTCCCTCACACACACCTTTGCTCCTCACACACCAATTGCAAGGAATAAGAGCTAAAAAATCCTTTAATAAATCAATTTAAAGAGAGACTGCCTATCACATAGAATGACTACATGTTAATTTTCAGTCAAAATAACCAAGCTACATCATGAATTTTTTATCAGTCTACTGTGGAACCCATGAAAGGTTTATAAAAATAATTATGTGCAAGTAACTGTATTAAACACAATTATTCATTATTAACCATCTCACAACCACAGGACAACGAGTGCTAGTTTGTTATCAAGTGACCAGATAGCAAGTCTTATTCTTTTGGCAGAGAGAGGCACTTCAGTGTGGTATTTGTGTCATGCAAGCTACTGACTTATGGCTGTCAGTACCAATGCTGGATCGTAGTTCACCTCCAGACACCTATACATTGCTTTGATAAGCAGTTACATTCTTCTCAAAGCCAGAGCTCACTGACAGAGCACCTCAGCAGTGGTGTACTTCACCAGGAACCCATCCCTGTGCAGTTTCATTGAACTGAAACACCATTTGTTCTTTGACTTTTATTAAGTTCACTTAGGTTGACCAAATGAGCTTCCCTAAAGTAAACAGGGTTATAAAATATCAGGATGATTCTATCTTTAGGTGCTCCATAGAAACAAATACTTAGTTCAACTAGAAAACTTTAAAAATGACTTTAGATACAAAAGTGTAACAATTATACTGCGCGATACATCTTTATATATCACTAAACTCATGAAATTAAAATTTTAAAAGTTTTTGCACCATCAAGAACAGCCACAAGTCCTGAACCTCCACTCTTTATGCATCCTTTATCAGAGTAAACTGAAACTTGGGAATGCTTGGGATTCAAAATACCCTGAGCACATACTAGTGCAACACCACAAAGCATACATAATCCATCGGAAAAGGGGAAGGGGGGAAAGGAAAAAAAAATAGCAAGAATCAGATGGTGCTTTATTATACAAGCATGAAAGTAAGTTCCTTTGGAAAATAACTTCTTGGGTGGACTTCTGGACCAGTGAGGTAGCCCAATGGGAGAGAAAAAAAAGTGGAAGTGGAACTTGGTCCCCACGCGTGATACCTGTCAGGCGGTCCCACCCCGGGGCGAGGCCGGGGCCCGGCAGGCCGCCCCCCGTGCGGCGGGGGGCCCGGCGCCGCCCGAGCGGGCCATAAAGTGCAGCAGCAGAACACGATCCAGACAAAAGCAATGTAAACAGGTGACTGATACCGGTCNGGCGGCGGGGCCGGTCCGAGGGCGGCGGCGGGTCGGGGACGACGGCGCGGCAGGAGGAGTATCCGTAGACGTCCTTACTGCGGAGGATGACGGGGGAGAACTCGTGCTTGAGGCTGCAGAGGAAGTTCCACAGCTCCGAGTCGGAGCTCATGAACTCCGTGGACTTGGGCATGAAGAGCTTGAGGGCGTCGCCCAGCGCCTTGGTGCCGGCGAAGGAGATCTGCGAGCGCGAGTACACAACTTTCTCCGCCNGCACCCTTGAACTTTCATTTAATTCACTTCTGAAATGCGACGTGGCACTACAGCAGCCATCAGCAGACAGTCTAACATTATGTAAACAATTTCAAAAGCCAAATGGATGTAGAATAGATTAAGCACTAGTCTGGAAGAATAAGGAGTTTGCAGCTTCACTAAATAAGAAAAAAACAACAAAATATGTATGTTTTTAGAAGAAGCTGGCTGTTTTATGTTAACACTAGCAAGTTTTTACAAGCAGCCTCTATACCACCAAGATGTCCTACTGCCTTTGTTAAAGGCAGGCAACAAGGAGGCAAGAGACATCAGAAATCACCAAATGACTCTATAAGCAAGTTGTGAGGTTGTTAATTCCACCATGAAAACTGGTTAGTCCCATCTGCCAGGATAGTTGGAACGCAAGCTGTGTATTACCCAGCATTTCTTAACCGTCTTGCAAGCATAAAAAAATTAATATAAGAAGAGAATACTCAATCACTTTCTCCCTCACACACACCTTTGCTCCTCACACACCAATTGCAAGGAATAAGAGCTAAAAAATCCTTTAATAAATCAATTTAAAGAGAGACTGCCTATCACATAGAATGACTACATGTTAATTTTCAGTCAAAATAACCAAGCTACATCATGAATTTTTTATCAGTCTACTGTGGAACCCATGAAAGGTTTATAAAAATAATTATGTGCAAGTAACTGTATTAAACACAATTATTCATTATTAACCATCTCACAACCACAGGACAACGAGTGCTAGTTTGTTATCAAGTGACCAGATAGCAAGTCTTATTCTTTTGGCAGAGAGAGGCACTTCAGTGTGGTATTTGTGTCATGCAAGCTACTGACTTATGGCTGTCAGTACCAATGCTGGATCGTAGTTCACCTCCAGACACCTATACATTGCTTTGATAAGCAGTTACATTCTTCTCAAAGCCAGAGCTCACTGACAGAGCACCTCAGCAGTGGTGTACTTCACCAGGAACCCATCCCTGTGCAGTTTCATTGAACTGAAACACCATTTGTTCTTTGACTTTTATTAAGTTCACTTAGGTTGACCAAATGAGCTTCCCTAAAGTAAACAGGGTTATAAAATATCAGGATGATTCTATCTTTAGGTGCTCCATAGAAACAAATACTTAGTTCAACTAGAAAACTTTAAAAATGACTTTAGATACAAAAGTGTAACAATTATACTGCGCGATACATCTTTATATATCACTAAACTCATGAAATTAAAATTTTAAAAGTTTTTGCACCATCAAGAACAGCCACAAGTCCTGAACCTCCACTCTTTATGCATCCTTTATCAGAGTAAACTGAAACTTGGGAATGCTTGGGATTCAAAATACCCTGAGCACATACTAGTGCAACACCACAAAGCATACATAATCCATCGGAAAAGGGGAAGGGGGGAAAGGAAAAAAAAATAGCAAGAATCAGATGGTGCTTTATTATACAAGCATGAAAGTAAGTTCCTTTGGAAAATAACTTCTTGGGTGGACTTCTGGACCAGTGAGGTAGCCCAATGGGAGAGAAAAAAAAGTGGAAGTGGAACTTGGTCCCCACGCGTGATACCTGTCAGGCGGTCCCACCCCGGGGCGAGGCCGGGGCCCGGCAGGCCGCCCCCCGTGCGGCGGGGGGCCCGGCGCCGCCCGAGCGGGCCATAAAGTGCAGCAGCAGAACACGATCCAGACAAAAGCAATGTAAACAGGTGACTGATACCGGTCTCTTTGTCCGCACCGCGGCCAAGGTGAGGCGCGGGTAGCGGAGCCCCCGCAGGCTCAGGACGGTGCCACGGGGAAGCGGCGCACCCGCACCACGGGGGACAGGTCCACGCCGAGGATCCGCTGCGCCCGCCGCCGCGCCGCCGCCAGGCTCCGCCGGCTCCACATGCTGCCCCGCACACGGATGGTGGGGAACGTGGTGAGGCGAGGGGTGGCCGCCTTCCAGATCTCCTCCAGCGACTTGCCGCCGAACGGCTCCCAGGCGGCCGCCGCCGCCGCCG
>VXAX01000972.1:1221717-1244140 GCA_013399835.1 Leptocoma aspasia | reverse complement strand
CCCCGCCTCTGTGTTCATCTTCCCGTCTCCTCTCTCCAGCGCCGCCTGCTTCCTACTGCGGGTCATGGAGGCAGCGGGACGGGGTGGCGGGACAGACGCCGAGAAGGCAGAGCGGAGGCAGCGCCGAAGGCAGGCTGCGGCCGCCGCCGGGCGCCCGCCGGGTGTGAGCAGCGATCGATGTCCTGCGCCCAGCACAAAATGGCGCTTTAAAGTCCCGGGCGGGGCCTGCGCGCGCCCGCCCCCCCTGCGCCGCCCGTTGGCCCGTTCGAAACGCGTCGGGAGGGCCCGGCCCCGCCCCGCCGGGGGCGGTGGCCGTGAGGGCTGGGGGGTCGGAGCCCCCTGCCCCCGGAGTGTCGTTCGGCGGGGCCCGGCAGCCCGGTCCGACACCGAGCCGCGATCCCCGCGTCTCCAGAGGGTGGCCCCTTCCCTCAGAGAAGGGCGCGAAGCCCCCGCGTGGCGGGGTGAGGCGTGCCCGCATCGCGCCTCGCTGAGAGGTGAGGATCCTCACAGGGCGGTGGACAAAGGTGGCTTGTAGTGTGGAATGTGCTGGAGTCAGGATTTGGTTGGACACTTCGATGGGCAAACTCCCCGAAGGAGTAGCCATGAGGGAACTGAGTCAAGCAACAAAAATGGGCCAAGAGACATGATACACTGAAGTGCTTTACATGGTATTAAATACATTCATCCTGTTTTAGAAGGGTTTTTTATCATGAACCTGTAGGTTGGTCAGTCAACAACATCATAAGTCGAATCGCAGAACAGTTGGAGTTGGAAGGAACATCTGGAGGTCTCTGGTCCAACCTCTGTGCTCAGTCATAGCCACCCAAACCAGGTTACCCAGGACTATATCTGGATGGATTTAATATCTCCAAGGAGGAGGCTCCTCTCTCAGCTGACATGACAATGTCAGCTGATATGACATGACAAATCAGAATGAAGCTGTGTGAGGGGAAGTTCAGATTTGATACTAGGAAAAAGTTCTCTGAGAGGGTGGTCGGTCACTGAACAGGCTCTCCCCTGAAATGGTCACAGCACCAACCCCATCAGAGTTCAACGAGCACCTCAATGACACTCTTTGTTATATGGTTTAGTTTTAGATATTCCTGTGAGGAACATAGTTGGACTCGATGATCTTTATGGATGCTTCCAACCTCTCTGGGCAGCCTGTGCCAGTGCTCAGTTACTTTCAGAGTGAAAAGTTGTTTCCTGGTGTTTGGAGGGAACCTGAAACTGTGTTTCAGTTTGTGCCCATTGCCTCTGACTCTGTCACTGGGCACTGCTGAGAAGAGCCCAGCTCCGTCCCATCTGCACCCTCCCTTCAGGTATCTGTATAACCTGATGAGATCCCCCGGAGCCTTCTCTTCTCCAGGCTGAAGAGTCCCAGCTCACTCAGCCTTTCCTTACAGCAGAGGTGCTCCAGCCTCTTCATCATCTTTGCAGCCCTTTGTTGGACTCTCTCCAGTGTATCCATGTCTCTGTTGTACCATGGGACCTGGAACTGGACAGTGCTCCAGGTGTGGCCTCACCAGCACTGAGTAAAGTGGGAGGATCTCTCTCTCAAGCTGCAGGCAACACTTTGCCTAGTGCAGCCCAGGATAATATTCACCTTCCTTGTGGCAAGGGCATGTTGCTGGCTCATGTTTAGCCTGGTATCCACCAAGACCCCAGATCCTTTTCTCCTAAGCTGCTTTCTGTCAACACTGAGATAGATACTGCACCATTGGGATTGGCTTGATATCCCAACAAAGCATATCCCAAATCAAGCAGTAAAAACTTGGCTTGGTTGAGCCCCCCGTGAGAGTCACCACCTTGCTGAGTCCACAGCAAGGCATTTCCTGCATGGCACTGCTACAGTTGCAGCTTTTGCAGCACAGTTTTGTCAGCTGTTGTGAAGTCCCATGTCCCTCTGGATCATGCTTTCCAATACTTCAGATTGCTGTCACAGGTAGAGTGTCTTGTTAGGTCCCTGGATTGCTGCAATTAAACCAGAGCTCTTTCCAGCACCCAGAACAGCAAGGTGCCAGCAAGGGCAGAGGTGGTTTAACCTACTGTACAAATCCTATTTGGAGTTTGATTAGACCCCTAACTAATTATCTTCTCTCAGCATGGGTAAAGGGAGAGGAATAACATTTTTCTTCATAGACAGTCTTTGTTCTGTAATTAATCTTTCAGATTAGAATAGGGAAATCTTTTATTCTCAACTCATCAAGAACCTAAATTGAAATGTCTAGGAATCCAGTCAAGTAAGAGGCAGAAATTCTACATAAGAAATTATTCCTTACTGCCAGTGGAAATGAATTAATTTTCTTCACAGGATAATTCAACTTGTGTTCATAGGAAACTCAAGAATATGAATCCAAATAGCCATTTAAAGTGGATATTAACAAAGCTATTTTAAATCTTCATGGAGACAGGCTCGAGGTACAGCCATATTCTAAACCAGCTTTGTAAAGGGCCCATTTTTAAAACAGAAACCTTTCTCAAAATGATGACATTAGAGCCATTTTTAATGGGATCCTTTTGACAGCGTACTTTGGAATGCAGTCATGTAGCCAGATTTATTTAACTGAAGGAGGTGTCCTATAAGGCAGAGGTGTCCTATAAGGCAGAGGACAAGAGCTCGGAGCTGGAAGGATTCCTGTGCACCCATAGGCATCTCCTGATCCAGCTGTGCTGCTGTTGGTCACACTCTGTCTATTGGGTCACCATGGCTTGGGAGAGGCTCATCACCTGCTGGACCACAGAAGCTGCCCTGGGCTCACATTCTCGGTGGAGGCAGCTATAATTCAGCAGCTCAGCTGACAAATGGGCCCTTGTTAATCTTCAGAAACCCAGATGTCCATTGGCCATAACATTTTCCCAAAATTACAAACATTTCTGGCATATGACTCAAAAATCATTGAGGCAGAAAGGGGGAAGCTTCTCAAGCAAGCAGTAAATGAGTCACTACAACTGCAAGTGAAAAGACACATCAGCACATTTTATCATGTAGTATTTATTCATTATTTTTACTTTTTAGCTTAATGGGTGCACAATACCCTTTTAAGGCATGGGATGTAATCTCACTTTTACAACTTCATTATGAGTTTTCTGCAGTGTAACTCTCTTCTTTTAATACCCTACAAAGTCATCTCAAGAAAATCCATGGTAATTGCCTGTCTTTTAGTAATTTCCAATAGCTCAGTACAGTAATAACTATGATAATAAAATTAATAATCCTTTGGAAGTGCATAGCTCTTCATTTCAATCACACTACTTCTTGTATGCATTAATTATCACTCAGAGTACTCCTGAGTTATGTAAGTAAATATTGCCTTTCCTTAATAGAAATGAATAAAATGAAGAAGTGGATCAAAATGTCTTGACTGAGATGTATAGACTCAATTTTCCATAGATCTTCTAGCAATCATTATTTAAAAATACAGGAAGTGTCTACATTGGAACAGAGAAGAGTAAAATAAAACCCTGTAATCTTTGTTTCTGATTATTTGTTAGAATTTCTTTTCTGTATTGAATTCTTGAGAAGGAAGAGCTAAGTACCAGTTGAGAAAGTGGTACACTAATTGCTGCACAATAGAGACACTTTATTTTCTTTTACATTGCCTGCCTGGTACCAAAAAACCCCACTGGTAACTGCTAATAATTTTAAATGCTAACAATCTTATCTGTACAAATGACCACACAGTTTTGAGTCTTATTGATGAGCCCTTAAATCCTGGATATTAAGTCACATCACTTCTGCTGACAGGCCTTTTCCTTCAACATACTCAAGCTCATCTATCCAGGTTAGCAAGAGCAGTCTTACTGTCCAATGTCTTCAAAGAGAAATACTCTTTCCTAGTATCTTTACTTTTGCTCTTGAGAGGTTGCATCAACTGGCAGCCTGCTTCAGTTAATTTGGTTTCCAAATGCCTTTAGCATATTTTCAGGAAAGTTTGTGTGGAAATGCAAGCATGAATCCACATTCTATTCACAACTAAATTTCAGATGTTACCCAATAGTCATCAAGTTCCTAGGCCTGAGAAGCGCCCAGATAAGTATTTGCAAAATTTCTGAAAATACTTTCAAAGAGAGACAAAAGTGAATAATTTACAATAATTATTTCTCAATCAGTTATAAGAGAGGAAAAAAAATTGTGGAATCACTGTCTGTAGAAATCACAGCTGCAGTAAAAAATTGAAAGGGTGTTAAGAATCACTATGGAAGGGATAGAAGAAAAAACTAGAAGACAGCATTCTATTGAGTGTGAGTCCATTGTGCCTCCATAAATCTTGAATACTGTGCATTTCTAGTCTTATCATCTCTAAAAGAAAATAGCAATGATACAAAGAAGGGCAACCAGCATGAGCAGAAATATGGAACAGCTTCTCTATGAAAAGAGATTAAATAGGCTAAGACTCTTCAGCTTGAAAAAAAAATGGCTGAAGAAGAATATGATAAAGAATTATAAAATTGTGATAATACAAAGAAAGCAGATAAGAAATTATTCTGTCTTAGTTTTCACAATCCAAGAATGACAGGGAAGCACATGAAGCTTTAAATGACAAAAAAAAAAAAACTTTAAATGACCAAAAAGGCATGTGTTGGTTTTGGGTTTTTTGTTTGTTTTTTTTTTTTTTTTTTGGCGGGGAAGGTGGATTTCCCCCATACGACTCATAATTAGTTTGTGGAGCTTATTTTTCAGCAAAGTTGTGGATCCCAAAATGGAAAAATATACCCCAGTACATTTGCAGTCATTAGAGAGCACACTATTCAAAAGTATTAGCCATGACTGGAAGAAAAAATCCATCAATAGCTCTTGTATATGAAAACCGTGGGCTTAGAAAGGCTGTTAGCCAAAGGCTGGGACAAGAAAGAAGGAAGGAAGGAAGAATCTAACTGGGGAAGTTACTATCGGTGTTTGCATCATTCTCACACTCTTTCCCTAACCTTCCTCGGATTCTTGAATGTAATTCCATAAGAAATACGTTGCTCAAGAACATGGTTCTCACACATCTGTCATCTGATCATGTCATCTTGTAGTATTGATCACATTGTTTCCTGAGGCACTCTATTTAAAGTACCATCACGGTTAAAACAAGTGTGAATTTCATTCACTTGTCTCAAACCAGACAATTTTTAAAGCCTACTACCAACTATTTTAAAACCTTATTAATTAAATCTTATTTCTTGGCACCATGTGGCTGAGCATGTCAATTCACAAATTCTTTTTGTGATACCCTCCAGCCTGTGCTGCCATTTTCCTTCCCACCAGATTTGTGCATTAGCAGATGAACTGACAGGACAAATTCACTCCAGAACAGCGTCACAATTGATTGTTGTTGTTGTTGTTGAACTTGCCACAGGATACAATGCAATGTTTACATTGGATTTATGTTTTATGCTGGCCTAGGGAGGACACAATACGTGATCCAGCATAAAGTCCATGGAGAAAAGTTACCCTTCCAAATGCTTTGAGTAAATTAGAGCAAGGGAACCGATACTAGCTCAGCTTTGTATGTCATTGGATGTGGCTTTATTAAAGACAGTTACAGCAGCTTTACTGTGTCATTGGACTACGTCTTAGTCAGGCTCGTTCTTATTTGTTCTCTTCGTCCGAATGAATCTTGCAAAACCTACTGCCCGCTGTGTTTGTTTTAATGGAAGAAGACAGAACTCGGTTGTTCTTTTTTCTATGTTGTCTTTGGCACTTTCACTGGGCAGAGGAGAGAGAGCTTTAGACACTTTAAGTGGAAAAGGTCTTGATCTCTCTGTTTAAGTGAAAGTTGCAAGCAGCCAATTATTATGTAGATTTAGCTGTTAGCATTAACACCTCCTTTTGAATCTCTCTTTTGTTCTCCGAGTTAGGCATGGGCTTCAAAAGCCTGGAAGGCTTATCTCTACCCAGCTCCCTTGCTCATGGCAAGGGCCCTCTGTCCCCGCCGCGGGGGGGTTTGGTGGCCCCTGCGGTTTGGATGCAGCGCTGGGAGCCGGCACAGACCTGGCGTACATCACATGAGCTAAATATCTTTACTACACTGAGATCTTGCCCCGACTTACACCTGCTAGAAGTCTGCCGTATTACTTTTAGCGGTATCATTTTCTTTTCCTTGAAAGTACTTTTTGTGTTATTCAACGTAGATTCAATTTAAAACACCTCAAGTGTGATTTATATAAACTTCCCCAAATATTCTAATAATTTATAGTTCCATAGGGCTTGGTTCACAGTATTTCTTATAATAGTTTTAAAATTCTTGTGAATTCATGCCAGCACCCAATAAATATCAAAACTGGATAATCTGAACACATTAATTATTTTGACCATTTTCGATAACATTGCTACAAAGAAAGAATAAAAATAGATTGATAATACCTTGAGAACTGGGCTTTTAGATTGCAGGTTTTAAAATCAAAGATTTTCTGTAGCTATAGACACCCTTCATTTTAATACAGGCACAACAACAGATACTAGCTGAGGTTCTGACCCTGCACATGATCTGCATTATTATAAAGGCTCTCCACAAAAGAGGCGAGTTCATTCATCCTCGGTGAACCTGCAATGGCTCCAGGTGGATGAGTAGCTTGTTTAGCAGAATTTTAAGATTATCTTTCAGAAACGCAGTGAATTTTTTAATGTGTTTGTTGTCGCAGATACATATACAAACATTATCAACCAGTAATTGAATCAAATATTTTCCAAAATATACAAGTGACCCAAACTTTCATAGTAAAGTCAAAAAGTAGTCAAAGTTAACAAATCATCTATATTTGATCCCCATTCCCCTCAGCTATCTTTGGAAGGGTCCTCCAAATAAGAAATTGTAGTGGTTTAATCTTCTACTGACTTAATTAAACCCATGGTAAGCCTTAGCGTGGTCACTTGCTCCAGTTTGTTTGGTTTAGTTTATACAGGCTATTATTCAATTTAAGCTCAGTGAGCCATTGTTAGTCACATTTAAGAGCATCCACATACGGGTTCCTATTGGTTTAATTAAAGCCGTTTAATTAAAGCCATATAATTAAGCCAGAATTTTCATTGTCTATTAGCATTCTCTCACATCTGCATTTTGAGTAGTACGATTTCAACACTGGGAACTCAAAGTTAAAGTCCCAATGCATTGTCTGGAGGGAGCTGCTTAGTGCTCGGCATTTGCAATTCATGGCCTGAGCCATTCATTTTTCCCTTGCAGGCAGTGAGAACTGCAAATGGCCCATCACTTTGGAAAAAGTGTTCATTATTTAGAAGTGTAAATGAAGATGCCAGAGGCTAACCTCAGGTTTTGTCTGAAACAAAGACTGGTGTCTCTGGTCTGTAGCAATGGATTGGACATGTCATAACAGAGAAATATCACATTCATCCTCAACATTACATGTTACAGGCACCGGAATCATCTTCCTTTTCATATTCTTCATATTCTCCGTTCTTTTTCTAGCTTCTTCCTGATCCAGATTCTTCCCGGTTGTCCCTCCCTGACTGAAAGCTGAATCACTGAAATTCCTGCCCGTTTGCTTCCTGTCAAAACGAGATGGTATTTCCAAAAGCTCCACTTCCTCCCACTGACTAATATAGTACAATATCCTACGATACAGGTTTGCTTTGCTTGCTGTGTGTTCTGTTTTATCCCACAATGTTTGTAGAATTAAAAATTAAACAGTTTAGTTACAAAGTGGATAAGATGTAGATCTTGTTATGTACAGGCCACGTACAATAGCAAATGAAAAATAAATTAGGAAGAAAACAATAGAGAAAACTGAAAGGCTGAGACTCCAGGACTGATGTAACAATTATTGATAATGAACCATTGCTGGAAATGGTTGCCAGACATAATCTCTATTGGTGCATAATTTGAACCAACACCAAAATGAAAACAACAACAACAACAAAAAAGTCCAGCTCACCAAGGCAGAAATTGTAGAATGACTTTCCCCAGTGACAGGCATTTCCTAGCAGACTGTTCTTGTGCCAGGAGAGGTTTAATCACATGTAGATGGAGAGTTTTCCAGTTTTCCATACAGAAGTGGAAAGATTAGGTAGGGATTAAAACATTGACAGAGGAAGACAAGTGGATTGCAAGAAAATGCCTCACCTGATGGCAAACTGAATCACACATATTTTAAATCACTGAAGTCTGATGTAGGCTAGCTGTCAGCATGGATATGGGCATTTCACCCATTTATCTCCACTGATTTCAGAAAAATGTTATGCTTAGTTTAGATAGGAATCCTCTTGGAATCCTGATTACAGTGAAATTAAATCTATCACAGTTGTAGATATATTTTCAGTCAAAAATTGTCGTTTCCTTACACCAATCTCTTCTTTAAATTAACCTACGGTTATGTGACATCCAGAGCAGAAGTGGACAGATGTGACAAAAACAAATTGGTCATTGTTAAGTCAGTTCAACTCCTATGCAGCCTCCTCTCCATCCTTATGGGCTATCTTCCAGTACATTAGCTTTCCTATTAGTTACTCACCACGTCATATTTGGGATCAAATCCCTAGTTACTTCCACTTCAAACAGCATCTCCAGGTTCTGATCCAAAGATACACCATTTAGTTACTGCTGGTAAAAAGGTATTATTTTCAGCAGTATGTCATGTGCTGATATTAAAAATGAACAAAGCTAGTGAAACTAAGTTAAAGAGTTTTCACTAGGAAGCCATTTGGATATATAGCTACTGGTTATCTGGTACATCCATGTTTGACTTCAATTCTCTATCCCTCAACCCAGTTGTCTCAAACTATAGTTAATATAGTGTAGGATTCCTTTAGTATAATTCATTAGCACTACTGCTTTTTGTAGAGCTTAGTCAATCAAGCACTGGTAGAAAAACATGAGCCATGGTCTCCCAAAAGTGTTGTATGCCCTGAGCTGTTGCTTGCTTTCAAATTATCACCAAATTCACTATTTTGAAAATTCTGACATCTATGGCAGGATAAAGTGTTTCAGAGTTTTGAAAAGATCTTCAGGACAAAACCCCTTTCCTGTCCAAGCTTAGCTGACATAGCGATATACTTCACCAAGCCTGACAGTTTCTGATTTGAAATGCAGAGCTCTGTAAGGTGACAGGAAATTGGGGGCAGTACAGGCAGGCTGCTCCACCAGGAAAGGCATGGACGACGGGAGCTGAGGGTGACAACACAGGCAGGAGTACTGCCTTAGCCAAGGGTGTCTGGAAGTTGTGTTGATGAGTCCAGATCAGGAGCAGGTCTGGAGGCAGTGAAGAGGGTCAGCCTCCGGCCACTGATCAGCCAGGAGATGTGTCGTGATGAATCAGGTCTGAGGCCAAGCCAGGAAGTCAAGTCGGTCCAAGTCAGAAGAAGGTTTGAGAGGAAGTGCAGACTCAGCTGCAGGCAGAAGAGCTTTAACTTAACAGCAGCTCCCAAGGGAAGGAGGGGCAGGCCCACTCTCTTTCCTTTGCAACAGCTCTTACCAGCAAAGGAGCTGAGCTGGACTCAGCCAAACTTTTTTGAACTGGAAGCAGCATTGAATAGACTGAATAGACTGAAGGTCCATCTGTGATAGTGGCCAGCTCTAGAACTGGCTTCATGCTGTCGGTTTTGCTCTGTAGGCCAGGTACTCTGAATGAACAAGAAGTTGTGCTCCTAGCTGTCTTCTCTATGTTCTTCTCCTCTAACACCCAGCTAAAGAGAGGCAGAAAAAAGAAGAACCAGCACCACTATGACTGCAGCACTCAGATTCTGTCCCTCCCCCCACCAACAGTGTGAGAATTGACATCACCAACTTCTGAAGTTTCACCTCATTATTTTTGGGAAGAGACATGGACAGTAACTACGGCTGCACCCAACACCTTTGTACAGCTACCCCCACAAATCAACACCAGAAGAAATGGCTCCCACCATTCTCAAATTTTCCTCTCCATTCCCAAGGGTTGTTGGGGTCATCCTTATTTCATTATGTGCATCACTACCCTTTTCAGCTACTCCTCTCTGTCAAGCTAATGCCTCATATTTTAACACAAACAACCCCCATTCATCTTTCATTTCCTCTCCCTATAATGTTTGTCTTGCCTGCAGTTCCTTCTGCTCTCAACCAATTTTCATTTTCTTCTTTGTCCCCTTTTTCATTTTGCTTTCACCTGCCACCAAACGATGTAATTTCTTTCCACCTAGACCTACAAAAGTTGTAAGTATGAAATTTAATATGGTAAAGAAACAACTGGATGGTTTCTGTACAAGGATTAAGTGCTTAGACTTCTAGCTTGTGAAAAACTTGCTTACGGGAAGAAAAATGGGGAATGGTTGTCTGCTGTTGGAATACAAGATCTAGAAGGCGAAAAATCAAATTCTCAGGTAGCAAACAAGAGACACTCTTCTATGCAGTGCATAATTGAGCTGTGGAAATAATTACAAGATGCCATGGGTTTCAAAAGCTTACATGATCCAAAGAATAATTAGACAAATTAATGGTTAAAAATAATCTAACAAATACTATTAAAAGAAATCCTACCACAGGATCAGGCCTTGGCCTGGATGTGCTAGTGAGAGGCTTGGTTGTCTCCCCAGGATTAAACCCAGAGGATAGCCTGGAGATGCCAATCCTCCTCCAGGTAAATAAGTGGCAGGTGCTGTATTGGCCATGATAAAAATAATAATTAACATTACAGGGCTAGATAAAATTATAGTTCTGAAGGATACTGCAACAAGGTGGCCTAGTTTGAGGGTGGGAAGAATGGTGGAGACAGAGGCCCAGAGTTCCCCTCTGGCATGTGAAAACTAAACCCTATAAAGAAACTTGTGATTTTTGTTTACAAACTTTGCACTTATTAATTTTAAAAGGAATAAATACTGGTAAAGACACCTGTCATCACTTATGTAACCCATAAGCAGGCCTCAAAGACTATAATTAGAAAGGGGGAAAGAAGAAGAAAATTAGATTCTTACCATAACCAGTTTTAACTGGGAATATGTTAATATAAGGTGGTACCTGCTGAACAAAGTAGGTACCATGAGAAAATAGAAGCCTATAAGGCTGAGAAAAATATCCAACTTGTCCTGTCCTAATGCAGCAAGTGAAAGATGTAATCACATACTTATTCTAGGCATCTAAGTGAGATCTGAAATGCCCATTAAAAATGCATGAATTTTCAGTTAAAGAAAAAAGTGGCATCCTGGTTTCAGATGCTCTGAATTTGTGTTTAAAATACTCTAAAGCTGATAGTGTGCATGCTCCAGGATTGCATTCTTGGATTTCTCCAGGCACTGATGTACATGTGCTCCTCCTCTATTTTCTAAGCATTAGGTGTACTGAGGTGACACAAGGGAATTCTTCTGTATCCACTACAAGCAGAAAAAATATTAAGTGCAAGTAATGAGAGAGTCATCACATTTCACCCAAGACAAATGGAGATCACTATCAATATAAAGCAAAGGGAGAACAAGAGACCTGCCATTCTGAAGAGATAGATGTCTGTCATTTCCCTAAAGATTTTTTGACGGAATATGTGCCAACCATGGGCTGTTACCTGTTACCTGTGGGAAACACAGGAAGATCCTGGAATCAGGCATCCTGTGTGCCAGGACAGGCAGATGTGTTCCAGACCATCCATCTGTGCACAGTAAACCTCCCTACACTGAGTGTAGCTCTGAAAATAAGGCCACCCTTAGGGAAACTGTGCTTCAGTTAATGCCAAACAGCTGCAGGGTACATATTTGTAGATAGCTGTTAGCAGCTGGCTATCTGTCTGCCTGCAAAGACTCCAATAATGTCAAGGTTATTTTATTAACACTGGAAAACTTAATGAATGGATTTGGTTATGTGACACATGGCTGTATAAGCACATGCAAGAAAGCCAAGCCATTGAATACAAACCATAAACAAGCTACCTGTCATAAAACAAACATCAGACAAACAGTAATAACACAACTGACTGAAAAGGAATGGGAATATGCCCTCTTCATTGCACAGTGCTATATTCCTTCACCATACTCTAAAGTGTTCTCATCTGAATTCTTATCATTTGTCACCGCAAGGCTGTGAGCACAAGATATTCCCTGTGTTACATCCCTGCCTAGTTCCTATGAGTAATTTACTTCCTAGATGCCTGTTCTACATCACTGATGCCTTAATCCCAGCTCTGTGCATAGATCTCCTTCTTCTGATAGATACTTTGGAGGTCACTGGAGGAGCAGCAGCAACAGAGAAGTCATTGGCTTCACTAGTGTAGCAGGCAGACCCCTCCTGCCTTTGGCCCAGCTCTGTGGTCTCCCATCACTGCAGAGTGGCTGAATGCAGTAAGACCTGTTCCCCCACATGGGACAGCTCATGTGCCTGTGCTGTCCCTGTGTCTAGCAGGAACAGAAGAATGCCCTTGTGGAAAGTATTTGGCTGAACATGTCAGCAAGTTACACCCACTCCAACCAAACCAAGCCAAATGGCAGATGTCTTCTCTTTCTAAAGGGAAAAAAAACAGCTTCTCTATTTTCCTCTCTCTTTTCTCTACGAGAAAACAAACTTTACATCAGGCTTTTCTTCACCATAAGTCCACCAAGTGAGTGGCAAAGAAACACATTTCCCAGCAGTTCCTTGTGCTGAGGTTCCCAGTGAGTTCCAGCTCTCCCTGACAGAAATAAGTTATTGTGCCCTCAGTGGTATTTGGGGTTTCTTCCTAACCAGTGAAGGGCCAAGAGCATGTGCAATTTATCAAATACAGTCTATCTCCCATGGCCAATGACTGAGAATGGGAGGCAGGGAGGGCTGTGCTACCACCGGCTTCAAGGGAGAGCAGCTCATCCTTCTACATCCCACACAGATTTTCTGAAAGTCTTTTAATCCAAGGAGGTTTTGGGGGGGGTTGGTATTATTCTAAATATATTTTAAACTTATTAATAGAGGTCAAACATTTAAAAATTTTATCTTTCAACTTAGAGATAGATGTTTCTTAAAAAATTCAGTTTGCTCCAGAAAAGCTTAGTATTGAAGATAACTAGTATTGTTGACTGCATACCATTTAACTTCATACTGTTAATCAGAAACTATGGTTTCTCTTTTTTTAAAATATCATTTCCCATAAGTCAGCATGCAGTTCTACTGGTATGCTTTTCATTCTTTTCTTTGAATACAACATAACTTGATCATCTTCTCATGTTACTGGAAAAGTATTTATAATGGTTTCACAACCATTTGACTTCTTTTACTGAACTTGATAATATTTGCTGCATCCCTTTTGCTAATATCTTGACTAGGAGCTTTACATCTGAATTTAATAATTTGTCCTGGACTGTGCTTTCCTGTGACAATAAATCCAAGGATAATTATTATCTTATGAGCTTGAATACAAGCCATCCCACCAGCAATCTGCTGGTGCTCTGAGGGTGCTGAGTTTTATCATGCTATGTGGTGATACTCTGGCACATAATATTCTGCCATAGATATCCCATTGTGTTTAATAACTGACGTGACAGTAGATTTCATTTAAGAGTTTTCAAAGACTTTTACCTGAGCTGTGAAGAGGTGTCTGTACAAAAGCAGATGGTTTGAAGAAAAAGGCTAGGTTTCCATCTGATGCCCAGCATCACATATGGCTAGCTCAGTATTCCTGGTATCACTCATGCAGAGCTTTGTGCCTTTGATGGTTATCTGCTTCACACAGCAGGAGAAATAAAGTTCTTACGTTCCTCAAATGTAGCCATTTGAGCTGAGAGAAGGGATATTGCAGGGCTTATAGAAAGGTTTGACAAAAGCATGGGTAGTACTCATGCTCCTGAGTACAAGGAAGGGAAACATTTAGCAGAAAATGAAGTCAGGAAGATGAAAAAAAATTGAAATTACGAGGCAGTCATCAAGATTCACATTGCTGGAAGATTATAGAAGTCAGGACGTGTCAGCTAGCCCCAGCATCAGCAGCCACCTTCTAAAGCAGTGCATATTCCTCAGTGACAATTTCAGGCCACCCTTGTGTGTAGGTGTTAGTGTGCTGAAGATGTTAGAAGCCTCGCTGGTCTATGTGGCACCCCTGGATAGGTGAGTTTTTCTGGGCACCCCTAGCTGTAACCCCCAGCAAGGGCAAGTTTGGAAAGTGTTTGGAGACCCCAGCTCTCATGTGAGCTCCTTAATCCAAGCTGTCAGCTTGTCTCTGGCAAAGCCTCAGCTCAAAACCTGGTAGGCAGCTGAGAGGCAGCTCTGGCACAGCACCTTGAGCTCTCCCATGGAGCCTGTCCTCAGCAAGAGAAGTCATCCCTTTCCTGTCTTACTCCTCTCTGCCAAGAACTGGATGTCCAGACCTGGATTTAGATGCTTACATGACACACTCAATGGTGAGTTGGTGGGACATGAAAGCTCTGCTAACACTTGTTTTGGATGAAACACACGTAGTTGAGGCACAGATAAGTCAAAATCATTGTCACCAACTCTCTTCCAGAAACACACAAATACTTTGTATTTCCATACTGTAAGAATCTTTAATTACTTAGACATTAATGACTGAAAACAGAACTAACTATGGGTTAGGTTAACTACGGGTTAACGTGGGTAACGCTGGCGGTGACATTGGGGTAACTCTGGTGAGTAACATAATTCTCCACAACCCATGGTGAATCAGGGACCGGTGGGGGCAGAAATCCAGAGCCCTTGCCCGCTGTCTCACGGCCGGGACAAAGCCCCGGTGATGTTCCTGCCGGCCCAGCAGGTGTCACCACAGCACCAGGGTCCCTCTGTCCCTGCGCATGACGCAATGCCGGCGCTGGCCGGGCGGCCGATGACGTCACACCCGCGGCCGGTGACGCAGCCGCGGCGAGCGGGCAAATGCCACGGGTGGCACCGGAGAGCAAGAGTCTGTAGGAGCCACTTGGCTTTGTGCCCTTTGGCCCGGCCACTGTTGCCGTAATTTGCAGCACCGCAGCAGGTGAAGGCTGGGGAGGGTCGGGCACAAGCCATGCCCAGGAAAGGTCACCTGCTTAATTGCCTCGGCACAAAACTGGGGGCAAGGGGCATGTCCCCGGGTGGGATGGCAGGTCAGAGAGGTTAGGTAACAAAGCTCGGCTACAGTGATGTCACAGAGGGTTTGTGGTCAGCTGAAAGGTCTGGGCTCATGCCAGCCAATGTACTCCTCACAGATACACCTCCAAAGGCTGGTCTAAATCCTCCTCCATGGGCTGAATCCGGACTTGTGCTCAATTTCCTGACAAGTTTCACCGCCAAAAATTGCACATATATTTCTCCAAGCATATCAAATGCAAGACCTTCCCTTCTCCCTGGCTGCAGGACCTGTGACGGATTTGCTTATCTCAAACTCCACAGCATTTCAACGTATATAATTTGGTTAAATGAGATTATCATACTAACTCAAAATCAAACAGCTGGTTTCTTCCCTAATCACTAGTGAAAAGAATCCTCGCTTTTTGTACTCCCCCTTTCATGGAATTAAGGCTGGAAAACAGGGTAATGCCAAGTTCCTTTGAAATTACTGCCAACACAAACACTGCTACCATTGCACGTGCACCCTCTGTGCACAAAATCAGGTCCTTCCGGGACCTTCAGTGTTTTTGGCTCCACACTTTTCAACCCTTAACTACATGGAACCCTAAGATATATTTATTCCTGTGGCACCCCTCAATGGACCATGAATCACCTAAATAATTATTTTGTTAAGAATGTGTTGTACAGTCATGGGCCTCCATATATTTTATGTACCATATTTTATCTCCATATATTTTATCTATTTCAGTGAGGTTAGTTCATGGTACTCACCTCACTGATACCAGAGCGTCTCGCAAGCTAAATCTGGGATTTCAGATCGATCAACTTTTGATGTGCCTTCACTCTTAGCAGATGGACACTGCTCTGAATATCTTGCTGTTTATCCAGGTAAAACTGACTTAACTCAGCCAACACTGCACTTTCTTGAGCTTTTAACATGCCCAGTCAGTTCATGTACTGAACAGTCAAGCCATGGTCTTCTTGGTTGGTTCCCCTCATTGGCAACCTCCTGGGTGCAAACACTTAACCCCTAAACTTCCAGCAACACCTTTTCAAATGTCCCCTTAATCTACAACCATTGTGATGCCAATTACTTGAAACACAGGCAAAACCAATGAAAAGTAAGAATCCAAGTGTGGTTGCCACCTCCAATGCTCAGCCTGTCAAGGTGAAGGAGTCACTAAACTCTTCTGGGCTTCACTTTTTCACAGAAGTCTAAGAAGCCCCATTCACAGGTGTTGGAGCCCAAGGGACCATGTAGTCCTGTGCCAGCAGGTCACCCTTCCCAGGGAAGCTCTGTAACATTGACCTTAATTCATAAGGACCAGCTACCCACCATATCTGCAGCCACTCCTCAGGGGCAGGTCCTGCAGTGCCTGCTATCCCAATACCAGCAACTTCTGTGCCTAAAACAAGCTCTGCTATGTAGCATTTTGTAGTCACTCTTCTGGAGGGATTTTCAAAATGCAGTCTTCAAAGTCACTCATTCATTTGGGTTTGTTGCACATCCCTAATATCAATAATTCCTCTATGGTGTGGTCTTGTCGTCTTACTCTGGATACAGCATTTGTTCTTCTATGCATTTGTTTTATTTTCTTCTTTTTAATGCAATCCAGGAAGAGTCCAAAGCCAGTCTGGAGTGTTTTAGATCATCTGAGATCAGAAAGGAAATACCATCCTAGGATCCTCCCATGTGTCCCTCATCTCTATACATTTATTCATGACAACCTAGCATACACTTTTAGGATACTGTTGTACTTTGGAAAGACTGCAGCATCTGTTCTATCCAGGACTAGGTTACTCTTTTCAAGAAGGAAAATCACACCATCTCAGCTAAAACATTTTATTTTTGGAGACACAAGGGGAAAATACTGGGAAAGAACATCAGCTTCCCGGAGAAGAACAATTGCTCCCTGCTGGGATGAAATACAAGGCTCCTGCATGTCTGCCTCATTATGAGAATTTAGGAAGACTTCCTGTAGCTTCTGAAATCCATCAAAGAAATTCTGAATGTTGTTAATGAAATTATTATTGCGGGCTATGTCTGTTCAGTAGCTGACAGCCAGCCAGATGAACAACTATAAAGAGATGCAGCTCAATGCCCTGCCTGTTTTCAGCCATACAGGTGCCACAGGCAAGCTGGCCTAACTTGACCAACATAATTTGGGTCAGTGTTCTACATGCCCTGGAAAACATGATCTGGCCAACTGACACATTTTAACTGCAGAAATAGGAGATATTAAAGGTTTCTATCACACCTAAGTAGTGTAGCAGGTATCCAGCTGATATGTGAGGTAGCGTGACTCTGAGTCACGGTGCAGACACTGACATTCCTACATTCCCTTTGAGCTTTGGGGTGCAGAACTGCAACCCAAAATGTAGACCAAGGGAGAATAAGGTACATCTTACTTTGTGGAGAGTATGAAGAGCAGGCTCTGACCAGCACTTTGCAGCAATTACTGCCTTCTGCAAATGACTGGGATACATGCCATCCAAACTGGGCTTAGTTACCACATCCTCCCCTGCTGAACAGCTCAGGCTTCAAGCTATGAAATGCTGAAGAGGCTTTGCAAAATTTTGCTGGGGACACCTGGCTTTCCACTGCTAGCAGAAAAGTATGCATTTTATAGATAATGCAATATTTGTAATGGTAACTCAGGGAATACTAGAATACATGGAATGTCTGGCAATACCAGCTGTTTTATCTGGGCTATGTTTCTGTGTTTGTCTCTAACCACTCCCGGCTGACATAGAAAATGGACAGCCATCTATACACCATAACACGTGTTGAAGCACTAATATCCACAGCATAATGCTGTCCTCATTTTGTGTGTAAGGGTTGACACTTCCCATGTGGAAGTCTGGTTCACAGCTTTTCTCAGCTTTCATTTCCAGGAAGCAAATATACAAAGTTCCAGGACTGGAAGTGGCTTTTACTCATTATGGTTGTGCTGGCTGACAAGGACAAGGCTTTGATTTGTCTGTAAAGACAGAAGCTCTATATTCCAGTTTGAGGACAGGTCTTTATCTAGCAAAGCTACCACTATGATGAGGTACCACCTCCAGTGCATGGAGTGTTGTCACAGATGTGAACCCAGTATCCCAACAGGATTCCCAGCTCCCAGACAGGATCCCCAGCCTCCTCCTGAAACAGACCTGCCCACAGGCTTCCTGTACAAGGGAGCCAGCATTTTGGAATGAAATCCTGTTATTCAGTCCCCAAAATCCCCTCAGATGTGGTGATCTGGACACTCTGCTAAGGCCACCTGTTAAAAGCTTACAGCTGTTGGAGAAGATTAAGGGTATGTTTCCAGAAAAGACCAGGCTGGGAAGGAGTTTTCTTTGTAGCAAATTTTGTATTCAACTAAACTCTATGGAACAAATAGATCTCCTTAAATATCTTTTCAGTATTCCTGAGTATTATGACAGCTGATCAATTAGCCTGTGGGGTGCCTGAAACTCTGGTAAGAAACACTTTTCTGTCTAAAGGATATGTTGCTTTAATATAGAGTGAGAGGCAATGAGGTAATTTAAAGGGAAAGAATTTTACATTACTCATTTAGGAGAACAAAAATACAGAAATCCTCTGATAAAAGTCTAGACTTACATAACTCCTATGTAATGCAAATATATTTACCTCCTCACAGAGTGAAGGTTGTACCAACGAATGAATATACAGCTGAGCAAATTTTCAAAGAGTAAGAGCAGTAAATATTGGGACAGAAAGATAGCACAGCAACAAAGTTCAGAGCGCTTGTCTAGAGAAACCTCATAATGTATCAACAAATTAGACTCATTATTTTCTGTGTCAGAAACTTTCAGAGACTGAGGAATTTTTGTCCATACCTTATACTAAGGAGCACTTAATATAATGCTATTCGACTAGAGGCCTTGTTGGTATTGGGACCTCCTTTTCTTTATTTTTCTATTTCTGACCTCTTTCATTTCCTGTCATGTCCCAACACCACAAGATGATGCAATATTGCATCACCACCTAATACTGAGACCTCCCTCTGTCAGCAGCCATAAAAACTTGTGAGTTTCTCCACCCCTTAAGAGTAACCAGTGATCTTAAAGATCTGTTTACACACACTCTGCTACCACGACTACATCTCTCTCTGACAAACTCATACACGTGTGAACAGACCAAAAAAAGGCATTCAAGACAGTAAGAGGTATTACATGAGTTTTACATCTCAGCTGAAGTGTGTATGCATGTGGAACAGAGGAAACAGCTTGTACTCCCACCCCTGTGCTTTAAATACCTATTCTGAAGTATAACAGCCTAAATCAGTAAAATGGGAGACAAAGTCTTCAGCAGATGTATCTCAGAACGCTTCTGAACACCTGCTGTTTCCTGTTTGTGAGCTTAAGGTGTTTGAAGTGAGGGATTTTGTGCAAAATCTTAATCACCAGGAGCACCAATCTATTAGGAAGAAAGGTGGGTATTTCTGGGAGGAGATGGGAAAGAGATATGAAAGACTTGTCTTTTCCTTGTTAGAGATTTCCTGACTCTGCTCTGCCTACAGAAGTTCACAGCAATCATTTCTGGATCAGGCCACAAGGCTTCTTTCATGCCCAGCAGATCTTCAAAGATTCCCCTGGACCAAGCTTCTGGCTGGAAACCAAGCTCATGTAGGAGAATCTCAGAGAGAACTTAACTGCCTACAGAGGGATGCAGAAAGAGCCCACCCTTAATTTGCTCTTCTGGATCCCCCTATTTCCCCAAAGCATTCTCCTGCTTCCCCAAGCAATGACCCAGAACCAGCATCAGTAGAGCTGCCTTTCCCATGACATAAAGCTGTGAATGGAGGACAGATCTGCAGGCAACACTTACCTGTCAGTTACATCCCTTTTACAAACACCTACCAGACCTAGAACATGATGCAAAAGCCAAACTAAAATTCAGCTCACTCCTCCTCTGCTTGTTCAGAAGTCATAGCGATAAAAAAAGCTTCTTTTTGACACCAAAGTTAACATGTGATCGTGCATATGGACAAATCAATGACAATGATTTGTCCATATCATCACATATTTATGTGATCAGTTTTCACAGCAGAGCTGTAAGATAAAGGGATTCTGTCAATTTATTTAAAATCCTCCCCTGAATGCATCACAAAAAGTTTACAAAACAATTAGAAAATTCCAGCTTATAAATTCCAGCTTATAAATTCTATAAAAGAAAGGAGAAGCCTACCTATCATTCCATCAGGATGGACAATGTATCGTACAATGGAGTTTTTCCATTTTCTTTACATAGAGAAGCAATTACAAAACTGAATGTAGCTATTGCTGTATTTAGGCAAGTAGGCTTTGACTTTGTTGTTACAAGACCTACAAAACTTCTGCATTTAATTTTTTTCTCTGCTGGCAGTATAGAAAATAAAAACCAACCCAAAGTATTACATAGTATTTCCTAAATTGCAATGAACCCAGTTTGTCAATGATAACAGAACATTTACATCCAACATATGTCAGTATATAAAGTTGTTGCTAAGCATTTAATGTGGCTGTTATTCTTTATCGCAGTTTCTCCACTAAATGACATAAAAACTGATGTTTGACTGCGCAGAGGATACAAAAGACACCATCTTACATTTTCTCAACCTCCAAAATTCCCATTTAAGATCATGACAGCAATTTCTTGTCATATTTTTATTACAGCTGGTAGATAAAGGAAATAATTGCATTTTGACTGCACCCCACAAGATTATATTAGCAAAGTGATTGCTTCTTTGCATGACTAATTTTGATTAAATCAGCTTCATTTAAATATCAAATTGTGTTCTTCACCTTTCTTCATTAAGCTGCGGTATTCCTGACTGTTTTAAAGTTCTTTTTTAGATATGGTAAAATATGCATTTCAATTTATTGTGCAGGCTGTTCTTGACTAAAAAAAAAAACCAACCAACAAACCAAATGATAATTTATGGGAAAGGGCTTAAGTCACATTTAGAAATGAACAGGAATAAAATAATGTTAAAATGTGTACTTCTAGAGAATATACAACCTATAAGGAGAGCATCCTTGCCTACAGGAAAGTTTGTATTACCTGATTTCCCAGAAAAAGCAATAAAGAAAATAAACTGTATATAGATGAGCTGAAGATTAACTGCAAAAATGTAATATTTTATTAACATACTAAATCCTGAAGAGAGCAAGATTTTCAGTTTACCAACCTTTCTCAAATATAATAAATACAATAATTTATTCTTTCATTACAAATAACACTACATTGACTTATAGCTATTTAAAAAATGTTATACAATTCTGGGTGAAATCAACACGAAACATGTCATTTGCTCTGGCTGTAAATTATCTCCTCTATAATTGTCTTTTGACAAATGACAGTCTTTTTATTCAGCTGCTCAAGTCTCCATATGTTTGTGCATCCCCAAATAAAGTCCACGGATTTTAACAGGATTAGTCGCCAAACTGGCTACGCTTGTGTTCCCGGAGTGATCCATCTTGGGATCCAGCCAAAAACAACAAAAAAAGACTTCCTATTTTGATAAGGCTTTAAAATGTCTTTTAAAGCATTCAGTAATGCTGTGCAAAGGTGAACTGCTTTGACAGATATTACCCATTGTATCAGGCAAAACCAAGGATGAAGTGAGTCTTCACTGTGTTTCCCCTATGCCGCACACACATCACATGAAAGTTGTTGAAGATTTTTGCTTTGCTTTCATATAAAAGGGAACTTGAGGCCAGTACAGTTATTATGATTCCTTACAGACACAGCTCATTGTAATGTATATTCATTCTGAAACAGAAGTTTCTCTTTTCTGGTTCAGGCTGGTACGATTCTTAACACCATGCAAATGATTTTCTCAGTCAAAAGAATCCATCCATGCTATAACAACAATTATCCAACTTTTTATAATAGCATTGTACATGTAACATACTAGTTATTTCCTTCTGATATTTTCTTTCTATGGAAGTTAAGAATGTGTACCTAGAAAAATCGTAACAATTTTTAGAGTTTTTGTGGCAACTTATGGTCTTGTAGGGTGTTCCCTGAAGATGTAACCTTAGGTCAGCATAGCTTTCAGGGCAAGTGTGTGTACTCTGTGCCATACAGAGTTCACCTGTGTATCTCATTGCAAGATCTCGGTCAAAAAAAAAAAAAAAATCTCAATCGTGGAAAGAGTTTTGCTGTTCACTCTGAATAAGAGCTGCGGAGACAGAAACACTCAGCTCCATTCAGAGCCAAACAGACAGCAGCCTGAATGGGGAAAGAGTGGTGAGGGGGAGTAGTTTGTTTGTTTGTTTGAATTGAATGTGAATGGTTATGCCTGAGCTGCAGTTGGAGTCTGGCACCGTACGGCTGATGAATTAATCCTCCTGCTGTGGGCAGCCTTGGCAAGGCCTTAGCTAGAATACTACTATGTCCAGTTTCGAGCAGTGCTTTCCAAAAACACTGTGGCCCAATTGGCAAGAACCTGGAGGCGAGCTACAGGAGTCACAGGAGGTCTAAGGAACATGACCTAAAACGGGAGATCCAG
>VXAX01000972.1:1162141-1217298 GCA_013399835.1 Leptocoma aspasia | reverse complement strand
CAAGTGAACTTTGTCTAAAACTGTAAATGTAAACTTCAGTGTTGTATTTACATAATGCATGCACAAGGTAGTTCTTACTCTGGTAGAGAGTGCTTATTTTCCTGAAAGTTAAGTTGTCTGGGAAGGAGTTCACACTAAAGTGAAAAGAATAATTTTGAAGTAAGGTTTTCACATGATGGATTAAAACAGAAGAAGGAGCTAATATAGAGTAAGCATGATAGTAACTGGTAGAATTCTAACATAGTCTTAACAGAGCAGTCAAGATTGACAGCTATCCTAAATTTTTTGTAGCCAAATAAGTAATACATCGTAATACCGCATTGTCTTTTTAAAGCACCTTTCAGCCAGTTTTTTTCAAATAATTTAATGACTTTACTCATTAGTGTATCTCCTAACCCTGCTGTGAATCATGTTTCAGTCTCAGTTATGCTTAACTGTGCTGGCTCCATTCCCTTTCCTTCTCTTCCCTCGCTGCCCAACCACTCCTGCAAATATTGAGTCAGATAAAGGAACTGATCCAGCTGAAAATTAACCAATTTTTTTGCTGGTTTTGTTATGATCAGATTGCTGACTTGAGTGATGAGATAGGAACACAACTGGAGACAAAGGCAAAACTGGTTGCCTCTCTTAGTTACCTTTTACAGGCCCATGTTTTCCTTCTCCATTGTACCCCATCAGGATTTTTAGACCAGTGTAGAACAGTTCTTGTAATACAGGGATATTCAGGGGTGATAAAGCTCATTAGAATTAGAAATAAAACAGACTGATTTTTTTTTTCCCTTCTTTTGGGGTTCTGTTGCAGTAGAGTTACTGAAATGTCAATACTGTAAGTAAAGCTTAGGCATGACAAATGTTTTAGGAACTTAACATGAAATGATTTTTCATTATAAACATCAAAGTTTTTTTTGTTCATGTGCATGAGGAAATATGGTTTTGCTAACACATGGATTAGCAGGAAATGGATACAGTTTGGTGTCACCATAAGAATGGGTCATTGCAGAGACAGATGAGACACAACTGTTGCTCCAAGAACTGCCTTCTGAAGCTGAGGAAAAGGGGTTAGAGCAGAACTGGAGGTGGATATTGGATTGGAATGGACTAGGCATGACAGGTCACAGCCCAAATGAACGCAGGAGAAAAGACAGCCTTGTATGGGCAAGGCAGCTACAGAAGTGCCACACATTTTGTGTTGTGTCTGATGCAGTTTGTGGGGGGATATCTGAACCCACAGAAGTGTTGCTCTACCTGCCTTTATAAGTGGATGGGAGTGTGAAACAGTTGCATTCACTGAGAAATATACAGGTTGGTTCTCTGCTGCATGAGGGAGAGATGCTGCCTTTGCTTGTCTTGATGGTCTTGATCTATGGAGTAGTGTTAGAAGAGCTATTTGTATGCATATATGTTTATATGAAGAATTAATCCTTAAGTGCATGATTCAAGGAGCAGGCTGAGGACATTCTAAACCAGGAATCTTTCCTAGAGCTTCAGAACCCAATGAAACTGAAATGACTCCAGGTTTAGTTAATGGGGCAGCACAATGACTTTTAGAGGGAGGACTCTTTGCAAAAAATCTATAGATTTTGATATAGATCTATGGCCTATTGGCATGAAAAAAATCTTAATGCTAGTTGCTTATGTCTAAATGAAGATAAATACATGACTACATAATGTTTTAGAATTGAGATGAGAGAAGATTGCAGTGTGTAGTGCTGAGATGCCACAAAGGCTGTGGCTGATGAGTGCTGGCAGGCTGAATGTGGGTGGAGGATGAGTTTTGGAGGTGTCTTGGCCAAGATGGGTAGATTTCATGTCAGCAACAAAATATTCAGGGTAACTTCACCACTATCTTGAGAAAGTTCAAATCCTGGCTTTAAAAGATAGAGAGATCTGGGACAGAGTGTGTTTCCCCCCAAACTGACTTCCTGAGAAAAATAACCTCTAAAAAGAAAAGCTCTTAGCTGACAAGCAGAGTGATGCTCAGAGAGAGAAGAGCTGTGTCAGTGGTGGAGGGTATTTTCTGCTTTTTAATCTTGGCAGAGTGTTAATCAACCTTGGCATGTTGGAGGCAGGTAAGATACTGTCAGATTTTTTTGCCAGTACAGAGGGAGGGGTTATTTTTCACATTTTTATAAAAATGTGTCTTATAAGTACAAAACATGCCTATGTTAAAAAAAAAAAGGCACTTCACTGTTGGTAGACAACCTTTCAGTTGTTTAGTATTTTTTTCTTCCTTTTCAAGAGTCATCATTTTTGCATGATATCTACCACTGTAGGATTTGTACTGCTTGTTGCTCTTCAAAAGATCAGTATTTCACTGGAAAAGTCATAAGGAAGATTAGAGGGTTTTCTGTCTTTTCTTTCTGTTTTGTACATGTTTTCCCTAATGTTTTGGTTTTTTTTTTTCTGTGGGGATATTTTTTTTAATAAAAGAACAGCACCTCAGGTTGTAGTTGTTTCACTATGTGTGTGTAATCATAAATTAGTGAGTTAAAGATATTTGGGGTAAGGCTGCCCAGTAGTTTTGCTGGTGAGGTTACCATACAATATCCTTGGCATATACAATCTCTATGAGATGCCAGTATGGAGACTGGCTTAAAAGTCTCTAGTTAATTTAAGTTGGGAGTCCTCAAATGGCTATCACCATGCAAATAAAAATAATGAAACATTGCATATTTAGTTGTCTTTTACCTACTATTTGTATTTAATTCTTCTGGGAGGCAAAACCACCACATCACTCAAAAATATATTTGGTTTAAATACCTTATTTGAATTAATTAAATTTATTGCCCAGATTATGCTTTGCTATTTTCAGAAGGCTCTAAACATGTCTTCTATACATGTGTGTTAAATTTATGTACTGTTGGTGTGTTTTTACTGTTGTAACAGGAAAAGCATTCTGCCTTCTTTTAAAATGAGCAATCATATGTATAATCAACTTGGTTAAAACTTCCTTCCTGGTAACTGCAGCACTTCCTTTGCATCTGGGTATGAGAGTGAGCAAGAAAAGCAGAACAGCTTAAACAAAGAAATCTTTTGTGTGAATGATCTTCCTTTAAAAAAATAGGAACTACAAAAATTAAACAAATGAATAATCTTCAGCAATTCAGCCTTTGTTTTATAAGCAGGTAATATTTCCTTGTACTTTGTCAGTTATAGAGGTGATATGTCCACAGTTGCTGCTTTCTGGAACTCAGAAGAATTTTAGTTAGCATGCTGAGTTTAATCTCTTATATTTTTATCTGCTTTTTTTTATTATCTGCTAAGGCATCATTACACTGGCTTTACTTTTCCCCAGCAGTTAAGTATTTTATGTGTAGGAAGTGTTGCTTGGAAAAGAAGTTCAGTATGTTGCTGTAACTTGGCTTGTGTGAGGGCACTCAATCAGCACTGAATAATTTCCACTTTAATATTGGTCAATGGAGGTTAACTGAGCAACAATATTTTTTGTTTACTGAATGCTGATAAGGTAGGCTACTCATGTTTAATATTGTTTTACTGGTGTTTTAGGTGTGATTTGATGTATAGGGTAATAAATCAGCATCATCTTGGGAGATTTTTTTTCTATAACAAACTAATAGTTCATATTGGCAGTGTGTACTTTGAAAATGGATGGATATTATCAGTCTGGTGAATTGATTTATTTAAAAGAAGCACATCTAAGGACACTTGCCTTGAATTTAGATGCACGTTAAATATATCTTCAGAAATAGTCCCTGACTTTTGCATCCTAAGGGCTTTTTTTTAGGTTGTGGAATAGGCTCATGTCTGTCCAGATTGCAAATAAATTGCTTGTTTTGTTACTTTCTGCCATTCCTGGAGCTCAGTGGGACTGCATGCTATTCATATACAGGTGTGTCTTTTGATTTATATGAAACCCACTTATGTTAACATCAGCAGCATCAAAACAGATGAGGCAGCAGAAGAATCCGTGCTTGAAATAGAAGCAAGAACTAATCAATGTGGAGATTGCACATTTGAACTGCTTATCCTCAGTAAAACCTGGACAGGATGTTTAAAACCTCTATTTTAATTACTTAATCACTGGAGAGTTGATTGGAGGTTTTTTTAGTTATATTTGGTATTGAATTGAATAGATTACATCTGAAGTGGTGTATGTAAATCAAGTATTTGTGACCAGAAATTAAGGGGAAGTGGAAATATAAAAAATGTGTATGAAAAGTTAAAAAGTAAGAATAAAGATAAATGTAAATTAGAAAGTAATCAAGTAATTGTATGTTTTGCTAGATTTCTTCTGGCATGGAGTTGGGGGATCATGAACAGCCCGTTGTTATGAGAGAGGAAAACAAACGAAGGAGAAGAAGAATGAAACCTCATTGTACATCGAGTAGTTTTTCGTCAATGGAACTGATATCCATTGAGTTCATTTTACCTACAAGCAATAAACATACTAAAGCACCAGAAATTATGTTACTCGAAATAGCTGGCAACTGTACGGTTGAGCAAATGAAGGCACAGATTTGGATGCGTGCAATAGAGATGAGTCAAACCACAGACTTCTACCATGCATTCACCCCAGATCAGTTTATTCTGCAGTATCAGAAGAAAGGGCAGTGGTATGAAATTTATGATAAACATCAAGTATTACAGACATTGGACTGCATACTCTACTGGAAGGTGTTACAGAAAAAGGTAGGCAAGATCTATGTTGTCCAGAAACAAAAGCCATCAGAAGAAGTTCAGGAATTTCAGCAGCAACTTAATGATTTAATTGGTTATGATGTCACTGATGTAAGCAATGTACATGATGATGAACTAGAATTTACGCGGCGCAGATTAGTCACTCCACGAATGATAGAGGTAGCCTGCAGAGATCCTAAATTATATGCAATGCACCCATGGACTACGTCTAAGCCTCTCCCAGAATATTTATTTAAAAAGATCACTAATAATAACATTTTCATAATCCTACATAGAGGAACAACTAGTCAGAAAATTAAAGTGTCAATAGATGATACTCCAGATATGATTCTCCACAGCTTTTTCACAAAAATGGCAAAGAAAAAGTCTTTGATGGACATTCCTGAAGATCATAGCGAACTGGATTTTGTTCTCAGGATTTGTGGTAGAGATGAGTACATTATTGGAGAGACACCAATCAAAGATTTTCACTGGATAAGACAGTGCCTTAAGAATGGGGAAGAAATCCACCTTGTCCTTGACAATCCCCCGGACCCAAATGAAGATGAGGTTCAGAAGGAAGAATGGCCCTTGGTGGATGACTGTACAGGAGTTACAGGGTATCATGAACAATTGACAATAGATGGAAAAGATCATGAGAGAGTCTTCACTATCTCTTTGTGGGATTGTAATAGGAGATTTAGAGTGAAAATAATCGGCATTGATATCCCAGTTTTACCAAGAAATACTGATCTTACTGTGTTTGTAGAGGCTAACATTCAACATGGGCAGCAGCTCCTTTCACAGAGAAGAACTTCTTCGAAGCCTTTTACTGAGGAGGTTCTGTGGAATATTTGGTTGGAGTTTGATATCAAAATCAAGGATTTGCCTAAAGGAGCACTTCTGAATCTTCAGATATACTGCGGCAAAGCACTGGGACCATCTGCAAAGACAAACCTTCAGTCACATGAATCCTCCAACTCTGATGCAAAATGCAAAACCCAGCTTCTCTATTATGTAAATCTTTTGTTGATAGATCACCGTTTCTTGCTACGAAGTGGGGAGTATGTGCTCCACATGTGGAAAATTCCAGGTAAGGGGGAAGAACAAGGAAGTATAAATGCAGACAAACTCACATCAGCAACTAACCCAGATAAAGAAAACTCAATGGCTATCTCTGTTGTGCTGGACAAATATTGTCACCCAGTTGCCTTGCCCAAGCACAGGATATCATCAGACCCCCAGGGGGACAGGACCCGAGCTGAAATGCCCAACCAGCTTCGCAAGCAACTTGAAGAGATCATAGCAACTGACCCACTTAATCCACTTTCTCCTGAGGACAAAGAACTGTTGTGGCACTTTAGATATGAGAGCATAAAGCACCCCAAGGCATATCCTAAGCTGCTTAGCTCTGTGAAATGGGGACAACAAGAAATAGTGGCCAAAACTTACCAGTTGCTAGCTAAAAAAGAGGCTTGGGATCAGAGCACTTTAGATGTTGGACTCACAATGCAACTTCTGGATTGTAACTTTTCAGACGAAAATGTCCGAGCAATGGCAGTTCAAAAACTGGAAAGTTTAGATGATGATGATGTTCTTCATTATCTTTTACAGCTTGTGCAGGTAAGGTGTATTTGCATTCATGAACTCTGCCTTCCAGGAATATATTTGCATTACCCCATAATTTGCATTTCCCATTTTAGTAGGTCTTGCTTGTATTCCTTAGTTTTGAAGTCATCAATGTTCAGTCAAAGCAGTGGTAGTAACCAGATTGATGCAAAATACACTTTTCTACTTTTTGTCATTTGCCTTTGCTGATGTTTTTGTGGTACCATTGCCTTGTGTCTTACAATTTGCATCTTATATTTACAGTAGAAAGTTTTTCTGGAAATTGTTAATGCCAGCACAGCTATGATGGGAGTAAATCCTAACTGTGCCATCTGTAATCCTGTTCATACTGGCTTTGAATCACACAGCACTGAAGAGTTGTTGACTGACTTTACTGATAGTTTAGAAAGAGTGTAGATAGAAAGAAAGCAAATGCAGATGTTGACATGGGCAAGGCCTGAAGAAAAGTCTGGGTTTTAGGTCAAGAGCACCAGTGTAATTACACAGTACGTTGCAGCAACTTCAGTTTTGTGCTGTTAAGGGGAGCAAATTTATCTAGAAACTCCCCCCCGCAAAGTTTTGAAAGTAGCTAGAGAGTTGATAGGACTACATACTAAGATTAAGTCCTTCTGGGAGCTTGGGTACAACACTGTGGTTCTAATGGCAAGGGATCACTGCTGTATCCATTTGAAGCACTTTGTGTGTGCATCTGCCAGATCAAACGTTGGGAAGGTTTATATCAGCTACACCAGAAACCTGGTTTGGTTGTTTTTCCCTCAACACGATGCCATCAGTTGGCAGTGGCAAAGTCTCCTCTGGTGTCTGATGGAAGGTGTAACCTTGTGTTCTTCCTGGTAAGCACAGCCCCTGGAGCCAGGTGGGGCTGCAGGCCTCCTACACCTGACAGGGCTCTGTTTTGCATGGAAAGGCTGTCATCCCGCAGAGCAGGAAATACTTTTTTCAAAGAATCTGACGACAACATTCAAAATTTAAAAAAAAAAAAAAAAAATGGAACAACTGCAGCTGAGGAAGCAGCTTTTTATTTCTACAGGTTCAGAGAGAGCTCAGAATCCCAGGAAAATGAAGTTAGTATTTCAGATTTGCACATTGGTAGTGCTTTAAACAAAGCCTTTCTAGCCTTGTCTTTGCTTGTCTGAAGATTAGGCAGAATTTATGCACTTCTGCATTAACCAAAGGAGTCGCTAGGGTTACCTCATTGGGCCTCCCACATAGCTGCTGCTATATATATATGCTTGGCTTGTGAGCTTTTGCTGTCTACATGTGGCTCAGCAATTTTATTACCTTTTTTTATGCATCTAAATTAGGAGTTTGGGATGATGATTGGTTGCTATCAAAATGCCTGAGAAAATAGTGGAGATACTGGGGTTGTTTCCATTTTTTTTTAAATTGTTTGTTTTCAGGAATACAAATCTGGTGAGTTTTAAAAAGAATAAACCTTTCTAGCAGTTAAATAAAATATTGTAGCATAAAATCATAGTGCCTTAACTTCGCTGTGTCATTTTTAGTAAGCAGTGTTTTAAGAAATAATGAGCTTACCATCCTTAAAAACAAAAAACATGCTACATTCTAACTTTTACCTCTCTGCTGCTTTCCTTGTCTTTATTTCTTAGCTAACTATGGAGCATAAGCTGTCAGCATTCTGCAGCAAAGTTTTGGTATGACAGTGTATTTAAAATCTACATTTTGCAGAGAATGGATGTCAGCTATTCCTCTGCTCCAGTGGACACATCTCTTCTGCAAATGGTTGTCACTTTTCAAATGCACACCTTTATGAAAGCTCTGTGGCTTATTTCACTCTGCATAGTATATTCCGATTTTATCCTCTGTAGATTTAGAAATCAAGCATTTTATTTCCCCACAGGTTTATTTCTAATAGAAGCAGCCACACCATAAATTAACCTATTGAGCTTCCTATAGTGTCTATTCTTCTGTGTACAGTTGATAAACCATGGATAGGATAGTTAAAATGCAACAAAATTCTTTGTAAGATAACCACTGATGGCTGTACTGCATGTATGTCAGTGAGTAAAGGCCTTCTGCTGCATTGACAAGGAAAAGGTGCACACAGGTGAAATGCCAGCAGACATTTTTTAATGGCCAACTTTTATTGTTGCTGTGCAAAAGTTGACATTTGACTTTGTGAAGAAAAAGGGCTGGACTTCTAAAAATAATTATCTAAAAATCAGCTCAAGGATGGTCATAATAAATTTTTAAATATTGTTTTATGTTAAAATATATTTGCAAGTTCAATAAGGAGGTTTTGTTTTGAAGTAATGGTTGGCTGTTTGGCTGTATTTCAGTCTTGTTTTTCAAGGTTATGTGAACATTAGGCATAGTATATACCAGAGTGAGGTTTATAATAGGCTTTCTTGGAACTGTAAGAAAATCTATTTGAATTTATGTGATTATTGTTGCTTTTGGGCACCTTACTGCAGTGAAGATTAATTTTTATTGAAAACCCCTCATGCCTCATAATCTCATACACAAAGTAAAAGGATCTACATATTGTTATATTTATGAATTCTCATTGTCTTTCCTAAATAAGATGGTGTTATTTGAGGATATAAAACAGTACTGCAGAGACGGTCAAGACAGTTTTTGCAGAATTATGATACAAGAGAAAGGGAAGTCTGGTGCTTGGCTTTTTTGTCTCTCTGGTGCTTGGCTTTCTTGTCTTTCCCTTACCCAGCAGCTAGAAAGAACCTGTCTTTGTGACATTTTTATGAGTTACTTCATTCAGGAAGGCTGACTTGATTTTTTTTTCTTTTGGTTAAACCCACAGGATGATTTACATTTCAGAAATCATGATGAAAATGCAACTGTGTGCCACAGTACTTGTAAGAGTTTATAAAACTAGGATTTGTTTGATGAATTTAGCAGACCTTTGCTGATGGCTTGGTTGCCTCTTTGCAAGCTGCAGACCGCAGTGATCTTGAAAGAGCCATTATATTCTGTTGAATAACTATTGCTGGAGGTTTGCATACTTTGCTGCTTCTGAAAGCTGAGCATACTACATGCACCCAGCTCCCTGCGCATCCCTTTGTTTTCCCTTAATCTCCCTACAGGCTGCTTCCTGGCACTCTATTTCCAGAACCTGAAGCCATTCACCAACCCCCTCAGTCCATGACAGGGATTTTGTGACTCTGATTCATAGATTGTATGCTTCTTATTTCTCTTTTGTTGCCATGGGATATAAGTGCATACTTTTTTCCACCATTAGTCTGAATACAAACCTTCTGTAAGCTTGAATTCTTCAAGCAACATGAAAGAAGCTGCTGGAAAAATGAGTTGAAGTGAAGAAGTTCCCTGGTACTACCCCGAATCTGGAAGTGATGGTTTTCTGGTAGACCAATTCACGTGGTTATTGGGATGGAGGAGAGAATAACAGAAAAAAAAATCCAATACTGCCACTTGAAAATAGTTGTTGACTTTCTCCTCCCACCCCCTTTTTTGGCAGTAGCTTGGAAATGTCTGTGGGCTTGGGTGGAGGGGAGCAGCTTTTGAAAGAGAAAAAATACATCTGTTTTCACAGTCAGTGTAAAAAAAATCTCTGGTGAAATCTTCCTCTTAATTGTACTTCGTCATTGTAGGATGTGTATCAGAGCTTTTATTCAGTCATACATTTATGGAATAAAGGCCAGATAAGTGCTCTGAAAAGCTGCTCCTGTTTTTTCTGGGGAGCCCAGCAGTGGATCCTGGTGCCCTAGTCTCGAAGTAGCAGATGTTGACCAAAACCAGTATTTTATTATTGAAACGTTTTATTAAAAAGAGCTATTACAAATACATTATTCCATCTGTCAGTAACCATTTCAAGCATTCTCAGGATCAGTCATACTGCAAACTGGTTTCTGATCTTGCTGGTTTTTACCAAGAATGACATTGCTTTGTGCATATGCTCAGGTTGGTCTCTCTGGTTAGGTGCTCCATGCCTTGTGTTGTCACATTAATAATAAACCTGAAAAGAACCTGTTGCAAACAAAATGTGCTTCTTGAATCAGACAGAGAAACCTCAAAAAGACCTGCTTTGTTACACATTTTCTACTCCTACAGCTGTGTGTTCTCTAGATGTCACTGGTTAAGTGTAAGCAGTGGGATCTTAAATGTGTTAACAACGTGTCTTTTATGTTTGTATCACTCAGGCTGTGAAATTTGAGCCATATCATGACAGCGCATTAGCCAGATTTTTGCTGAAACGTGGTTTGAGAGTAAGTACTTCAAAATACAGCCAGCTTATGCTAAAATTGCTGGCATTATTAAAACCTTTTGTCAAGAAATGAATGCTAATTTCTTTTTCTTTACTTGTAGAACAAAAGAATTGGCCACTTCTTGTTTTGGTTCTTAAGAAGTGAAATTGCCCAGTCCATGCACTACCAACAGAGGTTTGCAGTCATCCTTGAGGCCTACCTTAGGGGTTGTGGAAAAGAAATGCTGCACGATTTCATGAAGCAGGTTCAAGTAATTGAATTGCTGCATAAAGTCACAATGGAGATTAAATCAGTTTCTGCAGAAAAGTATGATGTTACTTCTCAAGGTATTTGCTAACAGGCAGTTCTTTGTTGTTAATACTGTTTTTTCTCTTTGGGTGTGAAAAACTAGGCATCAAGTTGTACTGTTCATTAAGAAAATTTGTGGATAAATTGCTGTCAAAGGACATCATTTTTACTTCCTTTAAAATGTGAGTGTAAGTCAATAATGATTGAGCCAGTAGCTCATTTGCTCATTTCACCCCAGAAGGGGAAGGATATCAATGTTCTGGACACATGGTATTTTCCCAAGCTTTGGCTTATCTTCTTGAACCTCATGCATGCCAAGTGGGAAACAGATAAGTTCTTGTACATTAGCTAAATGCCAGTGCTGAAGAAAGACACAACTATCAACTGGAAATTAGAAGTGACACTTGCCAAGAAATACAGCCTTCCTCTAAACTCTCAGTAGAAGATTTTTAGCAGGAAGATCAGGGAGGAGTCCACTGCAGCCTCTGCTGTGCCATGGAAGTAGCTGGTGGATCAGGGGTGAATACACAGGGCATGTCTATGAGGAGTCCTGTGAGACAGATGTGGTATTGTTATTTACAGTTCTTGCAAGCACTGTTCTGGAAGCCACAGTAGGGTTATGCAATGCCTCTTTACCTCTGGGTCTTGTCTGCCTTTCTCTATCCACCCCCCCCCCCCCCCCCCCACCAAATTTCCTAAAAGCTTGTTTGTCCTCATTCCTGTTGCTTGCTTGGTGTTGGGAGTAAGTGTGAGAAGACATATGACAATATCAAAATTCTAAAAGCTGCATGTTCAGCCTGGTATGCTCCAGGCCAGGAAGTCCTTGGATTGGAAAGCTTTTCCACTCTGGTTATACAGAGGTGACTGTGGTGGTATTTCAAAAGAGATTTGAAGGAAATATCATTTATTCTTCAATATATAGTGTAAAATCTGTTATGTTACCACATAGTGTAACCCCATTTAAAAACAGTTTCTAAACAACTTCCAAATTTTTCTTAAAATACTCTATAACCATAATGTATCTAGTCAGAATCCCATATTTTAGAAAGAAACTATACAAGCTTGCAGATGTACATGTCTATAAGAGCAGTAGATTCCATAATACATTATCTTTGAAGGATATGTGGGCAAAGAAGAAAAGCTTCAAGAGAAAGCAATCATATTAACACCCACCAGGTTTTGAAGTTAAAGAATCTTTGGACGTAATGTAGAGCAGAACACTGAAAGATGACTTATATAATTGACATTTTCACAGAATAAGGCTTCCTGAAACTGGAGTGTCCTAATAATGCTATATCTAATGTAATTGATTCTCAGATTATTGAGGGCATAATTTTTTCTACAGGCACCCTCTACTTCTTATATTTTAAAAAATGTATATCCCGAAGTTTATTCTGTAGGTTATTGCTTCGTTTTTGTCCCGACGTTTCTAAGTTCATTGTTGTTAATATTTTCAGTCTGAATGAAAGTTTTATCCTGTTTAATTTCATTCTGTCTTGCAGTCCCATCTTATTCATGTATATATATTTCTCCAGTGTTTGTGGATTATCTGTAAAGGACAAATTCCTTCCTGCTAGGTCCATACTATTCCAGTAGCAAACATGTTGTCAAACTGTTTCTTTCACTTTTCACTGTAATCTCTTTGCTTATATTTGAAGATAGCAAGCAATAATAAATAAATTCTTAAGATCATAATATTACATCTCGCATGGGATTATCTGCTTTCATCACCCTCTGAGCTAGATGATGTGTTTCCCAAGAATGTGTCTGTGCAGCTGTTTCATTGCTTAAAATGAATAGCACCTTGTTCTTAAGCCAGATCAACTTGAAAATTATTTTATCAAGTGCCTTGTGTCTTAAAAGCAGCTATTCCTAAACTTTTGTTGCTTTAGTTGGTTTGCTTTTTTTCAGTTTTCAAATTACATTAATTACTATGAGGAGATTTACTGAACTAACAGTAAACTGTAACAGTAAACTGTAAACAGTAACTTTCCTACATAGTTGTCTAGGAAATCTATAGATTATGTTATAGAAAGCTGTTTCATTATCTAAGTTACTACAACTTAGGTGCTTTTGGGTGGCAGGGGGAGTTGTTAGGGTTTTTTTTTTTGTTTGATTGGTTTGTTTTTGTGTTATTGTTTGTTTGGGTTTGGGATTTTTGAGGTGTTTTTTTGAAAAGTCTAGTTTTAAAGTCCACTAGTTAGCTCCTGTATGTCACTGTCAGATTTATTTTTTACGAGAAGAGATACCATGTTAGTTACCAGGCACTGCTGGTAGTTCTTTTCTAAAACCCTCTAAGACAGATGTAACATTTGTGTTCTGTGAGTTGTCAGCCGGTTCTTTTGGCTTGACTTTCTTAATTTGATAGCATCGTTTGAACTGTCCTGATTTTTTGTCTAATGTATGCTAAGAGTCCAAAAAGTCTAAGTGTCCTGGGCTGCATCAAAAATAGCATAGGCAGCAGGTCAAGGGAGATGATTCTGCCCCTCTACATGGCCCCTGTGACACTCCATGTGGAATAATGCATCCAGCTCTGGGCCACTCAGGATAGGAAAGACATGGATCTGCTGGAACGAGTCCAGAGGAGAGTCACAAAAATGATGACAGGGCTGGAGCACCTCTCCTGTGAGGAAAGGCTGAGAGTGTTGGGGTTGTTCAGCCTGGAGAAGGCTCAGGAGACCTAGCAGCAGCCTTCCTGTGCTTACAGGGAGTTTGTAAAAAAGGTGGGGGACAAACGTCTTAGTAGGTCTTCTAGTGATAGGACAAGGGTTAATGGTTTTAAACTAAAGGAAGACAGATCCTGACTACATGTAAGGAAGGGTTTTTTGTTTGGTTTTTTTTTTTATGATGAGGGTGTTGGCACACTGGAGCAGGTTGCCTAGGGTGGTAGAAATGCCCCGTGCCTGGAAATATTCAAGGTCAGGTTGGATGGGGCTCTGAGCAAGTTGAGTTGAAGATGTCCCTGCTCATTGCAGGGGGATTGGACTAGACAGCCTTTGAAGGTCCTGTCCAAGCCAAACTAATCCGTGATTCTGTTTTAAGTATCCAGGTCCATGTTTAGCTTTATCAGTATGATTTTTTTTTCTCTTTAGTTTTTATCTCCAAAATTACTTAACATGTATATACATCCTCTGCTGTGTAGCTACAGTTTCTTTTAGGACAGTGTTCAGGTCTTTGCCCTAATGCAGGGTAATAGCCAGTGTATTGCTTATGCTGCTGACACTCAGTAGCTGAGGTAAACAAAATACATCATGCATTGTATAATCTGCACTATTCTGAGTTGAAGATTCAGGAGCTTGAGGTTTTATTAATTAAAAGATTGCATTTAGGTATGAACATTAAAATTTTTGTTCATATTAATATACAGCAAATTTTCTTCTTACAGGAATTTGAGATTAAGAAGGCTGCACTATGAAACCAGTTTTAGGAGGATAGGAAATTCAGTGTCTCTGTAGTTTGTCTCCTTATGGTTACAGAGTAATTGATTCCAGGAATTCAGAAGTCATGAGTCTGTCTGCATTTCTTGTCAGTGATGAGGGAAAATACTTTTTGGTGTGTTCTACTGTGTTTTGTTTTTTAAATGAAAACTGACATTTTAATGTAAACTCTTACTGTGCAGTGTTTCTAATACTGCAGAGAAGGCACATGACTTCTGAGGTGTTTGAAGACTTTACATTTAGGTATCTGAAACAACCCTGGCCATTGATAGTGCAAGTTAAAGAGTTTTCCTCCATTCCTTAAAACAGGAGGACCAGGAGGAAAGCAATTTAAAATGACAGCTAAACGGAGCTTTTTAGCCAAAGTATAATGCTCAACAAGTTTGATTACCTATAACCTTTTTACCTTCCAATGTTTGATTTCATTGTGTTTTCTTTCTTGTCATTGCAGTTATTGCACAGCTGAAACAAAAGCTTGAAAAATTACAGGGCAGCAAACTTCCAGAAAGTTTTAGAGTTCCATATGATCCTGGGCTAAGAGCAGGAGCACTAGTGGTAAGTATCTGCTGACTTTCTACTAATATTTTTTTAAAAAAATTTTTTGCAAGTATGTGTCACTTGATAAAAAGTTTGCTAATATGTCAAAAGGTCTTATTTCTGTGTGGATACAGTGACATTGCACGGACTCCATAGGTTTTTGTTCCCAGAGCTATTATTATTTTTCTAAATGTAATCACATGCCACCATGTGCTAAAATAATTGCAACAACCCATGAAATTCTAATCATTAAATGGCAATTATACTTTTTCCATTAGTTGAATACAAGATTTAACCAGGTAGCTGACTTTTTTTTTTTTTAATGAAATAACTGTATAAAACTTTTATCTGATTCAGAGGCTTTGGGATATTCCGTTTCCATTCTTCCAGTTACTTTCTCTGTCTTACCCTGATTCATATCTGTCACTGAGGTTTGGGTCCAGACCTTCTTCATACTGACAAAAACATCTACCTCAGCTATTTCTGGTTTTTCAGTATCTCTGTGTTAGTTTTGTTAGAAAATATGTTATGATTTTGTTAGAAATATATTAAGAAACACTTGGGTTTTTCTGTATTGCTGCCTTCAGTTTTGTGGTGAGATTGCAATTGTGTATGTTGACTCAGAGTTAAAAAAAGATTCACAGATCAGCAGATGTGTAGTGAGAGGAAATTGGATCATGCTTCTGAAATGCAATGTGAGGTCTGAGTAAAGAAGCACAGTCAACATCCTTGGACTTACTTGATGTGCAGCAAGGGCCCTACCAGGGAAGAACCCTTAATTTTCTCCTAGCTAAGGACAGACAAACCATCCAATTTAAGGAATTGCTGAATGTTCAGGCATTGTCTAGATATGGCCATGTTTCTGTTAAATAAACCTGTGCCTTGAGAGACAGGCTATAAACTAGTCTGTCTTCAAGCTGAGAGAATTAAACACCTAAACATGCTCAGGTGAGCATGGCTGAAACACTGTCAGCACAGAAGCCAATTCAGACGTTTCTTACTCAGAAATAATTTGTGACTTCTTAAATACTATTTTCTTGTTAGAATTTTGTATATTCTCTTTAGTCTTTCTTTTTTTTTTTTTTTTTGGTACAGAAATCATCAAAAGCTTGACAGAAAGTAGGTTTTAAAAGAAAAGATTTCTCTGGATTTTCTAGTTTTTCTTCACTTAGGAAGTATTCAATCCTACTAGAAGCTTCCTAGATGAATGAAACAGTAGATTTACAAAGGAAGGTAGCTATGTCCAAAAATTGATGGGTTAGCTTTTCTTTTTCCAAACTATATGAATAAAAATGCTTAGTAAAACAAACTAAACTTTCATTTCATGTTCATTCTAACAAGTACTATTTGTCCATAATCTTCAAAACCTAAAATTTTACAAGGCTAAACCAAATATTAGAAGCAAAATCAGTTTCTAATAAGTTCAAATATTTTAAAAGTTCTTTCCTTTTTGAAAATAAGGATGGTAAAAACTATTTTATTTTAAACTACAGGCTTAGAATTTCAGTAGATGAAACATGAATATACTAAAATACTCCTATATAATGAATTTTATCTGCTCTCAAACATTATACGCACTTGCTTTTTTTTTTTTTTTAATTTTAAATGGCTTTATTGTACATAATAATGATCAACAATGAATCAGGAATTCCAGAATAGAAAGTAAGACATACTACAGTTGTATTAGGCATAATAACTGGAGAAAACATGTGAAATACTGCAGTTTCAGTTATGAATTTATCAGTATTGAAAATGTAATAAAACTAAATAAGGAATCTATTCTCTTATCTTAGGAAAGATTACATTAAGTTAGTTTCAAAAATGCCATTTCTCCCATTAATTTGAACAATTTACTAAGGGAATTGAATCAAGCAATCTGGAATGTAGTTGCTGGAAGTCAGAAGGGTGGATGATGTCGTAAATAGCATTGGACAATGATTATGTTCTGGTTTTGCAGAGTGCCTGTCAAAGTGCTGTTGTGAAGGTCCATATTTTCCAGTTTTGTCAGAATCTCTATTCCTGTCTTAAATTAGTCTGAAGCAGACTTACAAGCTAAATCCAGTTTTGGAGAGTCAAGATACACTTTTTCCTTTATCATGGACAGTGGTTAAAAGTTGTGCAGTTCAGGGAGGCTTTGTGTGGCAACTGAACCCCATCCTTTACACGTGCTTTCAGTGTGTTGCTTGTGGTGTAGCTGAGGGGAAGTTGGTAAACTATTCTGTAGCTGCTGTTAAAAAGGTTTCTTGGGTTGATGTTGGCATACAATGGATAGCAAGCAGTAAATGTGTCTTTCACAGATAGAAAAATGTAAAGTAATGGCATCTAAGAAGAAGCCCCTCTGGCTTGAATTTAAATGTGCAGATCCAACAGCTCTGTCAAACGAAACCATTGGCATCATCTTCAAACATGGAGATGACCTCCGTCAGGACATGCTAATTTTACAGGTATGAGAGCTAAACCCTATAAAGAATAACATGAATATTTTAAAATATTTTTAAATCATTTTACTTTTCCAAAGTGTGTATACCTTGTCTTCACTGTTCATATGAAATGAACAGGTTGCCTTTTGTATTTAAAACTCTGCATGGCAAGGCTGACATCAACACTGGATCATCTTTGTTGTACTATAGTTTTTTATGTTACTGTGTTGTGGATTAACCCTGGTGGGATGGGAAAAGAGGAAAGGAAGAGAAAGAGCAAGAAAACTTGTGAGTTGAGCTAAAGGTGGTTTAATAAGCAAAGGAGAAGTGGGAGAACAAAGGAAGAAAACAAAACAAGTGGTGCTAAGGCAGTCACTCACCACATCCCATGGGCAGACCAGTTCCCAGCCAGTCCCTGCACAGAAGCTGGTTAACCTACATAACCCCTTGCTCCCTGTTTTATTGCTGAGCATGACGTTGTTCAGCATGGAGTATTTCTTTGGTTGGTTCAGGTCATCTGCCTGGTTGTGTCCCCTCCTAATCTCTTGTGCACCCCAATCTAGTCACGGTGAGGCAGGGTGAGAGACTGGCAGCCTTGGCACTCAGGAGACACTCTTCAGCTGGGACACTGGGACATCAGTGTGTTCCCAGCACTGCTTTGGTCACCCCCTAAACCACAGCACAGTACAAGCTGCTCTGAAGAAAAGAAGCTTCATCCCAACCAGACACAGTGAATACTGTTACCCTGGCTTTTCCTGCCATATGTATTTCACATTTTGGTTCTAGAGACAGAATCTTACTTTGTGCAAGATGGCCTGTTTCTCTGATGAAATGTTTTTATCATTTATTTATGCAATGGGTGAAGTTAACAAATGAAAAATCAGTAGCTGACATTAGTCTAGTTTCAGACAACTGGTTTGTTAGGGCTTTTGGAGATATTAATGGGGAAAAGTGGGCATGCTTGCTAACACATTCAATCTCACCTTATGTAGAAATCATACAATATATTTATTAATACTTTATAGAAGAGTAAAGATTTCATGGTTGCAGAACAGATGAAGAAATATAAACCCTGGTTCTATAACTGATTATCTTGAATGGCTGCACACTTTCTGTATTTATTTCTTAATCAAATAGCAAGGTAAGTTTAGCCCCATCTTAGAAGTCTGGGTAGTGTTATTTGTATGAGTAATCTGCAATGTTCAAATAATTTAAAATAATTTAGCATATATTTTTTTTTACTAGATTCTTCGAATTATGGAATCCATTTGGGAAGCAGAATCCTTGGACCTCTGTTTGTTGCCATATGGTTGCATTTCTACAGGGAACAAAATAGGTATGTGATCACACTTAGTATGATTAGAAATTCAAAATACCATATTTACAGAAGATGTGTATGGGAGAACTATTCTAATATGTGCTGCAGTCCCGAGGTAAAAAGCAATTCATTACACTTTCTGTGAGCAGCCTTCAGTTGCATCTTGGCAGTGGTTTCTGCCCTTCCTTGAGCTGTAGCACCAGCTTTACTGGCTGTGATTCCTGTGCAACGGCTTGGCTTGTGCTGCAAATTCCTCTTTAATAACAATATTTAGTATGAAACATCAGTGCAAGTGAGTGACTTATTCAAGATGTATTTTAATGTGTTGATAGGAATAAAGAGCAAAACATTTATATTTTTTCCTGACCCAAAGCTTCATATGCTATACCACATAGAAGCAACAAAATTACTTAACAGGATATTCAGGTGATATTTCTCACAGGGCGTTAGTTCCTGCAGCAGAGATAGTCAATTTTTTAGAACTTGTGGTGAAAGAAATCAAGTAAGAAATCCCAATAAAATTAAGACTCTTTATAACTCTTTAATATACTTTCGTAATGTACTTCCTCTCTAAAATCCATTGCCACATAAAATTTTTTAACATCCTTTGGATTTCAGGATATCTCAGCAATGCAGGAAACCCAAATTCACTGATAAAATATCTGATAGCATGACATAAGAAATTTCTTTTCTCCTAATAGAAACGTTTTAAAATTTAATGATACTTATTGATAGAATTTTAAGAGTAAAGGAAATGGAAAATTGTACATCAAAATGCTAACTAACCATAAGGAAAGTCAGGGGGTTTCTCTCCTTTAGAGAACCTCTAAAGGTTTAGATAACTTTTTAGATAGCTTTTTAGGATTTGATTTAATTTTTTTTAAATTGTCTTAAGACAATGTAATGTATTGAAAAAATGAAGGAAGAAGGAGGAATTCTGTCAGTGATTCTAGCATTTTCATACTTGAGGTACAGATTCCTGTTATTCTTTCATTTATTCTTAATTGATTGCCGATTCTTCTGTGTCAAGGAAATAATATTTGATTTTCCTATGGGCACGGGAGAGATATAAGAATTTAGCATCCTTTTAGCGCCACAGTAGGGGCATGGTTAATCATATTCACACTTCTGCTTGGTTTGCTGAGAATACCTGCAGCCTAAATTAGTAACACCCAATGTGGCACACTTTGATGTAGAGCTTATGCTTGTTTGGAACAGAATCAAAGAGTAGTGGCATGCAAATGTTCTTTCACAATATTCACATGTGGTCTTCTTCCAAGCAGCTTCTTTCCTCCCTCTTAATACTTCCATGGAACTTGGGCAGTTTCTGTGTATTGACACAAGGACAGTACCCCACTCTACACTGAGCACAGGGAAAACTGGTGTCTTACATCTGGGGCTGGCACCTCCTCCTGCATAGAGCATTCTCATTCTGTTAAAGACATTGGATCCAGTGCAGTTTGTAATTTTGGAAGGATCTCTTCTCTCCACTGCTGCTGCCAGGCAGACCTCTGTATGGTGAACTTTATCTTCTCTGTATCACTGGTAAAAGGTCATACCCTGCTCTCTCTCCCTTTGACATGTCCATATGTTCCTGGCTCTGCGAGGCAATTATCACTACTTACTGTGCAGCATCACTGCTGAAATTAAGAAGTTCAAACTGGCTCTTAGAAGAGTCACCACAGAGCCCCAGAAACACATCTCATTGTGCATTTCCTGCTGCACTCCCTTCCGGCTGAATGCAGCCCAGCTGAGAACTGCTGTCCCCGTCGTGCCTCCTGAGCCAGCTCTGTTCCCCCGCCATCAAGGAGCTGTTGGCCGGTAGAGGGAGATTTGTGAGCACAGGCAGGGAAAGCTTTTTCAACAGCTGGAGTGGGAGATGGAGCTCACACCTGGGAGAAAAACAACAGCTTGACAAGCAGAGACCAAAATGCAAAGCTTTTTAATTTGGTGGTCTTGGTGGTGGGTTTTGGAGGTCATATTTCCTCTATAGTTTTATGGCAAACATGTCCAGGCCACTGTAAAGACAGAAGAAAATACCTCCAGGGGGTATTCAGCCATGAATTCAGCCATGCAGAGAGATTGCTGTGTTGTTACTGTGTTACGGAAAAATTTGCACATAATTCAGTACTTGCAAAAGGGTGGGATTATGAATAGAAAGAAATCAATCTGTTTCAGATAGAGTTAAATTGTAACCAACTCAGAAACTGCTTTGAATTGCTTTGGAGAGAAAGGGATATTTTTGTTTGCTTGCTTATCTCTGAACTGGAGCTGAAACTAGAAGATGCTGTTGAACTTGAACAGAGGAAAAAAAATTAAATATTTCCAATTACCAAATAAATTCAATTAAAATCTGACTTTCCCCCATACAGGCATGCCCAGTCTGGACTGCATTTGCTAGTCTTGGCTAAAGTGCAGGGTTGTGTTGCAGCCTCTGTTTCCCTCTAGTTTCCTCTCTGTCACATGCCATGCTGGCACAAACAGGACAAGGCCCTGTTTCTGCACCATCTTGCAGATGTGCCAGTGTGCCTTTGAAAGGATCTGTTCAGTTTAGGGACAGACCCCATGGCCCTGACAACCAGATCTTCCCACCAGCAATCCCACCACTGTACCTCGCTGTGCACTGGCATGTCTTAGCTTTCTGCGTATATGCACACTTAAGCTTAAATTGGATTTATTTAATCCAGACAGGAGGGCCAGCTCTATTCCTCTGCAACGGCCCTGGCAATACTTTTGTCCCTAGGCTGCAGCAAAACAAAAGCTTTTCTTCAGCTCCTCGTATTTGTGAAGTTGAAGAGAAGCTGGGGAAAGTGTGAATTGGGATCAGGACAGGAATATTTCCTCTCCTTGGGAAAAGCCTTATGCAGCAGGTCCCCACTCATCATGTGATACATCCATATTAAAAGAGGAGGAGTTTTGATGCCAGGCTCTTTATGAACTCTGGCTGATTTCAGCTGGGAATGAACAGGAACCATTGCTTCTTGTTAAATAAATTTCTGCTCACAACCTATGAAGATCTGCAGTTGGTTTTTAAGGACAGTTTAAAATTTAATTTTGAATATTTTTAGTATGCTTTGATAAAACTTTAATAACTTCTTCTAACATTTTCCTTATTTTTTTAGGAATGATCGAAATCGTGAAAGATGCTACAACAATTGCCAAAATTCAGCAGAGTACAGTTGGGAACACTGGTGCATTTAAGGATGAAATACTAAATCAGTGGCTCAAGGAAAGATGCATGATTGAAGAGAAGGTGAGTTATTTGAATTTTTAGGTAGGATTTTTAATTGCACCCTACTAATTTAGGAGCATTGAGCCCATATGTTTGTGTTTGTTACTTGTGGGAGTTTGAAAAATCCATTCATTTTCCCTGCACTCAGCTGCGGGTGTTTGTGAATGAGCCTTTAGCATCCAGCTGGCAGCCAAACTCCTGAGGGACAAGATGCTTCTGATGTCCCTCCTTTATGAATGGAAGATAGGAGTGATGAGGAGCAGGTTGAGATGACATGTAAGAATGCTGAAAGGCAATGTGGTTTTAGAGCATTCAGGTGCAGGTTTGGGTGCTCACAACTCCTTTGCTTGTGTATATCCACTGACCTACTACAGCTTTCTACAGCATAGAGCAGCTCACACATTTTTTTCCTCAGAATGTGTGAGCTGCTCTATGCTGCTTTTCTGTGCTGGAGGATAGAGCCAGCACAGGGAATGCAGTGCAGGGCTGTGATCTTGATCTCTGCTGTGCAGTGGTATATTTTATAAGACAGGTTGCCTAACTGTTGATAGATACATTTCAACAGAAAGGTACATAACTTTGAGAATGATTACATTTAGTGCCTAGCATTGAAGCATTTAACATCTGTAAGATTTATTTTCAGTTTCAGGCAGCTGTGGAAAGATTTGTTTATTCTTGTGCTGGATACTGTGTGGCAACCTTTGTACTTGGAATAGGAGACAGGCATAATGACAACATCATGATTACAGAAACAGGTGGGTTATTTTTTTGAGAATTTCATAGATGTTCAGACTGTTTATACTTCACTAGATTTATATTTAATTTTAATAAATAATGCATCTAACAATGAATGAAGAGACACAAACCAGTTCTGTCAGTAGTGCTTACAAGCTCAAGTCCTTCTGTAACACTGAAATGTATTTTTGCCCTGTTGGCCTTCATACAGGCTGGCAATATGTATCATTAATAATGCCATTATTTTCCAAGGAGCATTTTGATACAAACCAAGTCATTAGAAATGTAAACCAAATTATTTTTTACTGTCTACATCTAAGGTCTGAACACCAAAAAACTTTATAAAGCAGGCAGCTGTTCATCTATCTGATGGGTGGCTGTGGTTCTCACAGTGTTCAGTGGAAGTGAATTCTGTCAGAATTCAGATATTGCTGGAGTGTTTTCACTTCTGGGGAATGTAATTGCTTTGTGTACTGTTGTAAAAAATTCTGGGAAATAAGTGTGCATGCAGTGTATTTGTTTACCTACTAAAATCTGTGGGATGGTTATATCCTCCTGAAGAAACTCACCATTTTTTTTGTGCTATAAACTTTGGAGTTACTTCCATAGCTGCACATCGTTTCATCCTTAATTTTACTTACCGTATGGAAAGAACCTCTGAACAATCAGTACATATGGGGGAGTTTTATTTAGTCTAAGGAATTCACTTTCAGTTGCATGATCCTTTCACTTCATAATTAGTCTCTGATAAGAGATGGAAAATAGTTAGAAGGCTGGATATTTTTTATTGATTATATTAAAGTTTTATCAGTTGAAGGCTACAGAGAAGTACCCTGAAGGCAGAAATTAGCTAGTTGAAGGCTACAGTAAAAAGTTCAGCAGAAGCCCTTGAGGAAAAAATGACTAAGAAATGCTTTAATTTCAACATTTTATATAATATAATGTGTTGTTAGTTCCTACTGGCAGAACACGAGGCACAGGTCAATGGACAGGGAAACTAAGAAAGAAGTGTTGTTCTGTTGTGGTCATGAGCAGGTTTGCCTCAGAGTCTTTAACAGGATCTGTTTTGAGCCTCAGGAGCCAGAAGGATCTCAGTCTGAGAGGTCTGCAGAGAGTCAGATTTGGTAGGCTGAGGGAACCTGAAAGCTGGCTTGAAATCTGGAACATCTAAGGATATTCCACTTACAGATCACTGTTAAGTATCATCTTCCATAATTTGATGTTTTATCTTTTTTTATAAATATGCCACTACTACAAATCTGTGGTTTTAAGTAACTGTACTCTTGTATCCATTTCCTGGGTGCCGCTGAAAGTAATAAAGTAATGTGGAGAGTAGCAGCACACTCCAGTCCTGTAGGTGTAGTGCAAAAGGAGAGGTTTTCATCGCTTTTGTGGGAGCTGATGCCCTACTACTCTCTCAGAGCTATCCAAAGGGTGACAGTGCAGACTTCGAACACACAGAGTGGTTTAGAAATTGCTAATGAAGGTCTGTGAGGAGAAAGCATGTTCTAGTCAATGACATTTGCCAAGGAGATGGGTAGTGCCAGAATCCCATGGGTATTTGAAACATAACCCTCAAGCCTTTTCTGTGTAGTGATGCTCTGATTGTTACGGGTATGAGGCACAAGCTTTCCTTGGTTGATTTTTGAAAAGCTGTGAGTGTATGTTTAGATAATACAGCAGTTCTGCCAGACTTTTAACAACTGCCAAAGATAAACAAAAAGTAACTTTGCTAAGAGGACAGAATTATGTATTTCCCCAAAAAAAGAAAGAAAATCGTCTTTTCTGCTGAACTTAAGAGTGATCATATATACTGAAAAAAAGGGGTTGGAACTACTGTGAATACATGTAAGTGCTCTTAGCAGTTTATTGTATTTGTCTAAATGTGACTTCTTTTATTTATTAAGGTAACCTTTTCCATATTGATTTTGGCCATATTCTTGGGAATTATAAAAGCTTCCTTGGAATTAATAAGGAGAGAGTTCCTTTTGTGCTGACTCCAGATTTTCTGTATGTCATGGGAACTTCCGGGAAAAAGACAAGTCTCCATTTCCATAAATTTCAGGTAAAATAATGGGAATCTAACTGCAAATCAATTAAACAATTTTTTTTACCCTCTAAAATGAACATTAGTGTCTTGATTTTCAAAGATCTAGGCTCCTGGGCATTATCTTAATAAAATGTACTGAATCGTAATACAATTCTGGGATATTTTAGGCCCAACTAAGAGAAAAAATTATCTGTACAATTATTGGAACTAGAATTCAAATATTCACAAAGGCACATTGAAAAGCTCATTAGCAGCGGACCAGATAAGCAGTTCTTTCTTTGTTTCTTGTCTTGCTTGAAAATACTTTGCAGAGGGCTTCAGTGTTTGTGCAATTAGAAGAAACTCATGGCTCTAAGCAGAGCCTCTTTGGAGTATGAGCAGGTGTGAAGCATTCATCAGCTGGCTTTGCCAGTGTTATGCCCTCCTGAGTCTGCCCTGAGTTCTGGGGCTTGGACTGCTGCATCTGAGTAAAAATCTGTAGTGACCCTAAGCTATCTCAGATCGTGGTTTATGAAGTGGATGGATAGATTTAACTCCGAAAGAAACGCCGTTAAAAATCTGTTCTATTGCTTCTATTTGAAATTGAATGCTTTCAAACCAGTTGTGATTATTTGAGCTAGTGTAGAACCTGGTCAAAGAGGGAGTTTACCTATGTTTAATGAAATGAATGGGAGCATGGCTGGTCAGAAGTACATGTATGTCTGAGGTGTTACTGTTCCTGTGGTCATCTTTAGAGACTTTGAGTAAAATGTCTGATTTAGAAAGCAGGTTCCTTATAATATCAAAAGAAAAATTCTTCTGTAGAGTGAGTCAAAGCCAAAGGCTGAATTTCATGTTCTGGATTCCATTTGGGTGAACTAGTCCCAGTATGGAGTCTGGTTTTCTAAGTACCTAATTAAGGCTCTTCCTGCTGGTGGATGGTGACTATGTCCCTTTGAACACATATGCAGTTACTTCACCATTTTGTCTCCATTTGTGGCCACATCTCAGTGCTTTTACTCCCTCATCCAAAAATGAGTGCTCCCCATCCTCGGGCTGGACACATCCTACAGGCCTCCCTGCCAGGGATGGGGATCCACTTGGATTCTCTTGCAATTCCCACCTTATGGTATTCTTATGTTAGGACAAATCACATTGTCCACCAGAGACAATCAAAAGGGAGAGGGCATGTGTGGAGAGGACCCATGCAAAGAAGAACCAATGATCTTTAGTTGAAGTCACTGCCCAAACTTCTGAAAATAATTAAAGAACCAGGTGTAATCTTTTTTGCCAGGACTGCCTTTATCACAGTGGAAGTGTTTTGAAGGGGACTTGTAGATCAAAAGATGTTAGGGTGGGGTTTGCCATGGGAAGGGAATGCTGAACCCATGTTCTCAGGGAAGCCTGTGAGCTGTGCTGTGTACAGCAGTGATGCTGTTGCTGCAGCTGTAAGTCATGTGCAGGTGTGGACTGAAACACCAGTCTGGGGTATCTCATTTCAAAGAAGACCTCTGTTCTGGAAGCAGGAAATAGTTAAAAGTGTGCTAATGGAGAATTGGAAGGTGTTGCAATGAGGTAAAGTTGTTTTCATATATATGGATCATCCAGCTCTTTAGAGAGGATCTGACCTTTATTTCAGCAGCCCAAACACCAAAGTCAATTGGAAGTAAGTCTGGTCATTGCCCTTCTTCAATACATCATGCCTCCATCATGGAGTCCTGGGCTTGACTAAATAAACCTTTTGTTACTCTGGTACTAATTTCTAGGTATTGCTACCATCCCACTAATTCACAGTTTAGGAATGCTGTGATAGCACCAATGTAATTTCCACTGGTGTCCTTAGCCAGACAAAAGGTGATTAATGTGCTTTTATTCTTGTGAGCTGTGATGGTGGTATGAGACCTGGCCATTTTAAGTCACATGGTTTAGGCACAGACAACAATAAACTGACCAAAAAATGTAAGTTCATGTATAGTTCTGCTGCAATAGCTACTGTTTATATACCACTATTGCAGTAGTACTTTAAAAGTCTTTTCTGTCTCAAAGACCAGTAAAAAGAAAGTTAAAATTCTTCTATACAAGTAAAAGAGTAATACAGGGCAAGATTTACATCACATGTTTTGGTATGAAAATTGTATGTTTTAATTACATGGCCAGAGTTAAAAAAAACCCCAAAATTGTATTACTTGTTTCATCATATTTCCTAATATTGAGGGATTCATTCAGTCTGCCTTCTGACTTATTCATGTATTAATGGAAAAGTCTCAGCATTTATCCTTCATTAATTTTTAAGAACATCTCTCATTATTGAAAGATGTACTTGACTACGTTAAAACAGTTTGTACTTCAGAAGAGTCCTTTGTTTTTTACAGTCTTTCGTGTTTTTATTAACTTAATAACCTACTTTTATTAGATTTTATTTCTTTGTTATCCACTGGACATAGTCCATACAGATGTGCTAGCCAGAGCTCATGTCGCAGGTGCTGGAGAAGGTTAAAATGACAAATAACTTTGACCAAAGTTCACTGCAGAAGAGTATAGTTCATTATTAGCGAACTTCTGAGGCTGTCGGTGGCCTGGCGAGTTTTCTGAACTAGCAATGATGTTCCTTCTAATTGTTCTTAATCTAATTTTGTTTCCCTTTTTGTTTGAATTTGTTATGATGATTTAATGAAAATTAGAGGCCAGAGGTTATTAATGAGATCACAGAAATGCTTGGAAGGAAGCGATATTTGATGGGCTTTTTCCTCATCACAAACATGTATTTAAGCATAACTTAACCTGAGAAGACAAGTATTTTTCTGTTCCATATATGAATTTTTCAGCTGCCCTAGTACTGCCCAGATTTCTCTTGCTGTGTCATATATGGTGGCATTTCCTTTCCAGCCTTTGGCTGAAACCCATCAATTTTCTTACTTCTATGCACACACAACTTTCTCACTTCTTACTTGTAGAAACCTTTGAGTAAGCCTCATGTAAGATCTCCATGGTCCTTTTTGAGCTTTGTCCGCCTACTTATTATTAATTTGCCTAAAACTGTCAATTTGTCTTTGATAGTTTGTGCATTAAATTATGAACTCATTTTTATTCATTATATTTAACTTAATTATTTTTCGTTACTCTGCTGACTTGATAATACAGAGATCTGTATTTTCAGTGCTAATCAAATTCTTCTGTACCATTTCCTTACAAAATCTTATGTATTTGATTGTCAAACAAAGGTGACAGAAAGTAGAAGGATACCCAATTCATCATTGAGAAATACTTATTTGCAGTATACTGTACAGGGAAGGGATGGCTTATGTAACAGAACTTGGACACTTTATATTATAAAAATGCCTGGATTTTAGGATAATAATAATAATTAGGACAGTTTCAGGCTTTCAAAATGGTTAGTCTTTTTTTTCCTATTGGGCAATGGGATTTTGGTTTCTTCTCAGCTCCTCTCATTTTGCCTATGGCTTTAGATGAGCCAGCAGCTTTCTTCTTAATCCCACGGTAAACATGTACATATCCTTGACATATACCTACTGTCTGGGTTATTTTTGGTTCTCGCTGCCTCTCAAAAGTGTAAAAATTCCTTTTCTTGGAAGATACTAATGCAAAACCACATCCCGTTCCTGTCTGAATAAATAACTGTAACAGGCAGATGCAAATTTTTTAAATCTTTTGAATTCCTGGAAGGACTGCCTTTGAGATGCAGTGATACCAGGTTTTTCTTGACTGCATAATTGTTTTTCTGTCTCAGACACCCAAAGCAGTGAGATACATCATCCATACAGAAATATAAAATCTTCTTTGATATAACTATAAAGACCTTTCATCTCTTTCAAGGGTAACAAAACACAGACTAACTCATGTGACAAGATTTCTCTGTTTGAAGTTGATAATACATAAGTAAAATTTTTTCCATTTTATTTTTTCTCCTGCTGTAATGGAGAGAAACTATTCCCTGTGATAAGGTGATGGTGTTTTCTATTGTAAATAGTGCTTTGACCATTGCATTTAATTTTTTGCTGTGCTAGAACTAAACTAACACTGGAGTTCATAATTATGATCTTATTTCAGGAAGAATTTATTTGGGAATAGAGTAAAAGATTTAAGTTCCCAGGCAATACTAAAAAAAGAAATTGTACAGACAGATCTTCAATATATCATCTTCCTTCCTTCCTTGGTATTTTCCTAACCTGTCTAGTTGGGTGTCCTGTTGTTGCTGATGTAAACAGTGGTAGATGTTAAGATTATTTGTGCACTTCATCCTGTTTCAAAGGAAGAAAAAAACCATGTATCTTGTAAAAAATGCCCTGTGTTCTAGAGGGCTGTTGGGATTTGTTGAAGTTTACATTAAAATATTTGGATTTCCCAAGTATTATTCAAAAGCTTAATATACAGCTGTTGAAAGGTTAAATTGAATATTTAATTGGGTAAAAATTAGCATTGCTTCAGCTGTGGTTTAAGTAATAACAATCTTCTTGGAAATATTTTTTGTATTTTAACATTACTGCATTGCAGACCTAATTTCTAGATGATTGATGTCTTCATTGCATTGTTCTTATTTCTGCTAGCAAATGAGTTATAAATTTAATATAAGAAATCATAATTTCAGTTTACATATTAGTCGCTTAGCAGGAAATAATTATTTTTTAAAGCATTGCATGTTTTTCCAAGCTGCAGAAATGTCATTTTTCTAAAAGTTCTGTTGTAAAGCACAGACTATTTATACATGAAAATGAAAGAGCTATAAAAACTGCCTATGGAATCCGGAATGACAGTGCATAGTGATAGAAATCCTCCAGCAAGGCAGAGTGCCCGAAGACTAGAGCTGTCAGCTAGCAAAATTCCTTAGAACACCAAGCCTGAAAATCTTCCCTGTTAAATAATCCGTCACCACTGCAAAGTTAATAGACATCTATGGAAAATGAAGAGCAATCCCCTGGAGGTGCTGCTTTGTTCAGTATCACTTGCCAGCCACAGTCTTTAAATGGGAACATCCCAACAGGAGAGGAAGACAGTGAATTATTGCTGTCTCTTTTAACAGCCACAGAAAGAGGTTATGTGGTAGCAAAATTATTTTGAAATTCTGGTCAGGCTAAGGTTTTATGCTTTAGTAATTAATGTAGTTTTAAGAGCTGTTAGTTGTACACCCAAACAGCTCTTGTTGCCCCAAGCTGTGGTGAATGAAGTTAGGCTGAGCAGCAGGTGCAGAAATTTGTGTCATGTTTCGACTCAGTTGTGTTGGGTCTCCTGTCACTGAAATACTTGGGTGATTGAATGGCATTGGTTAATGAGAGTCCTGTGAAATTCCTACCCCATCCCTGTCAATTCATCTCCTCAATTAACAAAAAACTCTTCTCTCTCACAGGATGTATGTGTGAAGGCTTATTTAGCTCTCCGACACCACACAAACCTGCTGATCATCCTGTTCTCCATGATGCTAATGACTGGAATGCCCCAATTAACCAGCAAAGAAGATATTGAATATATCAGGGATGCACTGACAGTAGGGAAAAGTGAAGAAGATGCCAAAAAGCATTTTCTTGATCAGATAGAGGTTTGCAGAGATAAGGGCTGGACGGTGCAGTTTAACTGGTTTTTGCATCTTGTGCTTGGAATCAAACAAGGAGTAGAAAAGCATTCTGCTTAATATTTTATGTAAATTAACTGTGGGTGTGAATAGGAGGTTAGTGAACCTACATGTTATTAATGAATTCTGAATAAATGAGCAGTCAAAATTGCCTTTACTCTTCTGGCAGCTTAAATGGATCTTGTAAAAAGGCAAGGACTTTACTCTGCCCCTCCGGAAGGTCTTCCTGCAGATAAGATTTTTTTTCTTTTTTTTTTTAATTTCTAATGACACTTCAAGTTGCTGGATTCTTTTAACTAGCTGCTTTGCTGTTGTGGCTTGGATTTTTTTTTTTTTTGCTTTCTTTAGCAATAATTTCAGATAAATAAAAGGAGGAGGTTGAGTAAGATGATAACCTATGAACTCCCTATGACCTTACCTTAGTTGTTCATGAGGGTCAAGTCCTTCAAAACCAGAAGAATTTATATGAAATCTATGGTTATAGTGAAATCTCTGTAGACAATCCATATCTGTCTCAGGATGGTCTAGACACGAGTGTTCTTCATCTACATCCTTCTTATTTGTCCCTTCCTCAACATTTTGTCCTTTCTGGATTTTTAATATGTTGTCAGTAGAAAAGAGCTTTGGCTCTGCCATTGGAGGAAATTGCCTTACTGTTACTGTAACCTCCTGACACAGACAACCAATCCTGACTGCCAAGAGTACTTCATAATTACCAGGAGGTTCCTCAGATTTGAACATGAAATTCTGAAGGTTTAATTTTGAAAGATTTTTTACTATACTTTTTAGTGGGTAACATCCGTATTATATTACAGATTATATTCTTAGCATAAAGTTATTAAAATTCCACCTGTATAGGAAAAGCTTTGTAGAAAAAGCAATGGTACTTTCTTATCCCTCAGAGAAAACTCCTTGTCTAAGAGTAATTGACGTTTTACCAAATATCTGAGAAACCCAAAGTTATTTATTTCTTGGTGATATATTTTCAGGATATACCTAGAAGGAATTAAATGTAATCTTTGAAGTTGTGTATATTTTGCTATTTATTTTTGAATTCCTGAAGAAACAATACTACTGAAAAGCTATTTATGAAAGAAGAAAACCCCTTATCTTTAATTTCAATATTTAAACTTTAAAGAGGAAAAGATGGGCAGTGTAAGTAGAATTTTAACTCTCTACTGTAGATTGCCTGAAAATCAAGTCTGCCTGTGATAGGAAAGGAAAAAAGCATATAGCCTGAATTAGTCTTTGACTTGAATTATTATGGTATGTTTCTTGCTAATTGATTTTTACCAAAGAGATGAGATGGCTTATAATATTGCTTTTTTGCACTTGTGCCCATGTAATTTCTTCCTTCATTGTAGTGTTACATGGGCTTTACATTACATATAAATGATTAACTGAATTTCAAAATTCTGTTATCATTGCTTTGATCATTTCACAGAACTGTTGTGATTTTAACTACTGTTACTACTGAGTGCATTCTTGAAGGATTTTTAATAAATGTACTGTAATTGGTGTCTCAGTTATGAGATGTAGCCAATCCATTGTTGAAATGTAGATGTTTAATCGTTTACTGTGCACAAGTATTTTTGATGTAAATGGTAGACTCCAGTTAAGGAAATCTCTAAGGTTAAAATGTAGACTATTTTGTTATTCTGTTACATTATTATTCTGTGCAAGGTAGGCTTTACTAAATGGTGACTATTGTCTGTAAAATGATATTTTTAGATTTGTATTTGATAGATCTGAAATAAATTGATATGTTCTATTAATTTGATTATTATTCATTAATAAGCAGCTTAGCCCAAAATACATGTAAGTATTTTTTATCCAGTTTCTTAAAGAATACCTAATCTCAGTAAGAAATCATATTCAAAGTCTCACTCAGAGGAATTGTTTTAGTTCCATATTAATAACTCTGTACTATGTCAGATATATTGAATTTTAATAGTCTATAGTATTAGAATTGGAATTATTGTAATTGTAAAATGTGAATAGAATATTGCTAGTTTTGAAGAGCACATTATTAATTCCTGGTTTGTTCTATGAAGAAAAATCTGAAGATTTTACTAGGTTCCTAGTTTTAAAAAATAAGTAGATTTAGTGCTAAATTTAACTCTAGCATGGGGAAATAAATGCTAATCACAGCTTCAAGGGAAATGGCACTCTTACAGGAGCCTCCATTTGCAGGAAAAGGTCTGCAAGAGATCTGCACCCAGAAGAAAGCAGTTTAGTCCTGCATTAAACTTAGACTGATGATTTTTATCAGCAGTTTACAATGTGCTGTATTGAACTGTTTATTGCAGACACCTGAAACACCTCAGTGCTGAGCAAATTCCCAGACTTTTCATTGCTTTCCTTGCCCATGCAGCCTATGGTTGAGCTGCCTGGGTTTTGCTAGGCTGCTGTGTGTCTTCTGGGCCAGCCTGACTCCTGGGAGATCAGAAGTAGCTGCCAAATCTCCTCTTTACCTACGGAGCAAGCTGTGGGCACCAGCAGCTCCTTACAAATGGCTGCACGATCCTGCGGCTGATTGTCGCCTGGATTTTGTGTCCCTCTGGAAACCTCCACCCACCACTGACCTTGTTTTGTGGCAAGCCCTGGCACAAGGAGAAACACTGCAGAGGTGTGGTTTGAGGCAGTCCAGCCTCAGCGAGGAGAGGAGCTGCTTTTCAGGTGAGGAGGTGGACACAAGGACACATCTGCAGGTCCCAGACAGAGCGCAGCTGTCCCGTTCTGCAGTGGCATTCCCAAGGCCTGGAGAGCTGGAGCTTTAGCACAGATGCCACTGATGGAACAGGAGGCTGAACCACAATTTCCTGAGTCTCCCAGTGCATAAACTCACTGATCCTGCAGAATAACTTTTTTTAAGGGTTATAAACCAGGAAATGTAAATTAGTCATTAACCACTAACCTTTTCAGAAGCTCTAACACAGCATGCAGAAAAAGGAAATTACTAAATTTTCTGAGTAGGTCTCAATTATCATCACTGTTAGCCTTAAGATTATTTTTTAAAATTATTTTAGGGGCTACTTTGTCTTTGAGATCTGTCATATTTTCTTGGTAGTTTCATTCACATTACAACTGCAACCTAACAGTGGAAATTTAAATCTATTCTTAGAGTCAGTGCCTCAGACTCAGTTGTGGCTTGACATCTGCTTTGACCCCAGCAAGGTCATTGAGATGTTGGTAAGCAGTGAGTGTGTCCCCAAGGCTCCATCCTAATTATATTCCAGGACAGGAAGAGAAGTTGAAATGGAGCTCAGGTAACACTGTGATTATATTTAGATTTTCATTGAATACACTGGTTGCACTTGTTAGAAGTGCTTAATCTATCATTAGCAGACTATTGCGACTTAACATGTTTAGCAGATTTTTTTCTAAAATGTGATCAATGATACAGAAATATAGATATGAACAAATTACTTTAGAAAAATATCAATGGAAATTATGATTCTCGTATTTTTATTATAAACCTGTGTCCTGACTACCAGCAGCATTCTGCAAATCCACATGAGTCCCAAGGATTATGTAGATTTCAGACTTTTTGCTAATGACTTTATAATGTAGTTTGTGTAAAGTAGCCTTGAAAATAAAAAATTATTAAAATCTGGGATACCATCTGCAGGGTCTAGTGTGCTCTTTGAGCATCCCAGCAACACTGAAGTTTCTGCAAAACACTCGTGTGCTTTTATGAATCTTCTCATTGCAACTTACATAATATGTGTTAAAAACAATACTCCAGAAATAATGAACTCTCCTAGAGAGAGGTCATCAGGGAGAGAGATTCCTGCTGTGCTCACCTCACTCTGCATTTGGAAGCCAGAATTGGCCCAAAAAGGTACTAATGTATTTGAAATCTTGTGACACTCTGACAGAAAGTAAGATTCATGCTGGAGAAGAAAAAACAGATGAAATGTTTGCAGTTACACAGTTAATAACAAGATACAAAAAAGATACAAATGCCATGGTTATACCCATGCGAGGAGTGCACATCATTATCTCTTTAGAGAAAAGGGGCACTGGTGACCTGTTCTAGTCTGCTGACACAAGGAGAAAGGCACAAGGCCGTGGCTTCTCCTGGCTTTTTGTGCATTATTGGGTCTCATACCCAGCAAGAGAGATGCTGATGATGCCTGTTGAAAATAAACAAGTGGACACTGGACAGGATAAATTCCTTCCTACCCCTGTGTTACATGAATGATATGGGGGACAGATGAGGATGACACATTGACTTCATGATTCAGAAGGCATAAAAGCATTTATTAATAGAAAATCACACTCTTATAGAAAGCATTGTGAACCTAAGACCTGATTGGTCTTTAGGAAACTTCTCTTGCACTATTGGTTAAACAGGGTTAAACTCCTTCTTGTAAACCTCCCGCAAAACACCCGGTGCAAGGGATAATAGTTGTGTTAATTCTTTTTTATAAGTTTCCCAGGCTGAGCCTGGGAGAAGCTATGCCTCTCAGAGTGAGAATATCCACACCCCTGGAATGGGGGCTTGTTTCAGAGGGTGCCTGGCAGCACTTGACATGGCAAGAGCCCTCTGCAGGCTGGGGAAGGCAGGTAGGCAGCGTGTGCCATTTCTCAGGTATTCTCCTGGGGATGCCAAAGAAGAGGCTGTCACTTTGGAAACAGCAGCAGCACTGCCAGGAACACGTGCCAGTTAATTTTAGCTAACAAAAGGTTCCTGTGCATGGCAGAAGTGCTGTGTGCGAGCACATCCCACACCTGGGTGCAGTCAGCTCTGTGGGAGTCACCGTGTGCCAGTGCTGGTCACACTCTCAAAGCTGTCTTTGGTCTAGTGCCTGTGGTCAGAGTTTGCCACTGATCCGCTTATTAAGTGCATGAAGGAAAAAAAGGAAAATAATACACTGTAGATGGCATTTCTTTATAAGATAAACGATGAGTAGATACACAAGAAAAGTCAAGTCTAATGTAATGAAGAATACCCAGAAAAGGTCCCTGAAAGGAGAAATTGGAAGAAAACAGAAATGTTAATCATCCATAGTACAAAACAGTTTTAAGACTACAGCCCAGAGTTTGTACCAGATGCTCCTTTGCCTTTAAATATATCTTTCTTTATCAAAAGTAATTATCCTGCAAAAGGCTAAGAGGGCTATGACTGTTTAATAACTTAAGAAATATGCTGCCACAATGCACTTCATGATAAAGAGTTCATTAGCAATTCAAGATACAGCCGGAACTGTTAATTTTGCTCAATGTATTTACTGTTAAACAACCTGAGATTAACAAAGGGAAAAAAAATTAGCCTAGTGCTTCTTCCCCAAATCAACCAGCAAGTGTCTGGGACTGGCAGTAAACTCATCACATGAGGAAGTTATTTCCCATCATGATGGAAATGCATTTTTCTCTGAAGTTTTTGGAGCTGGTCCCTGTCAGGGACAGGATACGGGCTTGGACAGACTCTGTCTGTGATGCAGGATGGCAGATCCTCTGCTCAGCTGTCAAATGTCTGCATGAAAAAATCTTGGTGAAATAAGCAGCTCTCCTCAGGAAATGCTTTCCCTCCAGCCAAAGTTATTCTTCATTTTGATGACATTCATGACAGCATCTCTGTTTTACAAACCTGTTTCCTTCCCACAGAATATGATGTATTTTCCAAATCTTGTAAAACAGTAATTCTTCCTACCTGGAGAGAAAAATACCTGGAGATCTCAGTAACTTTAAAGTAGTCTGAAACCAAAACACTCCAGGCAGGGACCTTTCAATTCAAGGTGATGGTTCATGCAAAGGCAGGCAATTACAGGGAGATGCTAATTAGCTACACAGTAATACTTCAGAGGCAGTCTTTGGGATTCTGTCATTGCAACAACACACCGAGGTGTGGGTAAAGAGTGGCCTCTAACAAGCCCAGAGGCTTGAAGGTCCTGCAGAGATTGATACCAGCTTTGTGGGGAAGAGGTGGCCACTGGGTGCAGCTGCAGCCCTCCCAGGGGACTCAGTGGCAGCAGCTCAGGCAAAAATGGGGACAGAGTCAGGGTTTAAGTGTCAGGATGAGCTGTGTGCTCTGCAGGGTTTAGACCTCAGCAGATAGAGTATGTTACTGAAAGGCCCTTTCATGGGATTCATGCCACATAAGTAGTGGTGTTATCAGGACTGTTCTGTGAGAATAAATAGTTTATAAAACATTAAGTTTACTCTTCTTTTTAAGTGGTAGGTAAAACTATAGTATGAATGACTATTTGCTGCTGCTGCTGCTGCTCCTGCTGCTGCTCAGGATCTTCACCCTAATTCCTAATTTTTCTTCTCTCGTTGCTGTTCCTTGGACCTCAAAATCTAAAACTAGAATAAACTGTCTGCATCTTACAGCCAGGAAATGCACAGCTGAATGCCAGCAAAAGAACCACTTGTCAAAAGTACTGGTAGCTGGAGGTGCTGTCAACACCTGCATTGGGAGAAACTTGCTAAAAATTCTCCTGACTCTGACAAGGAAACAAACACCAAAAGAAATGAGAAGAGCTGTGTGTATATGCTTCAAGGTGCAAAGCACTGGAAGACTAAGCTTTTCCAGGTTTAATGCTCTGTATTCACCCTCCTGACTACTATTATCAATGGGCTCAAGGTAGAAAAGGAACTTTATAGTGAATACACATTTGACTGGAAAAGTGGATAAACTTTAATGCAGTTAAGTGCAATAATAAGAGAAATACAGCCCTTTTTCAGAACATCCAAGACTCAAAAAAAAGCAATAATGTGGGGCCACTGTCTAGCTGTCCTACCTGGTATCATGTATGCATGCTGCCCAACACTGTGATCAATTTAGCTAGTGGTGTCAGCAGCTGCACTTTCTGAGAAGCAAGTTACTTGCTTTCAGTACTCCCTGTAAAGCAGTGCTTCAGAGGGCACCCTTTGGAATACCATCTTCACAAGGGATAGGCCAATAAAAAAGATAGATGGAAAAGTCTTTATCATAATTGCAATATCCTAATTTAAAACAGCATCAAATATAAGCTACAAGAAACATTTATTAGTGTTATTTACAAGATCAAGAGATTATAACCTGAAACTGAATCATAGAAAAATTATTAAATGCACCATTTTGTCAAAAAGGCTTAGAAACCACAGTATAGCTCATAACAACTTGTCAGGATTTGTTGTAATACAGCAGATGTCTCATTGTTCACAGCAAGACCTCCAAAAAAGGACACCACAACCCTTGAAACACAATTTAAACACCATTAGAAGTGGACAACTTGCTGGGACTCTTACAGGGACAAGCTCCATGAGTGTAGATGAGAGAACAAATATCCATGTAGCAATATTTTCATTCAAAAAGGGAAAAGAAATATTTGTAGATGTCAGAAATGTTGCAAATCCACAAAGGGAATGATTTAAAAGGCATAAAAGTATGGCACGAAAACATAGAAGCCCATAGGAAAGAAGTATCATGATAAAGAGCTGATAAAGCCCACAACACTTGGAGAAACCATTAATCCCCCCAAACTGCTCAGTGCCTGCTAGAAGATAAAATGAGATCAATGAGATATTGAATCTTTTAGGACAATCAGTCCTTGATGAGGATTTAGTAATTCTGGTTAATTTGTGGAACAACAAAGTATTCTTCACTACCAAAGAACTGTGGAAGGCAGAAATGGAGTTAGCTCTGGAGTATGGACTGCAGAAACAGTACCTGGTCATTACAACCAACACGCCTCAATCACACAGGGAAAGATTCTCTGGAGACCTACATGCAGGGAGAGTGGGCTGTGCACTTCCCCAGCAAGAATGGCCAAAAATAGCTGGAGACTGCTTCCTTTGTTCAAAACTGCAGAACCAGAACTCAAGGAGCTTGGCAGCAATGCCCAGTGCACCCAACAGAGCAGGAGCTGGTGGCTGCTCTTTCTAAACTCAGAGGAAACCATTACCTGTGCTAGCTGATTACTATGGTAATTTTTCAAGCTCAATCAAACAACCTGGGAGCTGACAATACAGCAAATCAGGCTGTGACAGAGCCCCACAAACCTTGCAGGCTGCAAGGGGAGTGGTGTACAGTGAAGAAACATCAATCTTCAGTGCATTTTCACATCTATGTTTGCCATTTCGACTCTACAAATTGACAGGAGTCATGTTTCTTGTTAATTTACCATGTCATTTTTCCTAAAATCTATGGTTTACAAAGCCTCATACCAAGCTAAAAGGAGGAGTGTGTATTGCCCTCCAACAACTAGTTTGTGTGTTGCACTTGTCTTAATCCTACTTTATTCATGGAGAAAGGGCTCTATTGGAAGATGCAAGCAAATACCTCCCTGGCAGATAAATAGACTAGAGAGACTTTATGACCTGAGAAATGTTCATAACTGTGAGAATTACCACATGGCAGAGTTTGCTACGTAAGGGACCTGCAGTGAATTTATTCAAGTAATAGTCAGAAACAAACATCTGAGGGATTTAACAGGTCTGTACAGGGTGGATGTCCCAGCCATGCATAACCTGCTCTCCAGATTTTTCTTGGCCCAATGGATGGAAAGCTGAGAAATATACAAAAAATAGTCAATCATCTACTAAGCACAGCAAATTAAGGTTGTCCAGACCTTCCCCTAGTTTAACAAACTACTGAAAATAAGCAAAAGCTGTGATTTGTTTATAATGCCAAGAATTAATAATCAATATTTGTTCACTGGAAGATAAAATAGAAATTGTACTATAATAAGAAGTATCAAATCACTTAAAACTTCCACAAGAAATGTCAGTATTGTGACAAGACTCCTAAGGAGATTACCTGTCCTCACAGTAATTAAATCAGCAGAAAAACCTATTTTTTATGCACACAGAAGGGACACACAGGGAAAGAGGATAACACCATGCTCTTCACTGTGCAACATCCTGCCAGCAATACCAAAACTGCAAATGAAGAGAAAACATGTACAGCATTAGCCAGCCCTGAGAACATCCTGCTTACCATATAGAAGAGAAAATTCCAATACAGCCAACCCAAGCCCAGATGATTTTTCATGTTGTGGCTATAGCTACAATAGCCAAAAGCAACACTTGCTTCAGATGGAAAAGAAGATTTAAATGCCCAAGCAAAGGATTAAGGTACGTTTTGTGAATATTTTTAAGAATCATTCCAAAATTCCTTTGCTTCTGAGAATGTGTGTCAAGACACCAGTAAATAGACATATGGATTTTTTAAGGAAGGGCGATGAAATTAGAGAATTAGAGTCCTCCTTAATCTTTTCTCATGTGTCTTGAGCTGAGTTGTGAGCAGAGCATGTGAGCAGAGCATGTGTTTGAAACATTTTGTTAATAAACAGCCTATTTAGTTTAGCTTATCCCCTGTGAATTTCCATTCCTTCACAGAGCCTAAATAAAAGCAATTAAATCATGTTTACATTGGGGTATTTGCCTTTTCTTTCCTAAAGAGGTAATTTCTTTTACCCTCTTTTTAGCACTGCTATGTATGCAAACCTAAGTATAAAGTAAATTACCAGTGGAAAATGTAACTTCAACTCAATACAAACAGTAGATAACTGAGATCTTCTCATAGGCATGGCTTTCCAGGAGAATGATCTTCAGATGCTCTTGTTGAACAGTGAATGTCCCAGTGGCCAGTTTGGGGTGGAAATAAGATAAATAAAATGAATAAGAAATAAGATAACCCCATGGTGTTGTTCCATTTCTTTGGGAGGTTCCTGATGTTGCTATTTCACAAGGGAAAGGAACAGAGGAGGTGAAATTCTCGCAGTGAGTGTCAGGGCTCATATTGCCTTCTGTCCCATGAGCTTCTTGAATTTGCAGGTAAGCCACATGCCCAGTGCAGATGAGAGGCAAAGAGGGCTCTGTTGGGAACAGCTGCTGCTGCTCTCTGGATCTCTCCTCTCAGCACATCTGGACCACGTGTCCTTTAGGGAGCCAGGACAGCACGTGTCACCAGGGGAGTAGGACCAGTGGCAGCTACAGCCAGGATTCAACAGAACAAGGAGAGCAGAATTTTGGGTGCCAAGCTGTATATCCAAGTAGCCAGCTTTGTAGGAATTCCACCAGTGCCAAGTTAGAGTGAATGAGCTCAGTTCAAGCTGCAACACCACAGGCCTGGGCTTGGGAGCAGGATGTACTGTACCCAGAGAAAATAGAAGAAGCAAGATTCAAAGCTGGAAATTCAAAGCTCACTTCAACCAAGTCTTCTTCAGCTCTTGGAAAACAGCCTTGGTAAATCTCTAGTCGTATCATCATGACAATTTTCCCAGCTTGTTGGCTAAACAGTACCAGTACTAAATATAGCCCTCTTTGGCATGCCAGCAGGAGCTTGCCAAACATGAAGGAGAGTAATTTGTCCTTCCTGAGAAGACACATGCCAGCCTCAGGCATATGGTACCAAGCCAGAAACAATTCACCCCAGAATGGCAAACAGCCCACTACTGGCCTTGGCCTGATGTGTTCCCACTCTGCCAATAGAATCATACTGGATAGTAGCATGGAGCAGAACTGGGACATTCCAGGGCAGTATTTTTCCCAGAGTCACTGTTGTAAGACAACTCACTGAAGTGCAAAATTGAAAAGTAACACTGTCATTTAAGAAATCCACAAAAGCAGAAGATAATCTGATGAATCTTCACACAATGTTTTAAGGTTCTAAACCCACCTATGAGACTGCTGCACCTTTGGCTACTTTTAATATATAAATTGGTATGTACCAAATAGCTCTGTGACAAACATTGTCACAGCTGTCAGAGTGAGTCACAAGAAATCAACTGCATTTGAGAGGAAATTGGCTTATCCTTTAAAGAACAGGCCTGCAAATAAACAATGGTGGGAGACATATTTAATGTAATGTAATACTTTGTTCAGAAAATGAGCTCAGCCAGAGAAAAAAGAAAAAAGAAAAAAACCCAACTTATTTGTAGATCTCTTCTGATGGATTATAGTCTCGTAAAGTCAGACAGACCAGCTCAGTTTTTAGTAGCTTAGACACCAACAAGGTCCAAGAACAGCCTTTAAACTGACACAGAAATATGATGTTTCCATTTCTTTGGGACCTCTGATCTTTCCCCCCAGAAAGAAACTAAGCAGTTGCAGTCTTACACTGGAAATTGATTATTTACAAAAATGCTTCTGAGCAATAAAGTGTTAGACCTTCATCCATAGTGAAAGCTGGCCAAGCACAAAGGTCCATAGGCACACAACTGCTTACAAGGTAATCACCAAGAACAACAGAGGAAACACTGAGATCTGGAGAAGGCAATTGCTCTGTTCTTCCAAATGCAACAATTATGCTCAGACACAACCAAAAGTAAGAAAGGAAATCAGCATTAATTAACCGTAGACCTGCCCATACACAGAGTGGAAGACTCTCTCCAGAGCTTCCCATGTAAGAAGCTGTACTAGATCTGTTCAAAGAATTTTTTTTTCCAGTTGAAAAGGTGGATAAGAAGGAGAATCAAGTGCACTGAAACAACAGAAAGGCAAGAGTATTGCCCATTACCTTCTCCTTGGGAGAATTATCAAGATGTGCTAAGCAAAGGGCTTTGCACTGGAGAAGTTTTTCATTTCCAATCCACAGCTGGGGAGTGTCTGCCACAAACAGCAGAGAAGAAGCAAGTTAGGAAGGAAGTTAGGAAGTTGGTTAATTACTCATGGGATCATCATCTCTCAGAGGGAAAATCAGAAATGTCCTTAAAGAGCTAAGGGCAATGGGACCAACAATTGGAAAGTTTAGGTGCCTGTTTGCAGGCTGAGAACTACTAGCTTAAATTACATTTGTTGAGATGTTTTGAGGAATCAAGAATTATGAACCTTCCGCTGTGGTAAATGCCTTTTGCTGCAAAGGCTTTGAAATTCCAGCTGTGGCAGAGATCTCATGCAGGGTCTGGTCACACCAACTGGACTGTCCCCAAGTCCTGGAAGTGGGCTGCTGCCATTTCTGTCAAATTTCAGCTGAAGATCAGCACAGAGGTGCTCAGAATCAGAGAGGGCAGTGGTCCAGGTAAAAAAAGAGCTAGAGAATAGAAGATTTATAGATTTGGGGAATTTATAGATTTGGGGAACTTTTTCCCCTTTACTTGTTGCAGTGAAAGAAGAGATAGAGTTCTGTGGCCTATTTAGTATTCTTTAACTACTCTTGAGCTGTGAGTAATGTTCCCCTTTAAAACCTTTTTGACATGTACCCTGGCTCTTTGTTTGGAAAACATCCATTAGGCACTCACCCTTATCTCAAGAGTCAGACAATCAGTATTGTGGTGTCATGATATGTTCATTCTCTTTAGGTTTCATATGAACAAGCTGGCTTTGTTGGAATAAAAGTGGCTTTTCTGTCCTGCTGTGTCAGGAAATAAAGACATCTCTGACAGATAATACTATTTTTCTAAGGATAAGGTCATCTGACTGTGCCAAGGACACTCTTTTTAAGGCCATAGAATGAAGTAATTCCAAAAATGCACTGATTTTTATTTATGTAAACCAATAGTTTTCAAGCTTTCTGTCTAGCCCAAGGCATTATTAATATTGACATGAATACATAGCTGGCTTCCAAATAGGCCTGAAATCCCTGTAGCTCATCTACATTCAATACAAAAACCCTAAAAAAATCCCAATTGTTGAAACACCACTGCAATCTAACAGCTTAGCAGGAGGTTCTCATCTGTTTTCAAAACAGATTTCCAGTGAGTTTCAGCCCGAGTTGGTTCTTTAAAACTCACAGATTTGTACAGTCAGGCTCCTTCTGTTTCATCGGAGAGTGAATAATCTTTTCCATGTTTCAGTTATTACCATTTTAGTAGCAGAGCTCAGCCTCATTTTGTAATTTCTGCTGGGTGAGTAATTCCTCCTCACCCAAGCAGTGCCATTGAGTTTCCATGTGAGCAAGAACTTGCAAGATCAGGACCTTTCACCCTCAGCAGTGCCCCTTTTTTAGAGTGTAACTATTTTTAGTTTTCAGCTTCCAGGCATAGAAATGTTGACATCTAAACTGAGGAATGCCAATAGTTGAGACACAGAAAGAAAATAAAAGCCATCAATTAAATTATTTAGAATGTTTACAAGACATTGCACTATTAAGCAAGGATCTGTTTACACAATAGAGTTATTTTAAAATATCTACAGGTTTTGAAAGCCCAAGTCTTAAAATGCTGCACATATTAAAAATGAAATAATGTTTCATGCTTTACTAAGTACTAGATATTTTAAAACACTAGACATTTCAAAATAAATTCTAACACTTATTAGTCTGTCTCCAATAAAGTACATCCTTCCATAAACCTTTAGAGGAACTCTTCTTACATCTCCATATACTGATCAGCAGGAATTATACCCTTCCAGGCACAAAATCCTTCCCTGTTCCCTTAACTTACCTACTGTCACCAGTGCATACCCCAGGGGTCACCCTGTGTTAATGGCCTGTGTGGTGGGACAGAGAGGAGCCTCAGCAGGTTTGCAGGAGGTACAAGACAGGGAGAAGTGGCTGACACAGCAGATGGCTGTGCTGCCACTCAGTGGGACCTGGGCAGGATGAGGGCTCTCCAGTTGTGCTGGACATGCACATACCACACTGAGTCCAGTCAAGGGCCACTACCACTGCTTAGGGGCTTGTAACATCTGCCATACAAGGAGAGTTTTAGAGAGCTGGGACTGCTCATCCTGGAGGCAGAGCCAGATTGTTCAGTGGTGCACAGGGACAGGGAAAGAGGAGACAGGAGACAGGCAACAGGCAGGATCTGAAATACACAATTGTCAGAGGTCCCTGCCAGCCTCAGCTGCTCCTCCATTCTGTGGTTTTCTCTGTATTTTGAAGACTATGAGACATTGTTCTCTTTCTCACCTCTCATTAACTTACCACTTCACAGGAGAAAATAATTTGAATCCAGAACCCCAATATCATCTGCAGTGGTCAGCAGATTTCTAGCACCCTCAGTGAGCTCTGTACTGGTTCTGTACATGATGCACTGAAACACTGGCAGGACATGAAAGGTTTTCACTGCTTGTAAAACGTAGGCATAATCAAATCCTACTATTTTCTGTGAATGCAAATCAGTGTTATTCTGATACAGTCAGTACTGGGTCCACACTGTCCTCTGTCATTTAGAAGTGTTGTGCCATTTCCATGGCATGAAGGCATAGGCCCATCTCTGTACCAAAGCTTCCCCTCACAAAGGGAGTGAAGGTTGGTTTGCCAGCTTTCACTGAGAGCATCTCTGTGGCAGAAAGTTCACTGGTCTTTGGCTATTAAACACAAAAAATCTCAGTTACTAAGAAACCCAAATTTCCTTTGCATCTGGGCACATTAGAGCCCAGGACAAGATTTGCTGCAGTTCTCCAGGATGGCCCCTGCTGGGATATGATGTCTTTTTGTCTCAGGAGAGCCAGTATGCTGCTGTCTGCTTGCCCTCCTCTGCCCTCCCTCCCTGTCCCTGTCCTCCTGACCTGCCATCCAGCTTGGCCAATGTCAAGCAGGGAACAGTGCTGCTGACACCAGATATATGACACACAGAGGTGCAGGCAAAGAAAACACCTGCAAGATCTTCCTCCTGGTGTGTTATGGTGCTTCCTTCTCTCTGCATCTGTGTTGAAAGAGCAAGAAATGGTGGAGATTTACAAAGACCTGTCTCATTTCTGTAAGCACACACCAGATTTGCAGATGTGCCTGATCTGGACATTCCCAGGACAGGCAAGGAGACCAGTGCAACCCCAGCTCACGTTCCTTTCCTGCCACCCCAGCTGCAGTGATGACTGGGCTTCTCCATGTATCTTAATCCATGTGAAATTGATTCCATGGAGAGGACCATAAAACTCGGCTAGCACTTTATGGATTAAGTAAAAGATCTCAGCATGGTGGGTATCACACTGGAAACCAGCCAGGGAAGTGGTGTGGCATTGATCACACACTGAGAATCTCTCTGTGTTCTCCATAATCATTATCCTATTTTAAAATAAGGGTAAGGTCAGCTGGACCTTGCTGCCAGCTCCCACAGGACAATCTGGCTCTGTAATGTAAGTGAAAGAGGCTATCTGCTGCCTGCATCTCCCTCTTCTATTTCTGTTCAGGGTGAAGTATCCATATTGCAGTCTTTCCAGATGTATTTTGAGAAGGATAAAAAGCTGAGGACTTACTTTGAAAGATGACTGGTCCTTTCAGAGACATGATTAGTCAAGGGGAATTTTCTCACCCAAAGATCCCCACACTTCTGTGTCTGCGTTTCTGTTACATTACCTCATCATCACCTTCAGAAAAAGAATATTAAAACAAAGAGCTAGTTATTACAGATAGCCAAAGGGATGGCTCATGAGTGACTCTTACCTTTCAGAGTGATAGTTCTGGGGCAATTACACTTCCCTTTCTTTCCTATGGAAAGGGCAGATCTGCTGTTTTGAAGTTCTGCTATGTTTCTGCCCTAGTGGCCTGTTTTAGGAATATTTAAAATGTTTACAGTAGGGCTACCAGAGAAATGTCGATTTTAAACACACATGCTCATGAGAAGAGAACTCAGGAAAATCAGAAGATATGATTTTGAGAAGCATTCAGATCCATATGGACTTTGTGAGCTGTTCTGTCTGCACAGACCCATATGAGCCCAGGGGTCCTAGGATGCTTTATCCAATTGCTCACGACAGTGTATACAAATTGTGAGAAAAAAAGTCTTGTCTTATTCTGAGAATCCAAAACTCAGAAGTATCTGACAGCCCAGACATACTACCAGGGACAAGCCTTCAGCCCTTGCAGCTCTTGATTATACTGACTTATTTTTCCTTTTGTTTTTGCTTTGGGAAGAAGGAAGCATTCTGCAGTTTATGCATAATGTAGCTTTATCTTGTTATCAATTCACTTGGTAGATGGTCTTGGAAAACAATTATTTTGAAGGGTGATTGGAAGGGCAGCAGTGTCCCTTTCCTTGGTCAGAGTCCTCGGCCTTTCAGGGAAAGATGCTTTTGTCACAATGAAGTCTGTGGAAGCATCTGGACTTGGAGATTTCTTTTGACACTGCCAGTTTGGGAGGCTCCTCTTCCATGCCACTTCATGGAAATTTGGCTCCCCACAGGTGCCCAGTTTCAAAATATTTGTCTCTCCTTCATGAGTTACAGGGCTCTGGAAGGCTGTGAGGTTGTCAAACCTTGAGAAGGCTACTTTTTGCCTGTTGCCATTGCCAATTCAAAGGCCTAGGCAATGGAAAAGTTGGAGGAGACCTGCTAAGGAAAATGTGTAACATTTGTAACCTGGTGGCCTTTCTCCCTGACTCATTGCCACAGCAATGGACCACGGTTTCAAGATGTAGCCATGAGCTCAGACCCATGGAGAACCTTCTCACCTTCCTGCATCTCAGTAGTCCATGTGCCTTGCCAGCTGCTACCAAACCCATCTGCTTCTTGTCCAAGTCCCAGCAGGACAACGCTGTGCCATCATCTAGATGGCAGGAGGATGATGGAGAAATCCACAGGGCAAAGAAAGCACCTTGAGCCTGGATCCTTGCTATATGTGTTACAAGGGGTTACCAACCCTCTCTGCAAGCAGTCAGGCCAAACCTCCAGGAACAAACTGACATTTGAGCTACCAGGTATAAATTGAGGCAGATATAGCAGAAGTAGGAAGGGCTACTGACCTCAATGTCTGGCCTCAAGACCACGTTTCTTCCTTTCCCTATTTGTTTGAAGTCTATATTGGAGAACACTGTGAGATAAGAGTAGGGCACTTACACAGATGTTATGGTGCAGGGTCTGTGGTGCTGTACTGAAGATGAGTCAGGGCTGGGGCATGTATTAAAGTGTCCTTTAAACAGCACTGCAAGGAAGTTTTGGAGAGGTCATCTTCAGTGGTGCTCTGTCTATATGCAGAAGTGTCTGTGGCACTTTATAAAGCACTGTCCTAGAACTGCAACGGTGTCTGAACATGAGAGCCCTTGACTAGGTCTTATGGCAATGACCTAACAGGATGGTTTGTAGGGATAGAAGGGCATTGTCAAGCTGATTTTAACACAAAAATGAGTAAATGAGAGAAAAACTCTATCAAGTGAAAATGACCTTAGGACACAAAATTATGCTGACCTGGAAAGCACCATGCAAATTTTAGTGGACATATTGACTAAGGACCATGTCCTTATGGAGGTGAGTTGTCCTTTTTGGGCAGGTTCCACAGCCAGATCTGTTCTCTTGTACATCTTCAGTCTGAACCTCTCTGTTGCTCCTTAGGCAACGATTCTGCTGTAAATCAGTCTGAAGCTGGATCCATTCTGGCTAGCCCCAGCTCCTAGATGCTCTCTGAGGATTAACCTGCTGTGGATTTGGGCAGCCTCCAAACTGTCCTGCCAGGTTGGCCCAAAGAGGGGGATTTCAGCAGGCCATCACCATGTCCTCAGCAACTGCTGGGCTCTGATACATGCAGCAGAATCTGAACAAAGCAAGATTTCTGCCCCCAGCTCCCTGCATGCAGTCGTTAGGTGGAGTGAACATGAATAATGGAAGACCCTGAAACAGGAAGGAGAACCAGCTGTTATGGCCAGTGTGGGAGGCTTCTGCTAGTTTATGTGGCTGCCCTTCCAGCTCCACATATGTAACCATTGTCCCCACCAAATGGGTTCAGTATGAGCAAGGACTACTTACACAACAAAACGTGAAAAAGTGCTGTTGCAAAAGCACTTGAATCCAAAAAAAGCATACTTTGAAATAAATAAGGGGCATTGGGAAATTACATTCTGGCAACTGCACAAAGTGTGTGCATTTCCCATAGAACTGAATAAAAATAGATTGTGTCGAAAACAACGATAAAAAACTCATGGGAATGCATGTCTGGCACAGTTTATATTCCACTCCTGGGGCTAAAGTTGGAATATTGAAAGTATGGTGCAATTATGAACTTTAAAAATGTAAATATTTCTGTTTCTTATAAAAGTATAAGAAATAATCACATACTTTCTTTGATGATCCATAAGTCTACATGAAATAGCCAGTCTTAATTCACTGCAAGTCAACTGAGTTAAGATACTTACACTGCATTCATAGACAGATTAATATGATGGGATCTTTAGATTCTGCCAAAACAGAAACAGTAATGTCATCTAGAGACAAATGCATGTGTGTTTATTTATACATGCACACACATACACTTAGAGAGAGATTAAAAACACAGTCTTTCTCTTCCAGAATCTGTAAAGGTCACTACATTTTGATTATTTTTTAATCAAATGCACATCCACAAGTTTGTATAAACAAACTATCCTGAGACAAACGGGAGACTTGACGCTCCAGTGCACAGCTCTGACACATTCACATTTGTCCTTTAAGGTCTGCTAGTTTGAATTAAGGTTCTTCTCTCAAATGTAGCCATTCCAACTACAGGCACATGTCTTTCCTTACAGATTAGGCAATACCTGAACCCATCTTGGCTGATGCCTTTGGGACACTAAAGTGTCATACAGTCCAGCAGAACCTACCCAAGCCCAGCTGTGCATGCAGAGATACCCAAACTGAGAAAGGTGTTAGGGTCAGAGTGGTGTTTTTACTCACTAATGCTATTTTCAGTTTTCAGCAGGACAAAAGTCTGCAGGAACATTACCACTACATTAGGGTTCAAACCAAAGAAAATATTTCAGCATTGCTCTTTAACCAATACTTGTGCAGAAGCTTTATTCTTCTTGCCAAGAATAACTAATAATTTCCTCAAGAATATAATGAGTAACAATTAAATCTATCAGGAAAAAACAAAACAAAACAGACAAACCGGAACAACCCCACACAATAAAATCCAAACCCACAAAACCAAAAAATAACCCAAGCCAAAAGCCCAGCAGTTCACGTTCACTGAATAAGTTGCCTCTTCCCTAGAAGATATCACTTCCAGACTCCACAGAGCTGGCTCCCTCCTTCTGGAAATTAGCTCCTAAGAAACTGATGTTAATTCTCTTAATGACTACTTTTAGGAATGCTGACAGTTAATGAGAAACACAAGGCATGGAATTGTAGTGTTCGATTGTTCTCCATCCAACAGCTATTTCTACTAATTTTCTCCCAGTTTTTGCCACAAAGTAGATGATCTGAAGACTTCAGATCTAAGCTCAGGACTGATAGAAGAAGATTTGCAGGGAGAAACTTCATTTTTCAAAAATTATCAGATTCCCCAGCTTCCTCAAGGAAAATGAAGCAAAACTATCCATTCACTATCACTCTTTTTCATTTAAACAAAACCCAAGCATCCACGGCAGTGACTGTAGGTTTTCAAAAGCACATATGTGTTATGATTTTTTACTAGTCCTTCATATTTCAGAAGATCTAAGAATTACTGCATCTTTGGGGATATTTGTGTGTTCCTCCTGTGACATGGAAGAGTTTGACTTTCCAAGAGAAGATGTTGAGCCATCTCTGATAAGCAAAACTGATGATATTCTTTTCCATAAAGTTTCTGCTAGACTATACAGACTGATATCCTTCATCTCTCAGATCATATAAGCCTCTTCTACTGAGCATGGTAACAAGTGCTTAGATAAATGTAGAGAATTCTCCCAGTCTTTTCACCTCAAGACATTTCCTTCAGCTTATGAATAATTCCTATGTCTCTTTTCTGCACGTCTCCATTTCTCCCTATTTTTTTGAATATATGAAAACTAAATCTGTACTTCTTTTTCTGGTGTCAGGAGTGCTTTATAGAGGGAAGATCTCCCACTCCTATTTTTGATGTCCCTCTTGAAACAAGCAAAAATCTCATTAGCCCCTTTGTCTACAGAATTACACCAGAAATTGGAGTAAAGCTGTTTTTCTATTCTGATCACCAAACTCTTCTAGAAGTGCTGCCTTCCAAGATGAAGTCCTTCCATTCTGTAGAAATCTCTTTCTTCTGAAGTCAATGACTTAATAAGGAGCTTGTAGAGTACGATTTTCTTTAAATGAACAAGTCATCCAGATCATTCCATGCTTCCCTGAGCTCAGTGACATCACTCTTAAACTGGGTTTTGTGTCATCTGGAAGTTATATCAGCAACATTTATACTTGCTCCCATGTGATTGCAGGAGGTGCTGAACAGAAGCAGCCTACTGCAAATTCCTGGGGACCTTCTCCATCTGATGATGATTTTCTGTTTTTAGCTATTTGGAGAGATGTCTCCATTTAACAGGTTGGCTTGACAGTGTATGGTGCCATTTTTATAAAAAGTGTAGGGCATCAAATGAAATAAGATCCTCAAAAAAGATGAAGTCTACTACATCTACACTGTCATTTTATTTCATTGCTTTTAAAATGGGAAGGTTTAGTTTTAATGAGAAATTCAGCACTTGCTATATTGACTTTAGAAACTCTAGTCACATTTTTCTGAAATTACAGGTGATTATGAGAGCCCAAATTGAGGCACATAAAAAGGAGCACTTTTCTAAGAGACAGTATGCTGTAGTTTCTGAATATCAAGGACGACAAACAACAGATTTCAATGAAAATCAACAGCTGTTCATTTACTGAATAGTAACACTTGTAAACAGAACTTGTAATAAGTCACAAAGCTCATACTCCCTGGAAAATACAGTTTGGGGTTAAAAAGGACTAGGGTGAGTGAAAAAGCAAGGGACTTGAGGTTAGAATATGTGATACTCCGCATTTCTTTTGAACATATTATCTCAGTAGATGAGGTGGATAGAACACTTGGATGCAGGGCCAACATAAGCCAACAAGAATTTGAATTGCTGATGATCTGATACTCCTCCTCTTGAACCACGACTTCTGCTCTCTTCTCCCTGACAGCATGATGATTCATCTCAGCTCTAATCAGGCATTTAATTTCACTGACTATATAGCACTACAAGTGCCTAAAAGGTGATACAAGGGAGAGGAAATGAACATTTGTTCCTGGGGTAGCAGGTGCCATTTTGTGTGAGGAAACTCCTCAAACTGTGGATCTGGTTAAACTGATTGTGAATTGGTACTGAAAGTGGCAGGAGCTGTTTCACTTACACTGCTTTGCTGCTATTCTGTTTCTTCAGGTGGATTCCTTCCATCCAAGTTTTGAACTCGGCCTTTCTGTTTGCTCAGGGAAAACCCTCATTGGCATAAATGACAATTTTACCTGAGTATGGAAGTGGCTACTTGGCTCTTGCCATTCTAGATTTACAGTAGGCAGCAGAGGAGTTAAGTGGTTTGAATCCACAGAACAATAAGCACAGGCAGAGTAAAGGGTATGAGATGGAGGAGATTCAATTGAAGGAAGAATGATGGAGAATATGTTACAACAAATTCATGCATTACAGGCACTAGTTTCTTATATTGTTTATAGAACTGAACTTTTTCTGATAAATAGATTTGGGTTTGGTAATGGATTTTGTAATACAATAATGATGACATATCATTCCAATGAGAACAGAAAAGTGTGAAACTATGGATCTACACAACTACAAGTTTTGTTATTGCTGGAAAATTCATGGCTGAGTGAGTGCCATTAAAAACAGTTAGTTAAAAAATTCTGTGACCAAGATTTGCCTACTAAGCCAGAAGGACCTGAGAAGGAATAAAAAGAAAGTCAATACATCTAACATTTTAAAGGTATTTTGGAAGATCAGAAATTGGTACATGATTATTCTTATGAACTGTGGTTGTTCTAAACTTGCAAACCAGCTATTGCACAGTCAAAAGCCAGGAAGAAAAAACATTTCCGTATAGCTGCCGAGATTTTGAAGTGAATATAATACATGTTGGGATTTGAAGATGCCTTCTGAGCAGCAGTTTTTTTGGCGTGAAGTATGCAAAGTTCATCTTTACTTAAAATTTCAAAAGCCTGGACAAAAAACTTGAGATAACACAAATCAATGACCTTTTAAACACAGGAAATTTAGGGAGTAACATCTCCCAAACACAAACGTGAGTTTTCCTACTATGCTGCATTAGGCATTAGGCAGAAGGCCAGGCTTTGCCACGTTTCTCCAGTACAATATGAACTCTTTCCATGGAGAACCACTGTGGGAATTACTAGGTTGCCAAACTGGGAGAGACCATTACAGATGATGAGATCAGGATCTCTTCTTTCTGGGCTAGCTGTGCAGCCAGTCCAAGGACACAGTAATAACAGTCCCTCTTGCCTGACACGAGGTAACAAAGGGCAGGATTTAAAAGCCTGTACTCCACTAGGGTGCTTGCTGAAGTTACTTTACCCAGGGTTTTACCCTGGCTTTCACCCCCGATGTTAAGTGCACATTTCTGCCCCTCTGTATGCCACCTGCAGCACGGCAGGCTTAGCTGGGTTCATCAGGAGATGCTTGTTGGAGAGCATGTCTTTGGAAGGACTGGAGAAAAATACTCTTATCAGGCAAAACATTGAAAGCTGGCAGAAAAAAACAGGCTTGTAGTTGGATGTTGAATGGACTTTGTTAGGTCAAGTTTACTAAATTTACTAGATTTGCACTGACCCTGGTAAAGACAAAGCTGGAAAGTCTGACACTCATCCATTCTGCACTCTGGTTATTGTCCTCCACGTGATCAGAGAATACCTCATTCTCCAAGCTCTGACAAGGTATTCCCAACCACTGTCTGAAGCATGGTGTCTGCAGTTGTCCTGTAGGAGACAATTGCTATTTCTCACCTGTTAGCTCTAATCACCTAGTTTTTCATTGCTGCAAACCAGGTGAAGGGACAAGAACGACATGCAAAGCAGGTAAGCAGTGTGTTATGAAAAGTGCCTCTGTTGGCTAGGAGGAAAGGAGATAACAATGTCTTTAGGTTATTTCCTTGGAAATCGTGAGGGGAATATTCTGCCTAATCCTTTTTCAGTACAGAAGGGTTTCTGTAGGTTGTATATTCTCTTTTTTTTTAAGAAGACATTTACAGCTGAACTAGAATGGCACACAAAAATTAATAGTAACTAATAAAACTCATTGGAGAGGTGTGAACCAATACTCTCACTATCTAACTGTTCACTCTGCTAGACATAACACATATTTTCGACAGCTGTCCTCCTTATGAGGATTTAACAGCAATTTAAATATCAATACAAGGTTTTTGGAACAGAAAGCATCTAAGGAAACCAGACGACACCAACTTGAACTACAAAGTTTGCTGCTGTCCTTTGAGATACACAAAACTCAAGGTAAGTTTCACTAGACACAAATGTTTTGGGCTGTTTTGAAACGTTTTTTAGAAAGAAGCTTTTTTTAGAGTTCTGCCACTTAGGAAGCTCTTATTCAAATTATCCGAGTTTTGCATAAAAACATCAAAGGCTGGCTCTTGAGGATGTCTTCAGAGGAGTGATCTCATTTTAAGTCTGGGAGGATGAGAGTCTCTGACAAACTAGGGGAGTCCTTGATTAGATGGCAGAAGACACTATGCTGCTGGTAAATTCCTAGAAAAAAAGACTGCCTTGTCTGGGTAAGAGAAAACCTCAGGGATGACAACTCTTCTATTCCTGGAAGACTCCATTAAATGGAATATTACATGCTCACAGGACACCGAGTGCCTGGAAGGCACTAATTACTAACACTGCCCTTTCTGGGGGCTTCCTCAAAGTTCAGGTATGTCTCAGCCTGGTCACAAACAGATCAATCCTATCAGTAGTGTGAGAAGGTTTTTAAGCTCCCAAACCTATGAACGAGCCAGTCTGGCATTTCTAGCTGAGCCACCCTCCAGAGTGACTAAGCTATGCACCTGCCCATGATGTACAGGTGTCAGCTCTCCTGCTGCACTTGATTCTCAGCCATTTTAACGTATGTGGCTACATGCTGCACCAGCAGGGCTTCCAACAGGCAGCTGTGGTCAGGGCATGCCAGCACTGCGGCATGGCATGGAGTGGGGGTGTGCTGGCAGCCCCCTGGACACTGCAGCAGTTCTTAGAGACTGATGACAGAGCAATCTTCTGCAGTCCAGAGAGAACTTGTGGTCTGCCCCCAGATGACTCAGCTTGACTTTGAAGAGGTTCTTCAAACAGGACAGTACTAAACAACAGTGAATTTAACTTCAAAAAAGTACTTTATAATGGCCTGTAGAGTAAAATGAAGCCACAAGATGTTGCTTGAAATTTTTACACAGCTCCACTAGCAGAGGTGTCTCCTGCCTGTTACAGGGCAGCAATATCACCCACTCAGGTATGGTTTACTCGCTTCACTAATTTACCTGGTCTATAACACTTTGAAGATCCAACTTGTGAATCAAACTCCATTTGAAAATACATACACAACCAGAACTGGGTTCCATTTGAAAATTAATTCAATTTAAGACTGGCTTTGAGATCCCTATCTGTGTGAAAAGTGTCACAGAGATGCCATATATTGCTGTCACATTATTTTTTTGAGGTCAGGTCTTTCAGTATCTTGCTACTACAAATTCACATTTGACTGCTTATCTTACCCCAAGCCCTTATGAAGCTCATTGCAAGGCCATTTGAGTAATGCTGAATGTTTAATGAAATCAATTATCAAACAGCCATGTTGCCACAGCCTTATACGTTTTAGCAGTTAATTTGCTTGATGCATAAAAATAAGACTCCAGCAGATCTTTCTGGAACCCCAAAACGCTGGCCAGTGTTCAGAGCTGGTAACAAACCAGGGGGGGATGCAGTTCTCCTGCATTCCACGGACCTCACTTTCAAGAAGCGTTTAGTGAAGCATTGAAAAACATGGCACCCGTAATTGCTACTTACTCTACTTAAAACACTTAAGCTTCCTGGTGATGACAAGCAGCACCCACTTGCCACTGTGCTAAGTAGTCTCTGCAGCATGGCTTGGAAGAGCGTCTGTGCTGAGCGTTGGCACTCAGTAGTGTTTAAATTGGACTTCTTCTCCCATTTTTAAACAATTGTTTCTTTCTCCAGCTAAATTTTTCGTGGACCTCAAACAACCAGCTGACAAACAGGATGTTCTTGCTAGCACCACATCACCGCTCCCATCCTAAATAATATAGATGACTATAAATCGACAGCACTTCTAGGCGTATGAATGATGTGGAGAAGCGCTTTACGGTGGTGCATGGCCGTGAAAAAGCACAGCAGTAATCAGCTATGAAATGCTACATGCACTGCGGTCCTCCCCTGAGCGGGGATATGTCCGCTCATCGGGAATCCCCGCTGCTCGCCAGGGCGGATGCCTGGACGCCCCCGCAGGGAGAAGGCGCTCAAGGCTTGGGTCCCCGGCAGCCCGGGGGTGGCGGGGGCCGCGGTGCCCGGCGGGGCCGAGCCTGGCAGGGCAGCCCGTGCGGG
>VXAX01000972.1:1130969-1161777 GCA_013399835.1 Leptocoma aspasia | reverse complement strand
GGGCGGCGGGAGCGCGCCGGGCTCGGTGCGCGGACACGGGCAGCGGCGGCACCGCGGGCAGAGACCGCCCGCGCTGACGCCAAACAGCGGAGCCCGCGGGAGGTTTCCCGAATCCCGCGGCAAACTTTAACCTGCCGGGCTTTCCCCTGGTGTCCGGCGGTGCTGGATGTTTGGTGTACAGGTATCACCAGCTGCATCGCTTGTAGCCTATGAGCCTGTGATAGTCTAGCAAAGATCTGTTTCCTTTTCTAGCAAAGATATGTTTCCTTTTCGTAGCAGCAAATCTGCATTTTGTAATTAGTACAAGGGTATGTCTACCTTAGAAAACACTTCTCACGGGCATGTTACTGTATTCACGCACTTGATTAAGCGTTTTACGTAGATGTACTTACGTGTGATTTAAAAGTAGAGCACAATTTAAAACATAATTTCTTCCTGAAAGCCAGAGTGAAATTTTCTGCATTTAGCAGGGCCTGTGGAACAAGTGCTGCTGTGACAGCAAAGAACATTTGCAGTATCTTTGTGTTTGAAGGTAGCACCGATCTACACGCAGCTAATGACACCTTATCTTTGTGTGGCTGACAGGCTTTTTTTAGAGGCTGTGTCAATCCATCTCCTGGTGTGGGTTATGGGACGGGTAGGAGCTGTCTCTGAAGGGTGCACAGTGCTTTCTCTTTGTGACATGAGCAGGCTTGACTGAAGGGTCAATCAGTAAGGTTAGATGGAGAAGAGGAAAGCATCCAAGCATCTTTATCTTACACTTTTTGAGGATAGCTTGAAGTGTATTTCATCAGATCATCAAAGCAGTCATCCCTCCGAGTCGAGTCGTGCTGGAGGTAGATTTACTTAGCAGAGTACAGAAGGCAGTTGTTTGCTAGTTGAATGTCAGTGCAGGTGTTGAAATGATGTGCTATGTGCATTTCATCAGGAAATGTAGATAAACAAGTAGGCATTTAAGAAGTGGGTAAGTTTTCAAAATGCCTCATGTTACCCCATAAGACAGTCGCCATTCTTTTCATCTGTTCTTTGCAGCTATACCCACGTGTATTTAAGGAGAAATTGAATCTGTCAGTCAGGTTCTGCAGATTTATGTGGCAATTTTAAACTCTAATGCTGATTATGTGAGATTAGTAGAAATTTGAAAATTTGCTTTTGTATTAAATTGTAATAACTAATTTTGTAAATGAGTAGAGTTTTGAAAATTTGAGAACTGAAATAGTCGTAATGTGGAAGAAAAAATTATTATCTTAATTCACTAGCACTAGATGTGGTCTTTCAAACGTTAATTATTCTAACACCAAACCATCTCACTGGTAAATGGAAAACTGGAATGTTGTATGGAGAGAAGTGCAGAAAAGTAGTTCTATTTATTAATATGTATGTGTTACATACCTGTAACTTTACAGCGTGCTCTAAGAAGCTTTCTAAGCTTCTCTAATGAATACCTGTAATCAAGATTCTTTTGACAGTCTTTTTGTTGTGATTGTGAAGAGGGAAAGCCATTATTGTCAATATTCTCATAAAGGGACAGGCTAGAATCTCTTAGTTTGACTAATTGATTTACTTGTTTGACAAAAACCCTTTAAAATACCACATTTTAAAGCCTAATATATTTTGAACATTCAGTTGTGTTATGGTTTATAAATTCCATCAGTGCAAATAATTATTAATTAAAAGAAACAAAAAAGAGCGTGCTTGTGTATGTGTGCATTGTGCAGGAGTGTGTATTTTAAATTCAAATTTTATATCTGCCCTGAATATATTCTTCTAAGGTAATGTATGAGTGCATCCACTCAGCCTTTTGTTAATAACTGGAGGCATAAAGGCTTGTACTCAAATATTTGTTTAATGGGTTTAAATACCTATTTAAAAACATGTTTCTTCTATGCTATGCTTTCTGCTTGTAGAAGTAGGAATTCGTAAAAAACTGAAGTTTGGAGGAAAGTTTTAAATTTTTTTTTGCCTTTATGAATTATCAAACTTCTTCTGTATAGCAAATTTGTCCTGTTTGCATCCTTAGGAGAGGGCAATAAATTTGAAAAGTTGATAAGCAAATGTAAAATGCAAACCTCTGTGAAGGAGGTCAGACCTGGTGGTGGTATCTTTCCTTTGCTAAAGCCGTACATTTGAAATGTCAAACTGACAGTATTCCTTAATTAATTCAGTCAGAGCATTGTTGAGCTCTCACTGTAGATGTTGCAAATCTATTTTTTTCCCTACCAAATGTTTCTAAATACCTACAAGCACTGCAGTTGAACTCTTTGTCAGTATTAGCTTTGTCCTTGAAATGTATTTTGGAAGGTACATGAGCATTATCCTGTTTCAGAAATGATGAGCTGAGGCATAAGCTGTGTTAAAAAGAAAAAAACCCTGTACTCGGGATTAAGAGTTATATGTGAACCTTGAATTAAATTCTTTTCAGGTCTCTGCTGTGTCCATTACCTCAGCTGTAGAAATCACATAAAGGTAAAAGCAGTTACCATGTCTGGAGGGAGAACTTTGTATTGGTGTCATAGTTTTGAATTGGCACCTGGAGTTAAGGTGACCTCAGAAATGACATTCTTTCTGTGCAGAGCATTTAGATTATCCCCTTTGGAACACACAGTTTAATATGGGAATGTTTTTCAGGTCTTCTAGTTGATTTGTTTGGTTGGTTTTAAAAAAAAAAAATTAATTGTTCTATATGGGTGTATTGGCATTAATCAGTTACAACAACTAATTCCTACTAACACTAATAGCAGACACTAAATTGAATAGGAAATATGCATAAAAATGAGCCTTATTTTAGAAGATTTGTCTAACTTTTAGCAGGTCTGAAGTGCATATTAAGATTTATTATACTGTGTCTGCAAAATTTGAAACTGCTCATTAAATTATCTTTTTACTGTGACTATACTTTCTTTTGACATTACCACTTACGTGTTGATTTGTTATTTTGGCGGGCAATAACCTATGTAATTTGTAATGATTGTTTTAAAATACTTTGCCATAGATAAAAATTGGTATTTCATCTAGCCTCAATATGAATTAGTAGAGGAGTTTTTTGAGGTAACATTGCTGTTCTTTAAACTCAGAAATTATAGTGCTGTATGTATCATTTGGCACAACATAGCCTCTGTTTACTTTATTTTTCTTTTGTTTTGTTTTACTTCAGTTTGTTTTGGTGTCTTTCTCAGATAGTGGTGTATTTTAACAGGAAAATACTACAGCTGTCCCTCTCCTCCCCCATGTGCTTCTGTTGGTGTGTTGGTTGCTTTGAGTTCCTTCTTTGAAAACTTGAGCTAGAAAACTCAAGTCTATATCTCAGCTTAACCCACTGACTGTGCCTAAATAATATGAGATCGCTGTTTAGGTAAAACATACATATTCTACCTTACAATACCAATTTTAAAGGCATATCTTTATTTTAGTTCATTTACTCAGTCTGAAGTGCTTTACAGATGTACTGTTCATAGAAATTTTGAAATAATAGGTAAATTGTAGAAACCAGAAAAAACTTTGCGCACAACTACATTTGTGTCATGTGTAGATAATGGGTAGACTAGAGCAGTGGAAGGGGTCAGTAAGGACAAGGGAGCAATATAAAAATACATACAAGTTGTAGTAGGATATCCTTAAATCAGGGGCTGTATAGAAAAGCATGTGAATTTCTTAAAAATGTGTATATGCAAACTAAAATCTGTGGTATGATGGATAATGGCTTAAATCACTACCATCTGATATGTACTTTGCCAACCTTAGAAATGAAGTTTTAATAATTTCTACGGTCATTCTTCTGAAATACAGAAAGAAATAAATCATTATTTGTATGGTTATAAGGACAAACCCAGTTGGACCCAGGCTGGGGCAGCCTTACTGTGGATACAGTTTAGAAGGGACAAATTTCCAGCCACAGAGCAGTCCCTTGTGATCATGGCATTGTTGGAGCACTCCTTGGCAAGGCTTTGGGCCATATCTCCTTGCAATTTTCTAGACTGTGCCTGCTGTCATTCAGAGAATATAATGTGTAAATTAAGTGTTCAGGGTGGGTGTTGTGGAAGAAGGTGGATTCTGTGAGGGAAAAGAATTCCAGCTGCAAGAATTCGGTGCCTTGCTGGTCCAGTGGGTCTTGGTCAGGGGTTGGCTGCTGGCTGCTCTTCTCTGCTAGTGTACACAGTCACAAAACCACAAAGCTTTCTATCCTTGCTGTAAATCTTCAAAAACATGCAGATTTTTTAAATCATGGTTTCCAGCATTTTTGACAGGAGCAAACTAAAATATTTTCTTTCTGCTAACAGTTGTTTTAGAGAGTAAACCCAAGCAAGTTGGCAGTTGTTTGTGGTTTGTTTGGTTGGGTTTTTTTAATTTCTTAATCTGACACAGGTGTTTCATTCAAGTTGAGAGATTTGTAATCAAAAAACTTAGTCTGACAAAATTACAAGCAACTAGAAATGCGAAGTTGTAATATGCACCATTTAGTAGCCTTTGTAGTAAGAACTATGGTTCCCTCTCAGACATATATCTACTTGTGATTGTAGATGAAAGGAATACTTCTGATGCAATCATTTTTTTAAAAGTAAGTATTTTTATATTAATAATTTAGTTGAAATGATAGCAGCCTCCACTCAAAAGTATTTATGCATGCCTGCTGAAAATTAAGCATGCATGAGTGGAAGTGTCTCTGCTGGCTAATGTTTTGTTAAAGTGTATTGAAGAAAAGCAGGAGAAAATTCCAAAGACGTATGGACAGAAAGGTAGTAGAACTACACCAAAAATATTTGAATTTGTCTTCAGCTTCTTTTTCGCTAAAGAAACAACAAAGAGATGATTTTGGCTGACTGTTCAGCTTGGAAAAAGAGAACAGCATTAATTCAATATGTATAGGAAGACATAAAATTTTGCTGGCATGGGTTTGTAGTGATTGCATTATGAATTATAACCTATAAGCAATGTCAGTACTAACATTTGCACAGCAACGCTCAGTTTCTTGCTTGTGTCACATCTGTTTCAAGGAAAACTTGCTTCCTCAGGGGCTCTCTAGGAATATTGTTTCACTTGCTGACTTCATTTTAGTTTCCCAAAGAAACCTTCTATTTTTTGTTCCCTGTGTTTACTCTTGCTTATGCATTTAAGTGAATATAAAAAACCAATTTATTTCCCTGCTTGGTGGAGAGAATAAAGATTCATCTCTGGACATTAAGAGAGTGTGTGTTTTTTAGAATGTACTCCTACAGCATAATGACCTAGTGCTTCTAACCTGCACAGAGATGCTTCATGCATCTGTCAGGAAGTTAAACTTGGTTTAATACATGTATATCTCAGGGTTTATCCCAAGTCTGTTATGCAAAAGTATTGCATTATGTTCTCTAGTTCTGTCCAGTTCCCTCAGTCTGTGTGAAATGTACCTAAACAGTCAAATCTCTGCAGACTTATTGGCCTTAGCCGCTCCTGTAAATCTGGAACATATGGTTTGGAAATCACACATTTAGGTCACAAGGTACAGATTAGTCAAGGTACAGGCTGCTGCTGCACTTCTGGTTTTCAAATATCAAAGATGACCTCTATATTGGGAAATTTCATTTGTTGGGACAGTGATGAAAGAAACAAGAAGGCAAGTGGAAGGCAGGACATGGAGGAAGAAAAGGAGTCAGTGTGTGGTAAGGAAAATACAAAGGTAAAAACAAGAGGAAGGAGGAGATACAGAACTGAGGTAAGGGGAGAAGGATAAAAGAATAGACAGCACTTGTAAGAAAGCACATTAAATTCTCCACCCTTTTTTTTCTATCCAGCTATAGCTCTGCTGTCCCAAATTTACGTCCTGAACTTTCTACTGAAATTCTGTTTGGTTTATAAATACATTTCAGAAGAGTATAAATGTGAACTTAAATCGGTGGTCAATGCATTGTATGGATGTGAATTTGGTCACCTGATGCTGAGAGATCTATTAAATGTGTTGACATGGTCATCTCTCATATTACCGTGTCTGGAGCCTTGTAACACTTGCATTTTAATGGAAGTTTCAACTCAAGTTTCTTTTGGAGGATCCAGATTGGTTTTAACCATTTTCTGTTTTAAAAAATAATAGTAGTGGTCATCATGAAGAAAGTCAACAGGCACGTGGGTACAGCTGCCATCTTCATGGCTAAGAGAACCAAGATGGTGCTGATGGAGAAATGAAATATTGAACAGTACATGAAAGACTTGGTGGGTGAAGTGTCCCTTCTTTTAATGCTTAATACAAGTCACAGTGGTTATTTCATCAATTATTATTTTAATGGAAATGCCTTAAAGTCACGCTGTAGTGTAACTATTCCCACCCCAGGTTTGAACTCCTATTATGAGCTTCAAGTGAATGTAATTATATAGAAGTTCTGTGCTTTAAAAAGGTTATCATTTTTAAAAAAGTGAATGAATGAGGGAGAAGAGTTTGAGAAAAAGAGCCATTAAAAATGGCTCAGTGTTCTCTGCTTCTGGAATAGGTCTTGACATACATAAATTGGAAGAAGAAGAGGTGATTTTACCAGGCATGATACATTTATCACATAGTCTGTTTGATATTGTTGGTTGTTTTATGGATGTGGGTGCATAAAAGATGAACTCCATGTATACATGAATTACTCCATGCTAGATAAACCTGTCAAAAGAAATAAGCTTGTCTATAAGTAGATATTACCATAAACATCCATCAATTAGGGTATTGTTTGAAAGTATTCTTAAGAGAATTCTGAAGGAAATATACACTTTTTCCCCCTTTTCTTTGGGATATTGGATAATGATACTGGTAAGCCTAAATAGCTTTATATAGGGGTTTTATACTGAAACCCCTTATCCTTTCAGGGAACCCTTTTAGGCTAACCCTTCCACACATGGATAACACATGATAACTCATTTGCTGCATGGAACTGAGCAGGATGTTTTGATCATAAGTAATTACAGACTTGGGGGTTTATTTAATCTTCTTTCTTTATTGAATAAATTTTTTGGTCTATAGATCAGTTTTCACTCATAGTACTAAACAAGACTTCATTGAAGAGAGTGAATTTGGCTTTAAGCGTGCTTTGTTTTCTCTTCATTTTTTACTTTTCTAATTGACTGGTGTTATTACACTTTTCCTTGTAGAAAAGCATCATGTTTGTCAATTTGGTTTTTCATTAAAAAATGTGAGGAGCTCTGTTTCAATTTTTTGTGCACTTAGTGATAAAAATAGCAGAAGTACGCACATAGAATTTCTATTTGCAGTTTCTAGGCAGTGTAATACACGAATCCAGATTTATATCAACACAGCAAAGAACCCAGAAGACACACAGTTTTGGGGTTACATGAAAAAGATGATGGTAAGCAAATGTCCAGTGCCTCATTCAGTGTTTCCAATGATACCATGTCACACAAAAAACGTGTGAGGTGTGAAATGAAGGAAGATGGATACAGGCAATGGTGCCTGAGGTGCATAGGAGTAAAATGCAGATGGTAGGTACAAGCTATCCCCAGAATGAACTGTACAAGAGCCATGTGGCAGTTTGCCATCCTTTCCATAAACAGCATCCTTTTAGCATTGCTGCTCAGAAAAGTAATTTGTGGACCACAGATAAAATAAGGAAATTATAAAAAATAGAACAATTAAAAAAATCCAAATTTTAATTTAATCATCCTTGCCTTATTGTGCTATAACACTCTGGATAATGGAAGGTAGAGTTATAAAAAGCATGCTGTAACAACAGAAAGTGTTTTTCACTTATGTGTTTGACTCTTAAATTGCATAATGAGATTAAGAAAAAAATCATCAGGGCAAGAACTTGAAGCTGAGAGCTTGGGCAGGTAAAGGCTGATAATGAGAATAGCTATCTTACACATACTGTTTCAGTAATATGACTGAAGTGGTTTCTGTAAAGCTGGGCTAAAAGGGACAATTAGTAAATATTATGAAGACTTCCTGAATGGGGGATCTAGAAAATTGCTGTATAAAACAGATTTTGAAAGGAGAAGTAACATGATCCTTCCTGCTCAGTTATTCCAGATACCATCCTGCTTGTATAAAGATTTTTATAACAGTATCCCTTCTAAATCCCTGTGATGCAGATGTCAAACATGTTTTTATAAATAGTGGTAGTGTTTTCATATACCTTTTTAGCAGATGTCAATTGTAAAGCGTACCAGATAGGAAGAAAATAAATCTTTGCCCAACACTGGAAAGAAAACATTCCTTGCAAAGCCTCAGTGTAGACTATAAATAAAAGATGTACTGAATTCTTGGTGTTGGGATGAATACAAGCTGGAGCCAAGCATAAGCATTCAGACTTGCCTGCCCAAGCACACAGGCTGAAATTCTTGGTGTGTTTTCCCATTCTGATTTTAATGATAGTTTGTAATGCTAGTGTGAAAAACAAAATTTCAATGCCAGTTGTAAGGCATTTGTAAGTGTTGCAGGATATGGGTTAACTTGAACCCAAGCTGTCCATGACAGCTTTGCTATGGCCTTTTTTGGATGACCTCGCATATGAATGTATTTTGTCACTGCACTGATCTGGTCCTTCTAATTTGTTTCGCGTTATTTTTACCACTGAAATTGTTCCCTTTTAGATCCTCTCTCTGAAGCTGTCACACTTCTCATTGATGGGGAAGAACTCCCATCTTTGGGCCAGTAATTGCCTTGCTAAAAAATGCAGACTAATACCACAAGTCCTTGAAATAAGTGTTGATCAAGAATTTTTGCTATTTAATATATTGGAAATTAATGTCTAAAATCTAGTAAATATGTTTAAGTATTCCTCCTGTTTTAACAATGGTTAATATGACAAAATGTCTGTCTAATAGAGGGCTGGAATTGTCCTGAGATTCTTGTTCTTTTCCAAAAGAATGTTTGTGATACTCATCACACTTACAGTCAGAAACAATTACAATATGTGCTATAGATATCTATCAAAATTTTATTAAGACTTCAAACAAAATGTTTTCTACCATTATAATAAACCCATTTTTTCATTATGAATGAGTTTTGAAAGTTGTATATTCTTAATAATTGATGATATTAAACATAGAAGGAGAGGTTTAATTTTTGTCCCCAGTTATGCGTAATTTCTACTGAAATTGCAAAGTTCGGATCTGGTAGCTTTATTTATCTGTTTCTTCATGAGTCTCTTTAGTACTAGACCCAGTCATCATTTTATCTTTAGTTCTATTGTTAGGGTTTTTATTTTTCAGTTCTGAATGCATAGTGCTTTTTCTTTCCAGCCATTTTGTTCAATAATTTTGAGTAACATTCAGGCATCTTTCTCTAAAACCCATCTTTTAGCTGATAATTTATCTCTCTCTACTGGCTTTTAATAGGTAGTCTAAACATGAGAAACTTTGATCTAGCCTTCACCACTACAATATTTAAGCATCTGTGAGGCAATTTAAATACAAAGTTAACAGCCTTCCTTCCTGTTGCTTCAGCCTACAGGAAATAATGTTAAATGCCTAATGCACATACAAAAAATTGGTTTGGAAGAAGATCGTTATTTCTTCTTAGATATTACTAACTTCAATTCTTGTTAAAAATTTATCTGCAGTATTTTTCTGCATGTGTCTCTAGCTAATGTCAGTTTTCCCCTTCTATTGAAATGTAGCTGCTGCTGGCAGTTGAGGTGGGAGTAGATGTAGATTAATTTCCATTATCCACCTTGCAAAAAGAAGTAATCTGTTCTTCTGGTTTTTCCTTCTTAGTATCAGGAATAAAATGGAGTCACTGATTTAAGTGCACCCTAGTTTGCTGTCTATCTGGAATATATTGTCATATGAACATGGCTCATATTTAATATCTTCAGTTTATGCCTTGAAAAAGATGCAAAAAGAAGAGTAACAATGTCATACTTTCTTCAAGTCCATCCTTCAAATTATTTCATTAAGCACAGACACAGGGTTTGGGACATATAGGGAGACTGGGAAGTCTTGGGATTTGGGAAATCTAATCAAAGAACAGTTTGAGCTTGTGAGAGAAAGCTGTGCTTTCCACGCAAATACGTAGGTGTTTGTCCTCTTCTCTGACTTTGTTTTTGGGAATTTGAGGAGTTTCTCAACAAGAACTTCTGTAAATACTACTAAAAGGACCTGAGTCTCTTGCTACTGCCAAAATTGGATGTCATGGATCCATTTCCACCAAAGAGAGTTTTCCTGGGAAGGTTATATGGAGCACAAAATTACAGCAATGTGTTCCAACCTACTTCTTCCATCTCAGCATTTTTTTGACTGAAGGATCTTTCTCATGCACTGGAATAAAAAAACAAAAACCAAAAAACCAACAAACAACGAAAAGGAACAAATGGTAGCAGGAGACAGTAAAAGACAGTAAGAAAAATTTCATCTTTTATTGCTGTTAAGAGGATATTAAGTATTTTGTTTTCCTTCTTTGGCCTTTTTTTTTGTTTTCCAGTATGTGAAATTAAGAAGGTTGCTTGGTCTACTCTTTGTCCAGAAGCTCAGTCAGAGGCTAAGATTAATTTCTCTTGTTTTGAGATCTGTTTGAGAGTAATGGGAGATAAATCACAGAAATGTGTGTGATCACCCTTCTCAGTTGAAAGGAGGCAGGTTAATATTTACAATTCTAGCATTACACTCACTGTCTTCACAGCGGTAACACCAGATAATGTAAGACCCTCTGGGACTGAGCTGATGTCAGGTGCATGTATAGGCTTTTCAAAAGAGGAGACAAGTACTCCTGGATCCAGATCATTGTGGTCATCTTGATGTCAGCCTGTACCTCATTGGGTGCTTACTGAAATATGCTTTTTCATGTTAGAAAAATGTTTTTATGTCTAACTCTGGAAGAAGTCTGCTACTATAGCATCTGGATCCTTGACAAAATCAAAACTAAACCTGAAAATTAGCTTCAGAAAGATGTCTTTAAATCCTACAGATTAAGGAGGGTATTAGTGCTTCTCCCTAATAAAGCAGGCCATTAAGTGCCTCTTCTAGCTTGGAGGTGACAGACTCAAGGTCCCTTTTCTGGGAGCTGGCCTGTGGTCCTACCCCTCCGGAGCGGTCTTAAGACCCAGTCTCATGGCAGAAGCAGGGCATCATTCCACTGCCATGGGGAAATTTAACCATTAAGCAAAACTATTTTTGTTCTTGTTATGAGCCTAGACTTTTCTTTGCTTGCTGTGTTTAGCTTCTGAGAAAGCAGTTATTATTTGTGATTGTGATCAGTACATTGCCATCTGATGTCTCATCACTTTTGACATCTTTGAAATGTCCTTTTCAGTGAGTTTCTTTTATATTTTTAAAGTTTTGGTGTTTAATTTGCTGAAGTTTTTATACAGTTGCTTGTGAAGAACTATTAAAACTGACTACACAGCTCTGAACATACAAACTGGCACGTGCCTTCTTTGTTTCTTTAAATCATAGTGTGAATTTATTCCAGCACTGGTTGGTTGGTGTGGTGTCCTGGGGTGACTTTATGATGCTTGTATCCCCAGTTGTCTGTTCTGTTTATGCTGGGTATTAAGTTCTGCACCTTTAAGACAGGTTCTGAGAGCCAAGGGGGGAAGAAGAAGTGCAGAGTTTGTGTTCAGGAACTGCACTCACCCCTCCACATTCCTGATCCCGGACTCTGCTGTCTGCAGCACGGACAGACAGCGGGACAGAGCTCTCCTTTGCTTTTAGTTAGGTTCTAGCTAGCTGAGGCAGAGAAGTTCCCTGGACTGTGGTTTTTCTTTTTCTTGGAACCTCTCAACCCTGCTCTGGACTGAACACCCAGAAGAGCACAGGGAGCTCACACCTGTGTCCCACCTGGGCCCAGGACGTGGCATTTCCAGCACAGGAGGGACTGATGAGAGACTGAGCGAGCCGAGCTGCACCCCACAGCAAGGACTTTCTGAATTTGCCATCTCTTCAGAACAGCGAGAAGTTTCATTGTTTAATATAATTTCATTTTTTATGCTTGTGAATGCTTTGCTTGTTAAATAAACAGGTTTTTTCCACTTTTCTCCAAGGAAATCTTTTCCTAAATCAGTAGGGGGAGGGGCTTGAATCTGCTCTCTAGAGGGGCCCAGTTTGGAGTTTCCTCCCAAGTTTGCCCTATTCCAGGACATACGGGTTCAGTTCAGCTGGGGTGAAAGCAATCCAGCTTGATGGGCTGAAAGAGGCAGTGGGTATATGGCATGGAGTGTATATTGTACCCTTGCAATGCTGAGTCTGATTCAGGAAGCAGTGGATTCCTAAAGGTGCACTACAGTGTTCAGGTGAAGGGAGCACCTGAGTGTCTGGTTCAGAGCCATCTAGTACTGATATTGAGAATGTCTAGTACTGATCAGCTGGCAGGCCAAGACTGAATTTATGTGACGTGTCCTTCTTGGTAGGTACTAGTTTGGTATCGGCTTCTATTTTTCACATATTATTGGAAACTTCTTTCCTTTGAGGCTTTTCTCATTGTAAAATTCAATTGAAAATGGTAGAGCAAGTTCAGTTTTTCCTTTTGTTAAAGAATTTGTGTGTCACTTGCAAAATGAAATTGCCCTTGCTTATTTCCAACGTTTTGAACAGCTTCTGCTGAAATTAATTAAAAATTGACAGGCGAGGTTCTGTGGAACAACACTCTTTCTTTCTAAATATCAAGAACAGAAATGTAATTGCTGTGACACTTGGAGCAGTTACCTGACTGTGACTGACTCTTGGAAAGTAACAGGAGCCTTAAAATACTTAGATGTAATGCTTAGATGTTTTTGTTTTGTTTTCATTTGGAAAATGTACAAAGATCAGAATAGAAACACATGTGCTGCTTTAAAAATGTAAAGACTGAGCCAATAAGATGTACAGATTTATTCCGGAAACCCTACTTTATATTTACTTCTGGCTAGGAACTGACGTTGTTTAACTTGTGCTCTGCATTCCAGGACGAAACAGTTTATAGAGCTGTAGAACTACTTTTTTTCCAGATGAGGGGATGAATTTAGTTTTCCTTTTAGCGAGAGCCTTTAATGCAGTACATTTTAGGTGTTATTTCTTTCTCCCCTAAAACTAGCCTCATGCCTTTCTTGCACAAATTGTGTTTTAAAGATTGAACAGTTGCAATGTTTTCTAAGGATAACTTCTCCCTGTGTAGTTATTGTTTGACATGGGGTTCTGTGTTCCTAGAGTGAGCATCAGATGCATATAACTGATTGTGCTTAAGGGAGTGGAAGGAAGATTGAAGTTTTGTAGTCTGTAGTTGGAAAGTTACGCAAATTCCAGTGAGGATGGGAGGTGAAACTTGGCACTGGATACAAAGCTGTCATTCTTTTCCTGTTTGTATCAAAAGAAATTTTAATCTTAGTTCTCAGTTTTAAAAAAGTACTTTTGGTGATCAGTAGTTTTGATATCTAAGATAATCTGTATTACTTTTATTTGACTATGTTTTCTATTGTCAGATCCTATGTATTTTATGGAAGTGGTTTGATTTCTAAGTAACTTTTTGTTTTAAAAGCAAAAAGGAGAGCTTTGAACTGGAGGTGTGAAACAAATGAAAGAGGCATGTTTATCAAAATTACTGGCATGTCTGTAAAATAGTGGTACTGGCATGTCTGGATATAGTGGTAATCTATAATACTTACAGAAATTTTAAGGTCATGATACAGAATACATACTGTGCCTATGAAACCATATGCTATAGGAAATACATACATGTCTTTTTATAATAGACTGGCCTGATGAAGCTCTTGTAATCCATCAAAATAGTGATAAAAACATTTTAAAATAGTTATGTAGGGTGTAGTATAGTAACTGAGGGTAACTTCCCATATCCTACCAGTCATAAGAGATACTTAAAAATTGTGGGAAATAAATTATTCTAATACTCTGTGGGTCTGGATGAAATCCACAAGACAAAGGAATTTGGACTGAAGGCTGAGTTTTGGTCTATTCTAATCTCATCCCTTGATAACTATCCTTTAAGGTAGAAGAATGATCCACAAATTAAAAATAGGGCTCTGAGAGTTAAGACAAATTAGGTTAAATCTTTGTGTGTGTCACAGACTTGCTGTGTGCCTTTGAGTAGTTTGCACTAGTGCCTGTAACTTGACTAAATGGAATATTTGCCATTCCCAGCTTGCTGGGATCTTGTAGCAGTACGTCTGTGAAAGATTTTGAAGGGTTCATGTGTTGCTGTTTGCCTACAATACTTAAAAAAACTTCTGTATCTTAGAGTCCAGGGCCCAGTTGGTGCTAGAATTTAAGAAATTTTTATCTGATGCATCATTTCTTTCTGGCCAAATATAGAAAATGATGGGTTTATCTTTGACTGAAAAGTGCAGGAATACCTGAGCAATCAGCAAAGCCCTTGTAAACAGAGGAGACCTATATGGTTTGTTTAGGCCACAAAGGTTGCCCTTAAAAGTGTAATAAACCCAAGACTGCATTACTTGATATTCCTAACTCATACTGTCATTTACCAGATTGTTTATACAAAAGGCCCTTGTGGCTGTTAGTATGGGTTCTTGCCATATAACTATTACAGAATCCTGTGTTCAGCCATGTGCTCTTCAGGTCACATTTAACACAAAGGTCATGCATCAACTCAGCCTATAAAAGGTGAATAAATTTTTAGTCTTAAATCACTGTCTTTTCTTAAAAAAAAAAAGTTGTCCATTTTTGTAACTTTATGGGTTTTTTAAAAAATCCACTATTAGGACAAAAAGTGTTCATCTATTTTCTTCTTGCCCCAAATAATTTTAATCTCCTCATCTTCTCTTGTAGTAACCTAATTTGGATGTTGGGAATGTAAGTGAAAAGCAATATTTATTCTGATTTATGGATTGAGTGTCCTTTAATTTCAGAAACTTCCTAAAGCAGTCAGTGTGGGGTTTTTTTTCTTTTTTTGAGAAAGCAAGACAGAAATGTTAGAAAATTCCAATTTAATTTACAAAAATGGATTGAGTTTTCTGCTACTGAGTGTTTTAATGTAAAGCATGCATCTTCCAGTAAGTTAAAGAAGAAACTCTAGTGTATCTTTGTGGATACTTGAATATCCAGATCACTAGGCCAGTCTGCTTTTTAGCATGCTTGTTTGCACATTGTCTTGGCTTCAAGAGAAGAATTTTTAGTGCTTGCCCTTGGAATATGGCATAGCCTGGAAAGTAGGGCATTTTTTTTTTCAGAGGTTTAGGTTGCTAGTCTGCCATGTACCCAGCCTGTTTTTTTTTTTCTGTTTTCTGCTCTAAAAGAAATAGAATTTCTTGGATTTTCTGTTTACCTGCTCTAAAAGAAATAGAATTTCTTGGAAGGCAGTGTAGGTTTGGAAAAGATTGTCAGGACAAGTAGCACTTTGTCATACACAGATAAAAGAATTTCTGCCATTTCCCAAAGCAAAGAGTCTGAGCAAGATTGCAGATGATCTGCATCTGCTAGTCTGCCTTTATTCTGGCTCTGTATATTCCTGTTCAGTACCCAAATCTTAGATCATATTCCCAGGTAGGTAAGTGTAAATAGACAATGTGAAAATGTGTGTTGGACTTCTTGAATGGGCCTACAGAGAAGGAGTCTTTGGGTCATAACCCGTGACATTTGCTATGATTAGTTGTAGCTGTATTTCAGGTAATGGTGTCATGATCACATGTAATTTTGCTATGGAATCTGAAGTGGAAGCATACTAGGTTTGTTTGGTTTTGGTTGTTGTTGTTGTTCTTTGTTTTTTTGTTTTTCTTTTTTCTTAAGCCCTCTGTTGGAAGACCATTATTTTATGCCAAGAATTATTTTGTTGCCTGATTACTAATCATCCTGTTGGAGAGCTTTGCTATCAAGAGTCATGGAAAGTTGGCCCTTGGTAGGAATCTCTCAGATAGTTACTGAAGGAAGTCAGGACAATGTTCTCAAGCATCCCTAGCCAGGGAAAGAACAAAATGGGTGTGAAAGTGTCTGTGATGCTGAAGTTTACTTACAACAGATGCAACTCTTCAAGGGCTGCCCAAACTATTGAGCAAAATGGAGAAGTGCTGAAAAATCCACTGCTTGCCATTATGAGACACTTCTGAATGTGATCCACAAGTAATGGAGCTGAAAGACATAATGGGATTTAGTTTTACATTGTGGAGTGCTTTTAACACTACTGCAGTATCAAGAAAAGAAATTATAGAAGGTACCTCTTTTTATCTGTACTTTGACTACCCCTTTTCTCAGGGAATGTTGTTCAGGTGCTGCCAGTAATCTCTGTTTCACATTAACACAACAGAAGGTACTAAAATAAATTGGTGTCTGCAGCTGCCTTTGCCACTCCTCAGCTCACTTGCATAAGTCAATTTGTTCAGGACAGAAAAGACATGTCCTGTTAATCTGTCCATAAGGTCTGTTCAGCTGTGGGATCTCTTTGACCTCTCCATTCTCTTGAAAAAAAAGTTATTTCCCCTCAAAGATTCCATAATTGAGGCACAGGTAGGAAGCAGTTTGAGAATAAAGACTAGATACATAAATGAGCTCAAGTGGCAATATTTGGCATCATTATGAACAAATTATACCTTTGGGGCACAAAAATCTCCTCACCAACTCAGGGTATAGTCCTGGACTGTTCTGGGGATGTTCTGAGTTGTTACTGTGGAAGAGAAAACCAGTTTGATATGAGTGTAGGCCTGGAAAAAGATGATAAATGAAGGCATTATACCATATATGTACTATATTAGCTGCTGTTTGCCTCTTGGCACTGGGACAGTCACATGCAGCAGCTTGGCTCTGTGTTTTGTATGGATCATGGTACAACAAAAGTTGTATCGTGACTGAGTACAAGACAGAAACTGTGCTGTGCAACATACTGTGTGGTGAGTTGCAACGTGTTCTGCATGCCTACATTTGTTAGAAGAGAGAGGCAGAGTGACAACAGGGTAACATGTTTGAAAACTGAGAGCTAGCCATTCGAGGGAGAATTTCAGGGTCAGGATGGTGTGATCATGGAGATGAGGCCCATGCTCTGTTTGCTCTTTGGTCAGTTGCTAGCCATCACAAGACAATGGGTCTAAGTCCTGCCTGGTCACTTGGAAAGTAGTTATCCCTAGTTGCCACCATTCTTTACCTGCCCAGTTCAGGGGAGAACAGCTGCCAGCTGTTCAGTTTTGGAGGAGCCATTTGTAAGATCCTCAGCTCATTTTTGACAGCATGATATGTCGATGTGGTGCTCATCTGTGTCATTCTTTGTCAATAGAGAGAACAAAAATTTGTTTTATTTTAAGTCACAGTAGCTCATTGTTGATGGATTTTTCTTGTTATTTGCAGTCCTTCAGTTGCTCTCACATGTCTTCAGCAGCACCTGACTGCATTGCTGCTGAAGCAATGTCAACAGGCCAGCATACAGCTCACTCAAGATTAAGCCTGTGAAGATTTGTGGAGTCTCTTAGGTATCACTGTCACCAATCTTTGGTGGATTTCTCTATGCCTTTCCATGGCTCATACAGACATTCACTAAAGTCAACCTGAATCACACCTGGGGTCTCTATAATTAGGGCATCATCAGTGGTCTTGTGGATGTGGATAGTGGTTCTGACTGTTGGAAAGGGAGGTGGATGCTTGTATTATTCAAGATGAATCTGTATCTCACCTTCTCCTTGGACTCATGTTGTCCCACATGTGAGCAAGAGTAGATGAGAGCAGATACTGCCATTGTGTCCAGGGCCTGTGTAGAAGTGAGGCAGCTGCCAGCACCAGCTGTGCTTCATTCACTTGCCCCTGGGAACTGCAAAGGCCAAATCACAAAGGGTGCTTTGGCCAACAGCTTCCCTGTAATCCCCAAGAGCTGCTTGCAGTAATTTAGCACTGCACGTGTATGGGAAGGGAACAGTGAAATATTTTAGATTTTGTCTTTTCCCTCCTCCCTCTTCTACCTTTGACTCAAATTCTCTGACCTCTACACTAGTTTTTTGTAGCCCGGGTTTTGTTGCTGCTGTTGCCCAGATCTGTAGCCTAAGAGTACAGGCATTAACTAGAAACAGAAAAACAAAACCCAGAAGTATCCCAAACCTGTTCTAACCTGTTCTCAGAAGCCATACTCAGACCTGTGGGATCTGAGCTTGGGGGAGGTGTCAGCCACCAAGTTAAGTGACTTCAGTAGATGTGTTCCTAGCTGGTGCGAGGATACTGGGACTTGTTCATTTTGTTGTTGTTTCACTAGCTGGTTTTGTTGGCTGCCAGATGTTGGACAGTTTGTCTGATGTGGGAATTATGTTATTTGTAGTCTAACCAGTGGAACATCTGATTAGGAAATGGGTAGTAGGCTCTGCCTGTGGACTATTAGGTGTTTTGTTAGTAAGCATGCTGGATTCAAGGAAGCACTATCCTGCTATCAGTATCACCCACAAGCTCCTTCTATGTGGTAGGAGTGAGGACAGAATATTTCTTAAGAGCTTCTCTTTTTGGTCGTGGCTTTTCTAGTTAGATGCTTATATTTATTTTGTTTGGTTGGATTTTTTTTTCAATTTTTTTTTCTGAAACAGCCATTCTTCTCATTATATTCAAGCAATAACACTTGGGGTTTGGGCTTTTAAAAATTTTTTTTGTTTACAGTCACTGTGCTTTCTGATGAGGTACATCTCTCAGCCTGTCTTTAAAACCAAGTGTGGAAAATGTGCTTTGCCTTATTATCTGAAAGCTAACAAAATTGTCTATTTTAGATCTGAATAGCTGAGAATGAATTATCATGAATACAAGAGAAACTCCCTTTAAGTACGTGATGTTCTTAAAATATGCAAACTTTAAAATACACATCAAATCCAAAATCTAGATTTCACCAGGAAGTGAATAAGCAGGCAATGCAGATTACAGATTATACATATTCATATACTTCTTCATCAAGGTATTTTGTACCACACATTTCTGCCAAGGCAGTCCTAGGAACCAAGCAGAGTCTTTGTATAAAATTTTTGCTTTGGAAAGTTTTAATGGTGTTTGCCCATGTAGGATTTGTTGTAATAACCTAACAGCAAAGTGATGAAAACATGAAAAATAGTAGGAAAACCTGAGTCTCAAAAGCTTTGAGGCTTTGATTAAACATGGGTAGTATGAATGTGTATGGGAGAAAGCAGTTATGTTCACCATTGTCAAATGATATAAAATAGATGAGATAATTATAAACTCTACACAAAGGTGCACTCCTTCAGAGAAGAATACTGACATCTTCTCCAGCCCACTTCCATCAGTGAGATTGCAATGTTATTCCTTTGTAATAAATATATCTTGCAGGTACTGTCAAGAGACAAAAGACATAGGGCAACATTTTAAAAAAAATAAACCAATCAAACAAACCAACCTCTCCCCCCAAAGGACCTAAAGCACTGTTATGTAATGGCTAAGGGAAGGAAATCAGGAGAACAAGTCATTCATGCAAAATCTTCAGTGCTCTAGTTTTCAGTTTGACAGAAATATTATTTCAAGGACAGGTACAGATTTTTTATTTTATTAGATGGTGAACCTGAAGCAGTTATATCAATTTGATCCTTTACAGGATCTCAGCTGATTTGGGCATTGCTGGTAGAGCTTTGGCAGAATGACCAGTTTTTCTCGTGTTCTGATAGGGAACATGCATACATTAGAATATATGCTCCAGGCAGTAAAATTAGAAAGCAGAAAAAAACCATGAAATGGATCTAAATGCCTATGGAGTGTTAGAAAAAAAATAACCACAATATTCTTAAAATAACTTGTGAAATTTCAAGTGAAAAGAAGCCATTTAGAGATGGTAAGAAAGTAAGCATTACTGACGTTTTGTGTCAGATTGTTTGGTAGCAATTGTAAGCTCTGGCTATAGCAGAATATCCCTTGGAGATGGTAGTAAATTAGCAAAGAAGGATGTTACTGCAAGTGATGTTGAGTGTAGTGATCAAACCCCAACCCACTCTGCTAGGGCAGAAATAGGCAGTTCAGTAAATTGTACAAAACAGAATCTATAGGTGGTGACCAGCTGAAGCAGGGCTGCAGCTCTTGGGTCTTGGCCCTGTGGGAAGGATTGGGTCTTTGTAGCCCAGGGCATGGCCTGGGAAGGCTGACCTCCTTCCTACATTTATTCCATTGGTGTTTTTAGGCTCAGTTTTGCTTTCAAAAGGTATTGTCTCTGGTGGGAAGAATTATTCTCTCATACACACTACTACTTTTCATCATATATCCTGACTAATCCGGGGTTGAGGGCAGCAAGTGCTCCAAATCAAGATTTTCACACATGTACACATCTTCAGCTTGTACGTAGACAAATTCTAACACAAATTAACTTTTTTACCCTGTGGTATTACAGAAGGTTAGAAACATTGCTGTGAATTATATATATTTGTTTCCTCTTATCTAGATCACTGATTACTTTTAGTCAGATAATGACCAATTATGGTCACAAGCAGTAATGAGGATGAATTTCTGAGAGCAAACATGCTAAGTAACAGCATACATATTTAAATAGAAAAGCTCATCAACATCATCACTTTGTTGCTTTAACATGGGGCATTAATCTGAAAGAATAGATGTAAAAATTAAAAAAGAAAAAAAAGCCTAAAATCTTGATCAAGCTGCTTGTGTGGGAAAAGATCAGCATTTGATTCCCAATAATGAGCTGTGACAGCCCATTTCACTGTGTTGGGTCATTGGTCTAACATATCAGGCAGGCATTTATTTTTTTTTATTTTCAGTGTTTGTAATTACATACAGCTTCAATTACTCTTAAGAGCTGAAATCTCTTTAACTGATGTAAGTAGGAGAGACTTATTTACATCACTTTCAAGGGTCTGTGTTCTGACAGGTTAAATAAACAACGAACTTGCAGAGTAACTCCAGCCAGTGAGCTGGTTTCACTGGGGACCCAACTTCACTGCCTCTGTGCAAGCACACACGGCACAGGGGATAAACAAGAGGAGGCAGAGCTGTGGACACGCCTGCAGGTCTGTGATCTTGTGTCCTGGGATGGCTGCTGTGACTGGAGTGCTCGAATGGAGGGACATGGCTCTTGAGGAAGGACAGGCAGGAGAGAAGAGGGGAGGGTGTTACCCTCCATGCCAGTGACCAGCTGGAGTGCATGGAGCAAAGTCTGGGGGGAAAGAGGAGCCAAAGAAGAGCCTGCGGGTCAGAATTAAAGGGAGGGCAGGGACAGGTGACAGTGTAGTGGGGGTCTGCTACAGCTGCCAGGCCAGGAAGCAATGAGGTCCTCTATGGGTGTTCTCACATTCAGAAGTCCTGATGTTCATGGGGGACTTCATCCANGGGGTTGAGGGCAGCAAGTGCTCCAAATCAAGATTTTCACACATGTACACATCTTCAGCTTGTACGTAGACAAATTCTAACACAAATTAACTTTTTTACCCTGTGGTATTACAGAAGGTTAGAAACATTGCTGTGAATTATATATATTTGTTTCCTCTTATCTAGATCACTGATTACTTTTAGTCAGATAATGACCAATTATGGTCACAAGCAGTAATGAGGATGAATTTCTGAGAGCAAACATGCTAAGTAACAGCATACATATTTAAATAGAAAAGCTCATCAACATCATCACTTTGTTGCTTTAACATGGGGCATTAATCTGAAAGAATAGATGTAAAAATTAAAAAAGAAAAAAAAGCCTAAAATCTTGATCAAGCTGCTTGTGTGGGAAAAGATCAGCATTTGATTCCCAATAATGAGCTGTGACAGCCCATTTCACTGTGTTGGGTCATTGGTCTAACATATCAGGCAGGCATTTATTTTTTTTTATTTTCAGTGTTTGTAATTACATACAGCTTCAATTACTCTTAAGAGCTGAAATCTCTTTAACTGATGTAAGTAGGAGAGACTTATTTACATCACTTTCAAGGGTCTGTGTTCTGACAGGTTAAATAAACAACGAACTTGCAGAGTAACTCCAGCCAGTGAGCTGGTTTCACTGGGGACCCAACTTCACTGCCTCTGTGCAAGCACACACGGCACAGGGGATAAACAAGAGGAGGCAGAGCTGTGGACACGCCTGCGGGGCTGTGATCTTGTGTCCTGGGATGGCTGCTGTGACTGGAGTGCTCGAATGGAGGGACATGGCTCTTGAGGAAGGACAGGCAGGAGAGAAGAGGGGAGGGTGTTACCCTCCATGCCAGTGACCAGCTGGAGTGCATGGAGCAAAGTCTGGGGGGAAAGAGGAGCCAAACAAGAGCCTGCGGGTCAGAATTAAAGGGAGGGCAGGGACAGGTGACAGTGTAGTGGGGGTCTGCTACAGCTGCCAGGCCAGGAAGCAATGAGGTCCTCTATGGGTGTTCTCACATTCAGAAGTCCTGATGTTCATGGGGGACTTCATCCACCCCAATATCTGCTGGAAGGACAACACAACAGAGCACAGGCAATCCAGGAGATTCCTGGAAGGCATGGATGGTAACTCCTCCAAGAGACAGGGGAGCCAACAAGGAGAGGTTCTATGCTAAACCTTGTTCTCACCAACAAGTAGGATCTGGTGGGGAATGTGAATCTCCAGGGCAGCCTGGGCTGCAGTGACCATGAAGTGGTGGAGTTTGAGGTCCTCAGGGTGGTGATTAGGGTGCACAGCAAGCTCAATAGCCTGGACTTCAGCAGAGCAGATTTTGGCCTATTCAGGGATCTGCTTGATAGTGTGCCATGGGAGAAAGTCCTGGAGGGAAGAGAAGCCTGAGAAAGGTGGTTAATATTCAAGAATTACCTCCTCCAAGCTGATGAGTGATTCATTCTAACAAAGAGGAAATCAGGTATAAGCACTGGGAGGCTTCCATGGATGAACAAAGAGCTCCTGGACAAACTCAAACACAAAACAGAAGCCTATAGCAGGTGGAAGCAAGGACAGGTAGCCTGAGAAGAATACAGAGAGATTGTCTGAGCAGCCAGGAGTCAGGTTAGGAAAGCTAAAGCCCTGAAAGAATTAAGTCTGGTCATGATGTCAAGGGCAACAATGAAAGCTTCTATAGATATGTTCATGATAAAAGTAAGACCAGGGAAAATGTGGGCCTTCTCCAGAAGGAAATGGGAGACCTGATTATCTGTATGTGAAGAAGGACGAGGTAAATAATTTTTTTTGCTTCAATCTTTGCTGGCAAATACTGCAGCCACAGCACCCAAGTTGCAGAAGACTTCTCCCCCAGAAGGGACTGGGAGAATGAAGAACCACCTGCTGTAGGAGGTCAGGTTCAATATATTCTGAGGAACCTGAATCTGCACAGGTTAATGGGACCCGATGAGATGCATCCATGGACTCCAAAGGAGTTGTCCAAGGATGTGGCTAGGCCACTATCCGTCATGTCTGAGGAGTCATGGCAGTCAAAGAAGTTTCCACTGACTGAAAAAGGGAAAACATAAGCCCCTTTTCTAAAAATGGAAAAAAAAAGGAAGATCTGGGGAACTACAGGCTAGTCACTTGCTGGAAACTATGCAAAGATACGTGGAAAATAAGAAGATGATTGGTGACAGCCAATGGCTTCACTAAGGGCAAATAATTAGTGACAAACTTGGTGGCCTTCTACAACTGGGTTATGACAGTGGTGGATATGGAAAGAGCAGCTGATGTCATCTACCTTGGTTTGACACTGTCCTGCATCACATCCTTGTCTCTAGACTGGAGAGGCACGGATTTGACTACTCAGTGGGTAATGAATGGATGGATAATAATGGCTGGATGCACTCAAAGGGTTTGTGATCAGCAGCTCCACGTCCAAGAGGAGAGCAGTGAGGGCTGGGGCTCCCCAGGGCTTGGTGCTGTTTAACACCTTGGTCAGTGACAGGGATTGAGGTGGGTCTGTGAGAACCTCATGGTTCAACACAGCTGAGTGCAAGGTGCTGCACCTGCTTCTGGGCAATCTGCAGCACAAGTACAGGCTGGAAATGGATTGAAAGCAGCCCTGAGAAGGAAGACTTGGGAGTGTTGGTGGATGAGAAACTCAACATGACCCCACAGTGTGTGCTGGCAGCCCAGAAAGCCAACTGCATTTTAGGACTACAACCTCATGTAAATTTAGTTTATTTTGTGTATTAAAAAAATGGGGATAGCGAGATATTCTGGTTTCTGTATATTTTAATCCTTTTATAGATGTATTGATGTCTACAAAGACAGCAATAATTATGTATGTATTTGTTTTGGCACAGATGGTTTTAAAATCTGTAGATGTCATTTTTAATTAAAAAATAAATAAATTTTAGGGCATCCCATGAGATGAAGCCATTTTTTCTTGCCAACATCTACTTTTCTTGCAACAGCCAAATTATTTTCTCTTTCTTTTTCTCCCAGCAGCACATAAATGCTACCACTATAGTGTTGTTTCTCCCTCATCTTTGGCTTCTCAGTCAGTCTACAGGATTCACTGAAAGCCTGCATTACCTTCACACCTCACTGCCTGCTTCCTGCTCAGTATATGAATGCATGTGTCCGTGTGCACTCTCTCCCTGGCTCTGGAGCAGTCTCAGCTCCCTAGGGAGCCCTTTCTTCCTGAAAGTGTGTACTTGCAATGCCTTCCAGCAACACACCTTTCTTTGGATGGAGCCAGATCCCTCTGTGTGCAGATCCTACCCTTTTAGGAACTGTGGGTATTCTTCACCAAGGTTAATCAGAGTTTTGGAGTGGCTTCAGATATTCTTGAGATGTTAAGATTTGTTTATTGGGAAATTTGGAGGCAGTATTGCTGTGTAACCTGTCAGGTTCTTTGGCTGACTGGTGCATACAGGAAGCACCTGTGGCTATGATTTACCTTTTCTCTTTGTGTAAAGGCCAAGCTTATGTGCTGCTGTTCTTCAATTTTGTTTTTAATAAAAACAAACATTCATCTTCTGAGACTGACTTATTTGGTGAGGGAAATATAAAACATACCTCAAGTATTTCATCATTAAAATATTACCATTGCTGTTAAATTTCCAGAAACTGAAATACAAATATTTTGAAAGCTATGCTCTAACTACTGTATTGCCAGGACTGTTTGTTTGTCTTCCAAATAATAGCTGTGTATTTGCTGTGCTCATCCTCTCCTCTCATTCCTCACAGTTGTCATAGCCTTTCACAGAGAAAAGACAAGAACCATTCTCCATAGACCTGGCAACTCCCTTCTTTGTCAGAGTCATTTCTTCAAACTGTCAGTGAGTTTGTCATGCTTTCCTTGAGATTTTGTGAGGTCTTATCAGTGTGAAGGTACATTAACATAACTGTATTGTCTTGTGTTGATCTCAGCCTCTGAAATAATCATTCTACCTGGATTAATCCTGAACTAAAATGAAAGTTTCTTGTGATGGAGGGAAATTAGAGGGGCTCCAAATTACTGTTATTATCCATGGTGTCCCAGCCTGTCATTGTCCTGGGTAATGAGGAGTTAACTCTATTTCCTCCATTTGGGACATAAAAACATGAATCTGACTAAAGCATGTATTTTAGAGAGGCATTCATTTAGATTTGATTTTGCTCTTGTTCTGATTAGGTCATTCTAATTAATAATCTGTTTGTGAAAGAAGACAAGTGAATATTAATTAGTGTAATATATGAATGTGATTGCAATAAGAATAATTCAAAATTTTCTGAAAGTTGAGATCTTTGAGAAATAGGTAAGCTTGGAACTGAAAAGGTGGAACATATACTGCCTCTGATCCTCATCAGTTAAAATTTATCCTGGGATTTTGAGGTATATGATGAAAAGACCATAGGTAAATCAGGAATAACTCTACTGAAAACACTAGAGTTAAATGGAATAAAATCAGTGTGTTGAGAGCAGGTTCTCAGCCTATTGTTCAGATTTGGACTAGGTTTGACCCACTGACCTCAGTGAGGTCCTTGAGAGTTTTAACACAGTTTTGCCCTCAATAGAATAGAAAAAAAATTACTTGGATATGACATTTGTTTCCTAAACTCACCTGGATCATTTGCACTTTCCACACAAGGAAGACATACTATGGTGTGGGTGTTTCTCTTTGTCTATCCATTAAGCTACATTAGTAGTATTCCTGCTTTGTAAATAAGGATGGGGTTTGGGGGGCTATGGGCTGCCAGATTTGAAGATTTTAAACATGTAATAGCTTAGTTTAATTTTTGGGGTTTTTTTTATTTGTGGTTTTTTTTTAAGGGGGTTTAGTCCTTTGGCATATGAAGAAATTGCAGTGGCTAATTGAAAGTGAGGCTTGTGGAAAGTGTTGTAATTTTTACTAGCACTGAAGATTAATCACTAATCCCCTGCCAGCCCTTGCCACTTTGAGCAGGCATTTTGGCTTTGTGTGTTTTTCTCTAAAAGAGCATTACCTTGAGTTGCTCTAAGTGTGGCAGGAGAGTGAGTAGTCTCCTGTTGGCCTCTGTCCCCCAGAGCAGCTGCAGGGAGTGGGGTGTGCTCACCCTGGCTTGGGCACATGCAGGGTTCCGTGCACTCTACAGCACACCTGGGGATGTGTCTTTGCTGTGCTTTGCAGACCTGCAGGAAGCACCAGTTCACAGCTCTGGTTGTCAGAGAGTGCTCAGGCATGTCCTTAACAGCCCCTGATAGGCAGAGACTCTTCTTGAATCCCAGGCTTACAGTCCCTGACTTCTTGGGAAGGCTGCATGTCTAATGTCTGGGATGTGTTTACCTTCTTATTCCAGGTAACATTAATGGCACAAGAATCTTTGGCAGTTTCTGAAGCAAAGGCATTTAAATTGTAAGTTTGCAAAAAGAGACAGCTCAGGCAGGGTATCAGAACAGGTTAGCCATCTAGAGGATGCCCAGGTAGGGATCCTTTCGTAGCATTATCTTCTTAGTCTTGCTACTCTACAAACCACCCCACAGACTCCCATTTGCTCCTCTACTTACAAAGTTATGCTGCTCTTGATAATTTACCAATTATTTATGTTTATTTGCTTGATCTGTATTCCAAAGTGTTTTAGAAGCTGTACTTCCATACAGTTGTCTGAGCAAGGATTTTCAAACATGAATTTCAGTTGCGAACAAGTGACAGATTGTGGAATTCTCTCTTATGTAGTACTAAGAATCGAACTACTGGAGTGTGTCACATAAGTTTGTGCACTTTCAAATGGTAATTTAATCAAAACTTCATCAGGATACAGGCCTCTGTCATTTCTCTCACACACACCCACCCCACCCTGATAATTTTCCCTTGTGAAGTTTGTAATAGATTTTGGTTGAAACAGAGCAGAACGTGAAGAGTCACATTCAATATTGGAGTGACACCATGGCTGTAAACAAGATTCTCTGTGCACAGCTGTACATTATTTGTTGTGATGCACCACTCTTTCTGATACTGCAAAAAATCTTAAATGTCACTGGACATGTTTTGAATTTATCTGTATGTCTGTTTATGCCTTTTATTGGGAAAAATCCCTGACTTTTGCAATGGTGAGGTTTTGCAATCCGTGAGTTTTGTTCCTTCTCTATTTTGCACAGTTTAGTGGGGATGTGTGTGGCACTGTAAGTTACTGTGGTTTTTTTTCTAGCACATTGTTTGAATTGGATGGTTTGAGCAACCAGCTCTCAGCACAATGTTACTGTAACCTTTAAGATTAAGTATATTTTTGCTGTAGAGTTAACTTCAATAGCCACATAGGTATTGCCTCACGCCCATCCCCTTCCCGCATTTATTCCTGCTGGAAAACTGGAGCTGTGAACTGACATGTGTCAGCAGTGTTGCATCTGGCATGTTATTAGGGATGGGGTAACCCTCCCACAAGGGTGCCTGGGTTTCACGCTGTAGGGAGCAGTCCTTGGGCAGCCTGCAGAGCAGAAAAGGAGCTGCTCTCTGCTGTGCCTGCAGGCACTGAGAGTCCTGAGAACCTGCTTATGGACACGGCTGAGAGGAGAGAGGGGAGCAGAGTGTTGGGAAGCAGCTGAAGCAGCAGCAGGGTGGGAGTCACAATGCCTAAGCACCACTTCCACATGTGTGTAACTTGGGGCTTCAACCTGTGGATTTAAGTACAATATTCCTGTGTCCTGTGAGTGGGATTTCAAAGCTGCCCTTATAATTCAACCTGGATTGTCTCTTGGCATCCCTGTCTCTCTGGGTACCACTTCCACTTGAGCTGTGTGAATCAGGACAGTCATCTCAGTCCAAACCTAAGAGTCAGCCTAATTCAGATCTCAGTAAGGATGGTGGCTAAAAATAGATGTCCAGGGAAGGAGGTAATCACAGGCAGAATAAGTAGTGTTTCTTCCCTGGGAATCTCTCTGCAGTTCCTGATGCTGTGTGGCTCCAGGAGGAGCAGTTAATATCCCTCATTAAATATTTCTGACATTGATTTGTCCATTTGTTTCTGAGCCAAGACTTTCCACTCCTGACATATTTGAAAGATAATTTAGTATCTGTTTTATGCTTCAAGAGAAATGCATCGTAGACTTTCTTTTGCTCACCTTACTATGCTCATCCTGCCAGACATGACCTGGTGGACCACTCATCTGCTTTGTACTGAAAACACCTAAATTGCTGTAGGGCTGATTATTATCTGAGACCTTCTTGTATGCTAATGCTTCCACCTTTCTGGACAACAGAAGTATATTGTGATTTGCTACCAGAAAAATAGAGAGTAGTTCAACTTGCTCCATAACAAAGAACTGTGGGTTCTGCTTTTAAATCTCCCAGTAACACATTTGGATGACCTCCATGAAATCCCAGTCTGGGCAGGAAGGCTTTGTCTGGTTGCTGCTGAAACACTGATTATTCACATAAGCTCAAAAATAATTGCTGATCAGGGTTCTGACATTCTTGCTATTTTTTTTTCTAACAGTAAATAATTTCTAAAATATGTTACATGATAAACTAAGCTTCTTGTAGCCAAATAAAAGAGTGAATTTAGAATTATGTAGCTGAAAAAGAACTTTTTTCTTTGACAATCCCAGTAACTTGTTTCAAATTATGTTAGTTTTGTGCTACATGTTCATTTTTTTTAATGTGCTGAGGTAGCTGTCTAGAGGAGTTAAATCTTCATATCTACAGATTATATACAGAACTGACAGCCAAAGCCCTCCTTGAGTTTGGGGAAAGCTTCTGAATGGGAGCAAAACATTATTTTATGCTTTCCTGTTAGAAATATGTCACATTACAATGGTTTTTTTTAATATGATCACGTCTGCTGAGACCTGCTGCAAATTTACTTGCTTGAGGAAACAACTCACCCATCTGATGGTGACAGTCATGACTGATGTCCTGAAATGAATTTGGCCCAAAACAGTAGTGACAAAATAAAGTTTTAAGGAATCAAACAGCCCCCCCCCCCCGTATTACAAAACAGCAGTTGCATAAAATATGCTGTATGTTTTGATAAAATTGTGTCTACATTTTTTGTCTTTTTATTTAAAGAAAAACTGTTTGGGGGAATTAGAATTCATGTTTCAAAGTAACTTTGCTGGTTATGTTACTCTTGTGCTCATCTATATATATGTTTGGGGTTTGCAACAGCTTATTAACCAGAGGTTTCCTTCCTCGTGACTAGCACTCCAAACCTCTGTAGTCAGGTTTCCCAGTGTATTTTTTTGCCATTTGGACCTGTCACTCCTGTATATGCTTTTACAAACCATCTGTGACTGTGGTTCAGAAATTGTAGCTGTGCTCTGGTTTTTTGTCCCCGAAGGAATAAGAAATCAGTTTGCATCTCAGGCTGTTGTTACTGTCTCTTCTGTTTTCTCAGCAATTTTTTTCTCTTGGGCTTAGGTGTTCAAGATGTGATGCATAACTCCCATGTAAAATTTACTGGGATAAAATAAAAAGGTTAATATTTTTCATTTTTTAGTTCTGTGTAAACATGAAGAGCAGTTTTTAAGGTTGAATATTAATAAGCACTGTAAGGGCATACATTTTTAATGTGGCTGCTGCCCACATTTGAAATTAGGTCATTCAGATTTTCTTCTTGCTCTTTATTCCAGCAGTTAATACATCACATGAAAGTAGAGTTCAAGACCAGTGGTTTTTACTAATTAGAAGGCTGAAGGTTGTATTTGGAAGTCAAAGCATAAAACTATTTATCTATTTTATCTCTAGTAACTCTTGAAGAAGCCGGTAAACCTACAAATGAAATACAGTCAAAGCCATGTGTTTTAAGTTGTGTTTTGCAGTCTCTCCCAGTTGGAAACAAGACAGGAGTCTGATTACAAATGTTTGCAGCATGCAGCTGGAGATGTGCCAGGATGGCACTATAAAACATTTGCACTGGGATTTTGGTAGGGGTTGGCATTGTTATTGACTTACCTAAGGAGTTTTAAAGGTTAGTCAAAGCAAAAGTCAATGTTTTAATGGGATTACAAATTAATCTTTTTCTCTATAGGAGTATCTTTAGTGCCAGATTTCCAATAGGTACATTTTCTAAAAATGAAGTAAATATTTTTACATACTTTTTTCATCCCTGCTTGTGTTATTGTTTACAAGATGCCAATTTCTGTGCACTCAATGAATAATGGAGATGCAGATCTAAATTTGCACATCCACTCATGAACATCAGTAACAGTAACTCTTGTAAAGCTGAAAATGGTCTCGAAAGCTTTTTAGTTAGTATGTATCATGTCATGCAAAGCTACTTAAAAGTTAAAGTGTATACGAATGGGTTCCTATAAAGATACCAAAATAACGCTTATCTGGTGTTTGTAGTCACACTTGGAATGAAATATAACATTGTTATGTTTAAAGCAAGTTAGACTGCTACAATAATAATCAAAATGTTGTTTTCTTTCAGCTCCGGCAGTAAACCGATTCACCAGACGTGCATCAGGTAAGCTGAATGAAGTTCTATTTGTCTACATAATAGTTGAAACATTATGCTGACAGTGATTGTCATGTAAAATGTAATATGGCATTTGTCAAAGTTCTTTAAAGATGTTGGACTTGGGCTAACCTCTAATTTGTTACCTGCTTTACTGAAAAACGTAACTAAGGTTTCAGGTCATGGAACTTGCATAAACCCTTCTTGTTGCTGGAATTCATTAAAAACCTAAGCTTT
>VXAX01000972.1:1079241-1117027 GCA_013399835.1 Leptocoma aspasia | reverse complement strand
TTAATAAATAAATTTATTAAAGAATAAAAGAAAATATGAAAAGCCTGTTTCTTACTAGGTGTATTACAGTAGGAATTCATGTCTGTTTTAGATAGTTTTGTTATCATAAATAAATTATTGTGGTTTTCTGTGGGCAATACTCTACGTGACTATTGACAGTGTCTCTACACATCCTCCTCCTTACTGCAGGTCACACATGATTTTCCCTTGGCAGTAGCTGCAGGGACTTGATACCAGACCCTCCCTCATCCTTGGAGGGAGGAATTCTAGAGAAATTCTAGAATTGACAAACCAAAACCACTACACAGCACAAGCTGTAACAAGTTCAGCGAGGTATCGGATCCTGCAGCCACTCTGCAGAGATGAACCACTTTCTGCTTAGGCAGATTTTCTTCTACATGGTGGATCCTGTTCTTTTTGTTTAAAGCAGTGGTGTCATTATAATTTATGTCTATTGCTGTGAGACTTGAGAAGTTTAAATTCCATCTTTGATCCATATGAGAACTATTTTTATTGCTTAGAAAGTGATGTGTTCCTGCTGAATGGTCTGTTTGCTGTTCTCTTAAATGCAGCAAGGGGAAGCATCAAGTGCACAGGAGTGGAGCAGAGAAAGCCACCAAGGCCTCACCTGGTTTGGGTGTCTGAGGTTTCAGTGACCCTTTTGGTCACTGCCAGGGGCAAGCACCACTCTGTGCACCTCTGGGACTGATTGGGGTGCAGTTCCTAAGATGACTCCTCAAGAAAGGGTCTTTTTCCAGACTTGTCATGATTCAGACAAGATCAGTGGAGCCCGTGGAGCTCCCAGTCTTGTAATATGGGTGAAGCTTCTGTGTTGACACTTCATAGCACTGGCTTACCAAATCTACACCAAGATATTAAGCATATGTCAGCTTTAAGTTTTGGGCCCCTCTCTATTCCAGGTGCTGGAGCATGTCCAGAGGAGGGCAACGGAGCCAGTGAAGGGTTTGGAGCACAAGTCCTATGAGGGAGGAGCTGAGGGAGCTGGAGGTGTTCAGCCTGGAGAAAAGGACGCTCAGGGGACACCTTACGACTGCCTGACAGGAGGCTGTAGCCAAGAAGGGATCAGCTCTTCCCCCAGGCAGCTAGCAACAAGAAAAGAGGACATAGCCTCGGGCTGTGCCAGCAGACACAGTTTTGTTTGGACATCAGGAGGGATTTCTTCACAGAATGGATTATTAAACACTGGAATGGGCTGGTCAGGGTGGTGATGGAGTCACCATCCCTGGAGGTGTTCAAGAAAAGAGTGAACATGGAACTTGGTGCCGTGGTCTAGTTGACAAGGCGGTGACCAGTCAGAGGTTGGACTTGATGATCTCAGAGGTCTTTTCCAACCTGTTTCTGTGAAAATAGTTTCAAATGAGCTACATAGAAGAAGTTTTTTTACCATAAAACAGTCATGAACTCTGGTCCCTCTAATATTGGGGGCATTGGGATATAAACACCAATAGCATGCTCAGAGCTACAGTCAATAGCATTTTTGTCTTTTATGCATCTGGCTCTGCAGTTCCTGGAGCTTTTCCATATTTTGATGATCATTCTTCTGTGTATCCCATTATTATCCAGACTTTTCAGTTTCTTCATATTATTGATTTCTCTTCATGCATGTCTAAGATGGAAAATGTTCACCAGACTTGAATGATCTATACACTGGCTTGTGTATACTGTGCAACCTTGAGAGCTTCAACTAGTTGTAAATAACTTTCCCTTTGCTTTACAGGTTGGCCCACTGAAAGGCCCCTGAGAGTATAAAAAAACCCACACTGATTTATAAGTGTTTACACTAAGTGTAGTACCTTCAAATTCATTTGTGACAGTATTCCAAGCATGGCACTGTTTATTTTCAACACTTGTAGCTTTCAATTTTTATTGCTTTTTATTGTTTTCTATTTCTTTATAATTAGAATAGCTTTATTTAGCATACCAGCAGTGGGTACCTCAGCAGTCTGATTCATTCAACTCAGTGTGGTTCATTCAGCCAGAATATTTTTGTTATCTCCTAGCTGTATTAACTTTTACACTGAATGATTATTCAATCATTAAACCTGAAATTTCTAGAAGTCTTGAGGGAAGTGTATACAAATTAAATCAAGAAGTTCTTTAGCACTGCTGCTTACACATGGAGTGTTTATAAAATAATACAATTTCCTTGGGGTTCCTTCATCTTTTTCTATGGCCTTCATTATTCCCTCTAAGTTTGATCTCTAAATGAACATTCTGTTACAAATAATTGCTTTGGCCAAAGAAGCTAGATGCTACTCTGTCTTACACTAAGGGTTCATTTATTCTTTGATAATTAACAGTTGTTGCTGAAAAGCAGCTGTAGGTACTTCGTTTCCTGTGAGAAAAGAACTATAAGCCTGAATTCTAGCACCTGGCAAAGTGACATGTTAACTCTGTAATTTGTGCTGTAATTCTGGGAGCTTTTGTGAAAAGTGGTTACCTGGGATACTGGGTTTCTTTAGGATATTGGTTTCAGTAAATATGAAGTGTTCAGCTCAGGTTAGGATCTTCAGTATTTTGCCCTCTCAAATTTAAAGGAATTACAGTGGGGAAATACGGTATTTTCTCTCATGAAGTAAAAATAGAAATAAAAAATATTTCCTCCCTTCCATTCAGTAAAAATATTTTCATGTATATATTGTTTTCCTGAAAGTATGGATCTCTTTTGCATGCGCAACACAGTTTCAAGAGGAAATCAAGTTGAAAGCACATATTTTATATTTAGTTTTCAAAATGGCAAATGCACTTTTTTTCAGAGGTTTTCTGATATGGATTCAGTTGCTGAGAAATTTGCTGTATTTGCACTCATGAGCTTTTTCCTGTTGTCTTACAGTTTAATTTTCTACTGAAATGATGTGAGGTCATGGTTGTGTAGGGGAGTGCAAAAGCTGTTTCCAGTGGAGATCCTGTGTATTAAGGCAAGAGACTGGGAGCTGAGGTTTGTGTAAGACAAGGAAGTCTGCAGAAAATGGAGAATACTGGAATACAGCAGCAAAGTATTTGTGGACATGTGCTCAGCTTTTTCCAAATAATGTGACATAATTATTAAAAATTTGCTGCAGAAGTCAGGAGGCCATGGTAATTTCTTCTTTATGGGAAAAAGCTCAATCTTTCTTGATCAGCTGCAGATGGAGAAGGATGCTTTTGTCATCACAGTCATTTAGGTATGGAATAGACTGGGAAGTCGAAACCAACTGCCTTGTCAGTCTGATGCTGTCTGAGGTCATATTGATCAGTGAACTCCTGCACACATATGTTATTTTCCCAGGGTTCATCTTTTCTTCATGTGCAGAGTGGTTTTAAGTAAATACTGAGAAAATGGAGTTAAGTGATGGTGAACATCATAAAATAGTAATACACTTTGGAGCATCATATGTGTGCTGATGACACCTCATCCAGCCATTCTGCATCCTCTTATAATAGTATAAAACGAGGGAGTGAAATGGGACTGTGGAATTCTGCAATATCCATAGATAGAAGAAGAAATAAAACTGGTTTCACAATATGCAGAAAAAAGATAGATATGTTTGTGTGTTTACCCATTTAGTCTTTTGACTACAGTAGTATTTAGTTCATAATGGTGCCAAATGTATATGTGTGGGAGGAATGGAGGGTGTTTAGAAAACTGAAAATAAAAAATTGCCCCTTTTTTTAAAGTCCTCAGAGTGCACTGTGTTTACCACTGACTAAAGACTTTCTGAGAAATATTAGTTTCAAGCAGTGACAGGTCGTTAGCTGAATGAGTGGAGGCTTGGGGTTTTTTTCCTCTCAGAAAAAGATTAGTTCTGTGAGACCTCAATGCCTTTTTTCTTGTTTTGAGTGGTAAGTAGTCATGCAGTTACAGACAACTTCTATTATTAAAATCTAAGTGTGGTAAAAAAAAGTGTAAGTGTGTTTTCAGGGTGATTATTGTCCCTGTTCTTGGAGGGATAATATTTGTAGCCCATTTTTTGGCTTGTTGCTGTTGTCTGCACCATTACAGATGCAGGTGAGCGTGTACTGATTGCTGTGTGGGATTTGCTTTGTTACCTTGGTGCATAGTTGCCAGTATTATTTCATTACAGCACTTTATGTTTTGACTATGAAAAAGTAAAAAAGCATATATATTATTTCATAGTTTTGATTTGTCTTCTGAACTTCCTTTGGCTATTTGAAAAGAATCCTGTCAGCAAAAAGTCTTGGAATTATTTTTTGGAATTGTTGAGAAAACAGATGTTCAAAATCAACCATTTCAAACTTGGCAGAAATATTTTCCCTAATGTTTTTTGTCTAGCTGTCTTCCTGTTATATCTGGAACCTGTTTAGTAAGTTTGGTTTATCATATTTCTTATAGAGGATTATGTAAGCATGACTTCCCCATCCAACCAAAGCCAACATACCTAAAATCAGCATGCTGAAATTCCAGGAGACAAGCTCCGTTAGCTTATTCTCTCATTTCATTTTGCCTAGCAGCCTGGGCCCGGGAGGAACGAGGAGCATCTCATTACAGAGTACTTTGGAATGTAGAATGTAGGGCACTTCTGGAAAATGGGAAAGGTGGGTTTAAGCTTCCTTCCCTTGGTCCCATAGGGTGAAAACCAAAGGTAACTTTGCTATAGCAACCATTCTTTCAAAAGGATGGTTCCCCCTCTTTTTTAGGTGTCTATTCTAGGCTTGCTGTTTTGAATCCCATATGGCTGCAGGATTTTCTGTGAAGCCTGTTTGAGACTGAATTTTGCACTCCCTTAGCTGCCCAGACCAAATCTTCAGTGTATGTGGGATCACAGGCTTTGACATGTGCCTCTGAAGAACTCTTGAGTTTATGACTTAGACATCATTCCAAAGGTTCATAGGCGTGTTCTAGATTTGGAATTATGTGTGCCTTCTCCATTTTGCTGGATGATGGATCGTACTATGTACCATACTATCATACTGTAATACCTGCTATTGGCAGGTTTTTCACCTTATCTTGGTCAAATCAGTTTATCTCTTGGCAGGACACTGAGACAAGCTTGTCAGAGTCAATACTTTTGGCTTTGTCTCTACTCTCCCTACAGCCACTCTTTACGTGAGCCTTGGAGGTCACCTTCTGTTGTGTCCCCTCAATAAAATACTTTTCTGCTTTCTTGAATCTTTTAATATCTTTAGGTGTCCAGTCATCAGTGATTATTTTCTTTGTCACTCCTAACCATTTTCTTCCCCTCACTGCATCCTTTTTATAGATATCAAGATCTTGTTTTAGTCTTTAAACACTAGCACATAAAATAGCCATAAATATGTGCTTTCAACCACCTTTTGGTGAACAAACACCACCTTTTTGTTTCGTTAGTCTTTGTAATTCTTTGTAGATCCTTGACACAGATTTTCTCATGTATTTTCACTCCTGTCTTCCAGCTGCTGTCTACATAGCAAGTTCTTTTCCCTTCTTAAGTACATTATCTGAGAGGTGCTACCACAGTCCCAGACAGTTTTTGTTTTAAACCCTCTTTAAATGAGCCAACAAAATGGGCAAATATAAGGTTGCATTGTTCAGAATGTGTTTTTTAACAGATGCAATTTATATCTGCTCACATTGTATGTAAGAGATGACTTTTCTAGTGGGAAAATAATTTAGTCTTTCTGATATCATCCTAGTGCTGACTTCTCAATAAGAAAAAATATCTGTGATTGAGGTACTATGTAATCACATCACTGTGTGGTTTGATATGAAGTACTAAATATGGCAGGAAGAGCTGGTGCAGTTCTGTTTCTATTCTGTAGTATTAGCAAATATAAAGTTGAAATGTATGCAGAGAGCTCTGTGTCTGCTCAGAGTGTGTCAAATATTTATGCATATTTTATATATATCCCAAATAACTCACTGTAGCACTGTGAACTGCTGGACTTTTTTGAGAATGGGAACAGAAGGTTACACAAGTCAACATCAGAGTACAGTATGTTGCTATATGTTGTGCTACTCCTTATGCTGTAGAGGGAAAGCTTATGGAGTAAGTACCATAGTGCATGGTATATATTGGCAAACTCTTCTAGTGGAAGTACATCCTACTTTTGTGATGATTTAATTGTTTAATAATTACCTGCAGTGTTCTGGACACTGCAATGTGTGTTTGTGCTGGTTTTCACTAGCCAGACAGATAAAACCAAGTGTTTCCTGAGACACCAAGAAAAACTGGCTCCTACCATGAGCCAGAAGTCTGGCTGGGGTTGGTTTTTTCCTAGCTCCATCGTGATAAATTGCACAAATATTGAAAGAACTGAAATAGGATTAGAAAGAAGACTAAGTACTGTGGAAGTCCTTAGGGAAATTCAGTTAAAACTCCTTTCTGCTGCCCTATTTAAAAATAGGGAATTCTTTCAGCTCCTTGTGCTGAAGTTTGAATAGATAGTTTCTGTGAAGGAGCCTGCTTAGTGATTGAAACCCCTATGACTTCAGGGAGTAGTGTGCATCTGTGACCCAGCAATGAGTGTGCTAGCTGTGATCCAGAGTGCTTTGAAGCAGAGGAAGGTACTATGGTCTAACACATCACAATTATCACTTTTACATACTAGATAATATTCAGACACTTATGCAAAGGTGTCCACACATGAATAACTCAACTGGGATAAAGTTATCCAGAAATGTCTTTTAGGGGGTTCTCATGTTTCTTCAAATAGATTTTCATAGTGATCAGTAGAATCTTGATGAAACTTCTGCTTCATTGCAAGGATTTTTGAAATACAAATAAACCCCATGTGGACTTTTAAAGAGAATCCTTGGGAGGTTTTTATGACTCACTATTGGCATGGACCTCATTCAAGATGCTACATGTTATATTAGATACTTTTTCAGAAATGCTTGAGGAAATAGCTTGTCGTTCAGCACATTAGAAATAGCACTGGTAGCAGATGGCCAAGGGAAAATGCTGTAGAAAAGTTGATTGTGTGACTCTTGATTTCTTGCAAGCATGTAGTGCAGGCTGAGCAAGGTCTTCCAGCTCTGGCAAAATGAAGGTTTTGCTATTGAGCTGTGTAGCTGAGCACAACCCTGGTGTTTTGTAGGTGATAGTGACTATGAAGGCAGTGTTTGGAGAATTGCAGTCTGAGCACTGACAGCAAGAGTAGGCAAGTGTCCTTCAGGAGCTGGAGATCCTGAAACAGACTGTCTTGGCAGAGCTCCCAAGACTGATTCAGTCTATTCCTGCCTAATGAACTGAAGACCACCTTCCTGATAATTAAGAAGAAACTAGCTGCCTGGATTTTATCCAGCTTCAGATTTTTACAGTGACATTCTGAGCTCTTAGTTATTTGTGCTAGGTAGTTGACTGCTCAAAAGTCATTATCCCCTAAGTCATGTGGATTGGAGGGGAAATTACTTTTGGTTTGTTGCATATGAGGAAATCTCTACAATATGCATGTCTCTCTGATTGCCAGACTGCTTTTTCTGAGTATACATACTTTTATCCCAGTTTGGATAGCATCTCTAATGTAAATGTTCTATGTCTGAAAGGGTAATAACACAGAGTTGCAAGGTATCAAGCATTCTGTGTATTCACCTAATTATGCCTAGACAAAGTTTCAGTTTAGTGACCCCCCAGGAGTAGGCACTTCAGAGACTTCTTTTTGACAGTATCATGGGAAGTGATAGCCCCAGCGAGCATGCTTTGTTCCAAATTAGTTTAAAGTAATCTAAAATTCTTGAAATAGTTCCAGGGTTTGGCACAAATGGTGGGCCTCAGCAACAGAGCCAGCTGGTATTGCCTTATATCATGTGTGGAAATCAGACAAATTTTATCTGTCTCATTTCATTTTACACTCAGATGAGAGTGTTGAGCAACCTTTCTCTGGGCTGTTCTTCAGTCCTTATGTTTACTTACAGCTCTTCAATTGCATCTTCCACGTGGAAGATCTTTCCAGTCAAAAGCAGGAAGACAGAAATAATATGGTACTTGATCTCTGTAAGCCTTGAAGTTGAGGCCACAACTGGTTATTTCTCACTGCTACGACCCCCAAAGGGTTTTGTTTGAATAAAAACTACTTATGGAATTGGAGTTTGGGGTGCAGGGCTGTCTTTCTAATCCTTCCTCTAGTGGTAGGAACCGGTGAGATGTCAGAAAATAGATTTCCATGTCAGAGACATTGGAGGTCCAGTAGTATTTGTCTAGTCTAGTTTAGAACTACCACCTGCTTTGCAAAGAGTCTCTGTGTACCATATTTCTCATTCAAGAGAAGTAAATCCTAACAAAACAGGAAAAATCTCACACTGTCATTAAGTCACCTTAGCAATTTCCATACAGTTAAACTGGGGAAGTGATGTTTTTACTGTATGAGGGAATGGGCATAGCTGCCATAGGTGGGGATGTTTATAGGGATGTATGACCTGCTGGTGTAGCTACAGCAGCTGGAGATGGTCTGTTTTCATGCTCCAGCCTGATAGTTGTGCTGGCAAAACTGTAGTCTCGTTTGAATGGGATGAAAAAATATTTTCACAGCTCTTCTTCTCTTGAAAAATTCTTTCTAATACAATTTATAGCTTGAGGCTTCTGTAGTTTGGAAAGAGTACACACATATTGATTGGTTTTCCTGCCATGTTTTGAGTAAAATACATTATTCAGTGATTATATATGAATTTTCACTGATTTCTTGATTGATAGCTTCGTTTCCTGATGCATCAAGGGAATGAGAGAGCATGACTAACATGTTTTCTGATCTTAAAACTGACAACTGTATGTTAATTTTAATTTTAGAATTCATTAATGGATGAAGTGACTGTACTGCTAATTTTCAATGTAAAGCATATTTACCAGGTGAAAACTAGAAAATTGACTTTACTCGGAGTGATGAGTTAGAAATTATCAAAGTTTACCTCTGTCTTGCTGACAAAGCAATCCACTTAGAGTAGTGCACATATTTCAGTACATGTGTATTTTCATAATACACTGTCTTTTGACAGTTCATTTTTCCTACAAATACTTTGTGTTTATGTATTTGGGTTTGTTGGTGTTTGTGTCCATCTTGGGGAGCTATATGTGAAACATAACCATTCGCTGGAAAAACTGAAACAAAAATTAGTTTCACTTAGTTGAGCTTAGCAACCAGTGGAAAAATATGTACAGTGTTTGTACCACTGCATTTTCATGCCATAATTATGTGTGGGTTGAAGTATGTCCCTAAGAATAGTAGTAGAACTGCTTTTTGAGCAATGATGTGAATAGTGCGTTCAGCAGTGGCACATAGCAAAACATGGCAGGGCATCTGACCATGCTAAAGTAGCATGTACTGACTATTGTTGGGATGTGGAATGAGCTAGAGAGGTAAAAAATAAAATATTGAACACTACGAGTATTTCAGCCACCAGCAGTGTGCAGTCATTCAGAATAATTAATGTCTGTGGTGCCAGTCATTAGTCATGGTCATGGTGCCTTAGGCAAAAGAGATGGGACCACAGACTCTCTCCTTGGAATACATGAAATAAATACAGAAGGTGTGCTATTGCATGAGCAGCCTGTCATCATCATCATCAGACGAATTCCTTTGTTTTCCAGGAAATGCATACTAAATGGAGAAGTGGGGGAAACCAGCCTTGCAGCTTGTTGTAACTACTAGGACTCATTGCAAAACGGATAGGATTTGCCTCAACCAATAAACCCTCTTTTTAATTAATCTCATTTTAGTCTGGGCATGTAATACAGGTCAGAAGAATCACTTTGTAAAAGTGCCTGTTTCTCTCCATTGGCTGTAACTGGAATCCAGGTGACTTGTGCAGGTGGTGCACGTCTGTGTAAAAGGCATCTCAGTTCTAGATGCTGGGATTCTCGTGTGCCAAACCACAGTATTCATGTAATAAAATTCAGTGAGCCATAGTAATGTCAGAAATGGTATTTTAAGAACCAAAATAAAATGTATCAAGTTTTTCCATGAGACATCTAGTGGTATGCACTTATAAATGAATGTGTTACTGAAATAAAGGAAAGGAAATTCCATATTTAAAACACCAAATTCACAGCATTGGTATTTTCTTTGTGAATCAAATGAAGGCAAAATAAATACAGATTTGTAACCAGAAGAGTAAGCTTCTCATCATAGATAATAAGAATAAATCCTTTCAGAACTTGGGCCTATGGGCACTAGTCAGGAGAAACTGCAGTTCTTAAATATATTGTCCATAACCACTGATAAACAAGAAATATTTAATGAAGGAACCTGCTGATAGTAACAGCTGAGACTGACTGAAATGCATTTCTAGCAGAGAAGAGTGATGTTGTGCAGAGATACAAGCTGACCCAGAATAAATACCTCAGAAACATACTCTCTTTCTGGACTGATCCTGCTACATGAAAGGGACTGATAAGGTGATTCAGGATGGGCATGGATAAGAAAAATTCAGTTTCTTTTGCATGTTCTGGAAGACTATTAAATGTTCAGCTAGGCTCTCTGAGACATGTCAGTTCTGGCATAAAAGTATCAAAGCTATTAAATTAAATTCCTGATTTGTTTAAACTCTTTTCAAGTAGAGGTGAGGACAGGATGTAGCTGTACCTCAGGTTGAAACACACTCCATACACCCAGCAGCACTCTGTGCTGTAACGCAGATTGTTGGCTCCCATGTACACATACGTGCACTAGGGCACAGCTGAAACAAAATCCCGATTTACATTATGATGGGTTATATGGTGCTTACTTGGCATGTTATTATTGTTGCTCTTTAAATAAAATCCCCTGAAGTTTATTTCTGACAAGACTGTAGTAACTGTAGTGCCATTAAACAGTCGTTAGGAACATTTTGTTTATGTAGAATTAAAATATTATAGTTGTTCAAGAGATTCCAACTTCCTTTTGTGGGTATTTGTAATTGTTTGGGACCAAATCCAGTTTCCAGTAAACTGGATAGGAATCTCACTCAGTTCCAGAGGGACTCATGTCAAATTTATTTAGGTTTTTGAAGATGCCAAGTTTTATAAAACTCAAGATTTACTTGAGTGCTTGATACAGTGGGGACCAAGACTTCCTTTGGGACTCTGCTGAATATGTGTAATGATGTACTTTACCATGAAATCTTTTTAATTGGATGTGGTAATGAGGAGGTTGATGGGTCTACCTGGTTACTAGTTCATAAGTTGTTTGTATAAGAGCATAGGAAGTATGAGGAATAAACAAGAGGACACCAAATTTTAATCCATGAACAACACTGTGACTGAACTGGCATAGCAAAGACGTGGTGGGAGGACAGGGAGGAGGAAGAGGCTGTCGTATATTTTGGTTCAGATATTTGTTCTGTGACCCAGCTGTAGGGGGAGTTGGACATACAGATGCTCTATGAGTAATAATAATAATAATAATAATTATAATCATAATCATAATAATGGGAAAAAGCTCATGGTCTCCATTGTTATGCAGGCATTGCATAGACCACCAAACAGTTCAGGTAGGTGGGGATTTTTATTGTCAGGGTACAGGTGACGGTGAAAATGGGTGATTTTAATAAACAGTCACCTGCTGGAAGCCAATGAAGGAGAATACCAATGTGTTTTGCAATGCACTTAAAACCAGATTTTGAAACAGTGGGGAAAGTAATCTAAAGGAGAGCTATTATATTTCATACCAGCTCTAAGGGAGAAACTGTTTAAGAATTGGGAGAGAAAAGGCAGGTTGAGTGACAATTACCCCACAATGTCAGGACTCAGAGATTTCAGGAAGAGAAAGAGGTAAAAGAATTAGAACAACAGGTTTCATGGGGATATGAGAGGACAGTGGGCATAACCTCTTTGTAAAGGAGTCTGGGGAAAAGAAGTTGAAGAATTGTTTGTTCCCCCCAAAAAATTATAAAGAGAAAAAATGCAAATTGAGACAGCACAGGAGAAGGACAAAAGGCATAGTAAAATAAATCTGTCTAAAATACAAGAAGCTCATTTATGTCAAGCACAAGACAGGACCATGTATAAAATTAAAACTAGTTTGGATTATTTAGAACAAATGCAAAAGAATAGCAAAAGATGCAGAGAAGAGGAAAAAAAAACCAACCCAAAACACATAAAAGAAGCCAAGACCAAAAAATGTGTACAAGAAAAGATTGTGTACAATAAGGACATAAGGAGTAACAGAAATGGTTCTGGAAGTATATTTTTGGAGCATGTTCTAGGAAAGTGTTGCTCTACTGATTAACAGAAGCACATTGGTCTTCCCTAGTGTTATTTTGAGTATATGGAAAACAGCCTAGAACAGAGAAAGGACAAATCAGAAAGTACTTAATGTGTTAGGTGTTCCCAGGTTAGCTGTGCCTCAGATTTGCTATACTTGGAAACTGGAAGAATTGCCTAAATTAGTCTCAGCCCTGTTAGCAGTTACCATTGAGAATCTGAAGAAGAAAAATGAGTGTGAAAAAGATTCCAGAAAAATAGAAAAACACATCCTTAAAATGAGGTGGGAGCTATGGATGGAAGAGTCCTGTCACAGATTTGTAGGTAATTTTTGTTCCTAGAAAAATTACAGACAAATATTAATTTTATAAATACCTGGAGGGAAGTAACAAACAGCAATCAGCATAGATTTGTTGGAACTATCTAATACCCTGTAACAAGAGATTAAATTTGTGGATAAAAGAAAAGGAGCAGATGCCCTACATTTTCAATTTAAGAAACTTCTGAATGCTGTGCTTACAGGAGTCCCCTATAAAAAAGCTAGGGATCATCAAGCAGTATTTATATGTAAGTTGCATGGGACATAGTTGCACAACTGGTTGGATAAAGTAAACCCCAAGCAGCTACTGCTGTTTCACTTATGTGTATTCCACAAGAGTTTATTTTAGACACTAATATGTTTTTTTCAGCAGTAATCTGGATTATGTTTTAGAGAATATGCTTATTAAATTTGCAGTTGTCACAAAGTTGAGAATGAATTGGAAGGATGCCAGAGAACAGGATTAGAATTGAAAATGATCTTGAAATGGCTTTGAAAAGAAAGCAATATTTAGCAGGCCTAAGGGTAAGGTATTATACTTGGGCAGAATAGCCATAGACAGGCACAGGACAGATGGTTAAGCAGTGAGTTTTGAAAATGATATATGTAATAAATATTACATGAATAGACATAGTCAAGGTATTGTAAAGAAGGCATGGATGGATGAAAAAGACATATATCCTGTAAAATGTAAGGAGTAATTTATGTGATGTACTCAGTACTCTGCTCTGGTCAAATACTGGGACCAGTTTTGAACATCACATTTCAATAAATATATAGCTAATTAGAGGGATTTCAGGGAATGGCAATAAAGATAGTTAGAGAGCTGAAAAACAAATGAAGAACCAGAATTATTTAGCCTTGAAAGTAAAGGGTAGGTAGGAACAAAAAGTTTTCAAGTACGCAAAAAATCCCAACAAAGCACCTTGAGCCAGCCAACCAACCAAGCAACCATCCAAAGAAACACACCCTAAACCACCTTGAACCTGCAGAGATGAAGGGAATGATCTGATCTCTGCATCCTGTATGGATAGCTTAAATTATATGAGAAAGAATTAATTTAGACATAGAAAAAAAATTCCTGACCATAAGGTGAGATACTTAGAGCAAGTTAGGTGAGAAACTGGTAAGTATATTAGCAGTCTTTCAAAACAGGGCACACATATCCAAAAATGATACCAAAGTGTTTCATCTTTGTTTCATCTGCAGTTTGGAGTTGACTTGCTCTGGACCCTCTCAGCAATATGAATGTGTTACATTACTGTGTATTATTGCTGTGCCACACAGTGCATTTTTTGTTATGTAAATATTGTGAAACACTGCTGTAATTTGAATGAAGATCATCCTTTTTCTTTTATTTCAGTGTGTGCAGAAGCTTACAATCCTGATGAGGAAGAGGACGACGCAGAATCTAGGGTACTTCATGCTTACAGTCAAATACTTTTTCAATTCTCAGGCATTAAATTTAGGAGGAAAAATGTAACAGCTTTACAATTTCTTTCCAAAAGCATTGTTATTATAATATACTTCAGTAATTTCTTGGGGTTTTGTGTTAAAGGAACATTTAAAAATTCTCTGTAATAGTCACCCATGTAGGACTCGATGTATTATTCTTAATTACCAAACCAAAAGTACATGGTTAAGGAAACATTTTTGTGCAATTATATTTACCCAGAGAGCATCTGCTTCTAAAAACTCTTACTTGATGTCCTTATAATCTTGCAGTAGTTTCCTTTTTCAAAAGGCATAAAAAAGTTAAACTGTAAAATGGCTAAGATTTTTCAAGGTACGGTGTGACAAATAAGGAACTGTATTTTTTTCTGTTGTGTCACTACTTAGCTTTTAAGATGAAATAGCATGAGTTTCAAGAGAATTTTAATTGTTTATATTCTACCTAATTTTCTGGCTTTTAACACTGTCCAAAAGGTTACCCTATAATATTACAGCTTTACATAGCATATCTTTTGAAGCATATGCATTGAACAACTTGATTGATACTCAGATGAACCAGACACTGGTAATTTAGTAAATCTTGGCTCACTCAGACAGTGTCAAGTCTTTTGTTTACTCAGTGAAATTTCTAATATAAATTTAACCCAGACACTATTTCAGAAGATATTCTTTAGGAAGTAGTAATGGAAAATGGCTGAATGTAACAGTGCGGTTTTTTATAAAACATGCATGCCCCAAATATGATTGGAGAGTAGTGATGTTTATGTAGCAATAGTGTAGATAAAAGTGTTCAGAATGGCTTGCAGAAATGAACTGGATTCCACAGGTGTAAATATCTTGTGAGCTTAAATATAGCAGTGTTTCATTTGCTAATGCTATGGTGATACCATTTTATCATTGTGTGTTTGTTCAAATCCTGAAGGTTTTGAAATGAGAGAGTTATGAATCATGGCCAAAATATTGTGTAAAATGCTTAGTTGAATTAGCTCAGTCCTTCAGCTAGTGCTACTGTATGATAATCAGTCTAAGAGCTTTTGTATTATATCCCTCAGATTATTCACCCCAAAACAGATGATCAAAGAAACAGACTGCAGGAGGCGTGCAAGGACATCCTTCTTTTTAAGAACCTAGACCCGGTAAGAATTTCTTGGTAATGAACAACATTTAGCACAGTGCTGCTAAGAATTGTTTCTTTTGAGCTTTGGAACAGAAATTTACAGATTTGACTTTTGTAACCTCTTATGTATGCTTTCTTGACCATTTAATAAATTCCAGAAATGCCATTTTTTTAAACTGATATGTCATGTATAGAGTATTTTGTTTACCACCATAAGTGATAATATTGAAATACATTAATTTGTACATTAATAAAAATGGATACACTAATTGTATTAAATATTGTATTTTATTTTTTGAAATCTTCCAGTACACTGATGTCTATAAATACATCAGTTAACTAGAATGTTTGAGTTTTTTGTATTAGTTACATTTTAGCATCAAAAGGCACTGAGTACTCCATCAAAACAGAAAATTACCCCCAAAGCCTTCAGTTTAGCTTTAGATGTAATTGAACAAGTGAATTATGAAATAGAGGGAAAGAGAAAGGTACCAGTGATGTTTTTACATTATTATTTTGCTTAATGTAGGTACCATAAAAAAGCTTCAGGTAATTTTCTTCCATGCAAATAATTTCTTTCTATTTTGTATAAAAACAACAATGAGCTTTTAAGAAAGCCTAAATGCACTGAATGAATGATCTGGCTCAGACAAAGGTGATAATGCTACCAAAAAAGCACACAGGATTGTTTTAGGGAAAAGGTGAGTGTATCAATCAAAACATGCATCCTGAGGTTGGGGTGACTCACAGCATCCCAAATGCTTTCTCAAGAGATTTGATTCAGTGCTGTCAAAGGAGGGAGCATGAGGGAACAAGAAACAATTATGTAGATTTTTAAGTATGAGAACAGAAAGTTTAAAATTTGATTCAAGAGGGAGCTAATGGAAGGACAAGCCTGTTTGGAAGTCAGGTGCTATTATAGAAAATGCACATTAATTTGTGCTGCAGGTTTCCAGCTCCTGCTTCTGTCTGCACAAAGACTGAACCCTGACTCTGGGTACTGATCCCTTAGAAGCCCTGAGCAGCAGTGAGCCACGAAGCCCCAGCTTAGCAGAAGCCTGGAGCTATGGAAGGGCATCAAGTCTGAACGTGGAGGCTAATACATGTGCATTCTTGGGATAGCAGGGATGCTGACACACTTCCTAACTCCCTCATGCTGTCTGTTTAATTGGTAGTTAATCAGCTGTTCCACTACACTTGTTCAAGCTAAAGCCATGCACACATTTACCCTTCTGCTTCTGAATTATTTTTCTGAATAGCTTCAGGGAATCAAAGTAATTTGTGGGCATCTGCTCTGGATATGAAATTGCTTTATTATGTATTTTCCTTATTGTTGGTGTGTCCTGGCTTCCACTTGGCTGGACCATCATTACATTAGCCTGCCAATGGCATTTTGGCAGACCCCTCTTGCTTAAGCTCTGAGCATTTCTCTCTTATATGAGCCCTGCAACATGATGGATTATTGTGTGCTCCTAGAACCTGCTGTGATGTTAATAGTGCTTAGAGTATCAATCTTCTGGATGGGATCTGCTTTGCATTACAGTGAGAGCTAGATCTTCTGTCTCAATAGTCATCAGCCACTTGGTCTGCAGGACAGGGGTCTGTTGGCTATATTGTAATGCTGTGTAGACATAGAGCATTAAACTGCTCCAGTGTGGGCGCTTGATGGACTTTTTCCAAGGATGAATTCTTCCAAGGAATACTGAGGGATTATTTCCTCTGTTTATGAAGCTCTTCTCAGGACTGTGCTTGCTGTCTTGATACTGATGTTTTGACCTACTTTTTTCAATTGTTCTTTTGAATCAGTTATTTGTAATTGCTAGTAGTTCCCACAATCTGTTCCAGGTGTTTAGCAGAAGACTTCTCAGCTGAGTTCTCCCTTTGTGGAGGTCTGCAATCCAAAGCCTCAAAATGCGCTCTGGGGATGTCCCAAGTCTTGTTCACCCCCTTTTGCTCAGATTGTCCAGTGGATTAAGAACACTTCCTCCTGCTTGAAATCCTTTACAGGCAGCATCCTGGAAAGTTGAATAAGATAATTTTTGTAAAATAGTTTTTCATTACAGTAATTTTATTCATAAAAGACACTGGAAAACTACTGAGCTCTGAAGAGAGCAAAGATATTAAAATGTAGCCTCCTTAAGGCTGCTTGTTCCTTCTGTGGAGCCAGGATCTATAGTCCCTGGGGAGCTTCTCCCACTCCTCCTTCTTGTTCTGCTTCTGAGCAGCGACTCAAGGGCTCTGCCACTGTAGTTGCAGTAATTAAATATTCCTGTGCAGCTCTCTTCCTCACCTCTGCCTCTCCATGAGAGATGCTCCAGTTTACAGAGTGGTGTATTAGCAAAAACCGTATTCATCTTGAAGAGAGATAATATCTTCTGCTGCTAAAGCTCAAGTCTCTGGAACAAAAGTCAGGCTTTGTACTGATAGCATCTCCTGCTACCACTGTTGTGTTTTTGGTTGTTTTCTTCCTTGTATTGAACTTCAGCTTCTTTTTGCTGTAGTTCTGTGTATGAAAGTCACCATTTCAAAGGTCAGAGAGAGGGGAACAGACGATGTAAAGGGCTTAATGGCTTTTCCCCGATGGCCTTTTAGAGGGTGTCAAATACCATTTTCAAATACAGAATAACATGTCTTACAGTGTGATCAGAATTGCATTCAGTACATCATGCTCAGTGAAGTCCACCTTTTCTTAACACTTTCTCCCACCTTCACACACTGTAATTTAATTTGAATGGAAGGATAAGATAAGGTTATCATTAAACCAAAGGAGAAGTTGCAGTAGCTGGGAGTGACTTACAGTTTTCTGCTTAGCGTGTTAATTAAAGAGGCCGTTTGAAATTACAAGAGCCATCACATAAAATTGAAACCCAGCAGAACCATTTGAATGTAAGGCTAAATGAGAGAGGAGAAAAAGATAACCTTCAGACTTTGAGACAACTTAGGACTTGCTATACACACACAACACTTGAGCCCTTGTTTAACTATAGTAGTTTTTGAATAACAGGTAAATTTGCACATATATATTTATAAATATAAATATTTCACATATTGTCTGTGATTAAAAATATAATAATGTAAAGAAACACCAGTTCTCATACATACATATCCTGAGCAGCATTCTTATGTTTTAAAGGCCATCTCTTATAGTCTAAAGTCTGTGAAGTTACTCGAACTTTATGGAAACTTTCTTTAACTTTGTAGATTGATGAGGATGTGACCATTCAGGGAATGTGATTTCAGCAATGTATTCCCTAGTTAATGCCCTTAAATAAAAAATACCTTTAAAGAATTGACATTTTAGCAATTTTTTGCCTTTCTGGGGGCTTAATCATTTGTCATCTAGTTGTTGTCACCCAATATAAGTTTTTCATAGTGTGTTACAGTTTTGGAAAAATTACTTCAAGAGAAGAATATTAGTTGAAACATGCATTTGCAACAAGGTTAGGGAAGGAGGTTTTGCAGAGGTACTTGGTTACTTTTTAGAGGACCAGATCAGGAAAGAATCAGGAGACAGGTCTATTCAGATGTTTGTTTTCTTCTTCTTGTGCTATATTAGATTAACCCATTCTTCTTCTAATGTATCTCTTCCTGATCTTCTTCCCAGGGAAACCTCTTCCTCTTAGAGTACTGTTTATTGTCCTTCTCAGTTGCCTGCCTCCCCATTGCCAGAAACCATATTATTACTGTTTTGCTCTCAGGATTGTCATGATGTGCCAGGCTGGTTACTCTACCTGCACCCATGAAGGATGTTACCAGACACCCTCCTTTGTGCTCCGGTGCTGGAGGTTACTACAGTGGGCTCTGAAGCTGCTCTCTTTCCCTTCCACTTTCACTTTGTGTAAGCCAGCAAGGAAAAAACAAGATGATGACCACATGTCTTCAGCCTTTGCAGAGGATAAGCCTGAAGCTGCTATCACTGAAATTTCTCTTTGTTCAGCCTAACAACTGCTTTACCACCAGGAAGAATAGCAGCAGCTTATCTACTCACCAAGGAAGCCTTCTACACTTTCTTTTTACACTACAATTCAGAGTTCTTCTTTTGGTTTTGTCTCTTAAGAGGAAAATGTGCTGGGGTGATTAACAACAGTCTATTTAGTTTGGAAATTATGGCCCACAGGGCAGCTGTTAAAAAACCTGATGAGCCTTTTATCAGAGCAAGAGGCTGGCTCAAGGGGCTGGTACCATCAAAGCTGAGCCGTGCCCTTGCACTTAAAGTCTGAATCCTTTCTTTGGCAAAAATTCACAAGCAGTGTTAGATCATCTACTCTCTTTCAGAGAAGTTTAATATTGGAGAGCTTTACCCTGCTAATGCTTGTACAGAATATAGAAAATAGGTCTTGACCCTTTTCTAAAAAGTAATAAATTATACATATTGTTCACAAATATGCAGAAGCAATTTCTGGGCATATTGCCAGTTATGTACCTGGAGAATTAGTTTAAGAGAACACAAATATTGATTAATCAATTAGAATTGATTAACTTGAAGGAAGATGAAAGAGAACATAATGTAATTGTTTTATGAATAGTGGAATCTTATACTTAAGGCCAAATCATTCCTTGAAACCACTAACAGAAGATTCTCATGCAGCTCTCAGGTTCTTAAGAATTTTGGTGAAGAATTAAAACTACAGATTTTGGAGCAATTAATGGGAGTATATACCCTACCCCCCCAACCTCCATATATATATATATATATACACACACACACGCACATTTATACATATATAAAATGTGTGTATAATATATATAACTGAGCCCAGAATGCCTGAACATGTTCATACTTTGCCTTCTTGCCTTCTTAGATGACACAAAGGTGATGACATTGAGGTGCTCTTCCAGAGAAGGGCAATGGAGCTGGGGAAGGGTCTGGAGCACAAGTCCTTTTAGGAGCAGCTGGGGAAGCTGGGGATGTCCAGCCTGGAGAAAAGGAGGCTCAGGGTGGACCTTGTCACTCTTGTACTGCCTGAAAGGAGGTTATGCCCAGGTAGATGTCCGTCTCTTCTCCCAGGTAACAGGACCAGAGGAAATGGCCTCAAATTGACCTAGGGGAGGTTCAGATTGGATATTAGAAAAAATTTCTTCACGGAAAATGTTGTCAAGGAACAATGTTGACATTTGACAAACAACAACTGTCAAATGTTGTCATTGGAAGAGACTGCTCAGGAAAATGCTTGGGTCACCATCCCTGGAGGTATTGAAAAGATGTGTAGTTGTGGCACTTGGGGTAGTTACAAAGTATGAAATGTGTTACTGAGCCTGACTGATGGGCATGTGCATGATATTTCAGAGACAGAGTTCTAATTTAGCATGTAACTGTGTGGAGGAAGGTTAAGGTATATTCTCAAGGAAAATACTATTGCTTGAAAATATTGATTGTACATTGAAATACAAATTAGAGCCTTTGATGGTGAAGAAATGAATGCCTTTTCATTAGTTTACAAGTGGATATAACACAAGGGAACTAAATATTTTGAATTGGATCAATATTGCTGCTAACATTTTTATCAGAGTTCCCCTGGAGTATATGTGCATGGTTTTGTTTTGAAAAACAAATGTGGAGAGGTGTAGACATGAATTCTGTAATTTATCTTCCTCTACAAGGTTCAGAGTTGTTGATTGAAGAAGTCCTTTTCTTCCCATGGTTTCCTTGCCTGTGTTTTGCTAACATTTTTTACCTCTCTCCCCATCCCCACACCCAGCCCCCTTCCTTTTCTGGTATTGTCTGCTTCTTTGACTTCTTTGACTTAATATTCATGTTGAATATTAATTTGTTGATATTTCAAATTGCACAAAGGGAGGACAAGGTGGCCAGCAGGATGCCAAAGGGACAATAGAAGAACTGTGAATTCACTTTGTTCACATGATAATATTTTAATGTTTTTAGAATTCATATGAGATGGGCAAGTCTTGTTGCTACTATTTTGCTAAAGTGCAGGGAAATTTGCCCACTGGATTGTGCAGGCTGTCTTGGATCTATAAAGGAAATTACCTGAGATTTCCTGTCTAGTGGGGAGCACTCCAGCAGTACACTCATCCTTTTGTGGGATTCCCAAGCATATATAATCCCAACATACCATCCATTACTTAAGAGATCTAATGGACACATCTGGATAGCTGGATTTTACCAGCTCCTGTCAAATGCCAGATTAGGATTGTCTCAGTTTGCTGTTAGATGCCACATCATTTTAATTTTAAAAATGCAGCTATGCCTTCTATCTCCTGAATACATTTTCTAAAAGTCAGGAAGGAAAATTTTCAAAAGTTACTTTGTACATTTGTCATTGTCATGACTGCCAGTGATGATCACATCCTACTTTCCATTTTATCTACAGTGCCTTCATTGATTCAGGTAGCATTTTGTCAAACAACAAACATTTGTATCTGGAGTTTAAACATTGATGCTTCTTGGAAACCCCAGTGTTTGAATTTAGAAAGGAGAAATTCATCCCTTTTCCTTTTACAAAACAGCTCACAGTAAATTTATAAACTGATATTAAGAAGAGACATACCTGGCACAGCAGTAGCAAAGCATTTGGTAGTTTGGCAGTTAAAAGAGCCTTTGGCATCTGGGAAGGACATGTTGTGGTCTACCAGCTCTCTTGACTAAAAGCTGTCTTGCAAGCACATACAAGTGACTAGATTTTTAATCTGTGTGAGATGTATACTAAATAAAATCTCATTTTAATTATACTTAATACCTATTATCTAATTTTTGTCAAGAAATTTTGTTGAGATGTCATTGCCGTGTTTGTTTTGTTGACTTGACAGAAATTGAGGTTAACATACTATTTTCAAACGAAGCAACATGCATCTGGAGGACAGTACTTTGTGATACAGTCTATGAGTCATGAGGGTTTAGTTGTAGTTTTTCACTTTAAGAGGGATGGAATCACATACTGTGTCAGGGATGTCCTTGGTAAACCAGTTATCATTCCTGTCTGGGGCTTTTTTCTTCTAAATCTCATCATGTCTTTTGTAAGCAGTTGTAAACACGCACAAAATTCTGTGCATTTCCGACATGGAATGGCAATGCAACAGGCTTGCACACACCTTACTAATGCAGGTCTTAGTGGCATCACTGGAGCATGGTGGGACAAGTCCTATGACTCCACTGAGATGGAAGGATACAGGATCTTTAGGGAGGACAAGAAGAGGAGACAAGTAGGTGATGTTGCCCTCTGTATCAATGACCAGCTGGAGTGCATGTAGTTCCACCTGGGGATGGGTGAGGAGCTGACAGAGAGCCTATGGGTCAGGATTGAAGGGAGGGCAGGGACAGGTGCCATTACAGCGGGGGTTTGCTACAGCTGCCCAACCAGGAAAACTGACCATGAGGTCCCCTACAGACAGACTGGAGCAGTCTCACATTCACAGTTCCTCATCCTCATGGGGGACTTCAACCACTCCCAACATCTGTCAGAAGGACAACACAGCAGGGCATGGGCAATCCAGGGATCCTTGGAGTGCAGGAACTTCCTTCTCCAGATGATAGAGGGGGCAGCAAGAAGAGCTGTTATGCTGGACCTTGAGGAAGTTAATTACAGCATGGACAGAAGTAAATCTGGACAATGACATCCAGGGTAACAAAAAAAGCTTCTTTAGGTATGTCAGTGATAAAAAATAGACTAGGAAAAATGTGGGTCCTCTCAGGAAGGGTACAGGAGACCTGGTTACCCAGGACGTGGAGAAGGCTCAGGTACTCTTATGACTTTTTTTTGCCTCAGTCTTCACCAGCAAGTGCTGCAGCCACACTGCCCAAGCTGCAGAAGATGAAAGCAGGGATGGGGAGAAAGAAGAGCCACCCAGTGTAGAATGACCCAGACTGGGTTCAAGAACATCTAAGGAAACTGAAGGAGCATAAGTCCATGGGACCTGACGAGTCACATCCATGGGTCTTGAGGGAACTGTTCAAGGATGTGGCTAAGCCACTACCCATCTTATTTGAGAAATCATGGCAGTCCAGTGATTTGAAAAGGGGAAACCCCCATTTTTAAAAAAGGAAATGAAGAAGACCCAGGGAACTACAGGCCAGTCAGTCACAAAAAAAGCCCCTCATCCTGTTTTCATTTTACATGTATTTTTGAAGGTAGAACTGCTTTAAGGAAGAAAAGCATCTAGACTGCACCATTTTACAAAATACTAGAATTAATTCTGTTTATGAAACAGATCTGCTTTTTAATTCTAAAATTACCTATCTTTATCTTTTCAAAATAACAACAGAGGGTACCAGTAAACTGAGCCTCAGTCTAGCAGAGATTCCAGAGGATCTGGAATGGGAATGGGAACTGAGGAACCGGGCAAGCAAGTTATGTAATTCTCATGGTAAAAGCAAAAACTATGTTCCTGGTTTGGTTATTGCAGTCTGCTTTGTTTTAATTTAAAGTGGAAATTTTTAGAAAAGGGACCACTTGTCTTTAAGTTAGTTGCAGTTTATTTAGGAAATTAAAGTAAATGTGCAATGCTTCAGCAATTAATAGACTGCTCTCAGATGTATTAAATATCTTAAAGTATTTTAAACATTTTTAAAAGGGAATTGGATTTGTGAATTCTACTCTGTTGCATTAAAAAATTTTAGATTTACATACTGGAAAAATTGTGGTTTCGTGAGCTTGATTCATAGTTATAACTTGAAAATGTTTTAACCAGAAAAAAGATGAAGTGCACTGAATAAAGATTTTAATTATATGTATTACTCCTCCATTACAGGAAATAACCATCTTTTTGGTTTAATATTTTTTCCCAAGATATCTTGGAATTATTTTAAGTTCTCAGGTTTGATGCACATAAAATACATTTTTCTTGCATTGCTTGCATTTAGGTGATAACATGGCCTCTAGCCTCCCATGAAGTGGGGAGCATTCTGTATGTTCTCACTTGTTTTCAAAAGGCAGACAAGGACTCTTAGCTGGGGAGCCACTTTGCCAATTCAGATGTAAAGCCAGAGGAAGGGAAGGTGCTGCTTCAATTGCCTTAGACAAGCTGACATTAGGTCAGTTTTGCAGATTCTGTAGGAATTTCTTTTTGTTTACATAGAGAGGACTGAAAAGAATTAAGTAGTAGTACCTATTCATTTAAGCATGGAAGTTTTTAAAAGGCAACTCATGTACATAATTTTCAGTCTCTTCCAATGGCACCCACTCACACGTTTCTTTCTCTGAAATGAGCTACAACACATTCACTGATACCTGAAATGATCCATCTTTTTTCAAATACATACCTGTCTACACTAAGAAAGGTACTAAGCAGGGGCACAGTTAGATGATTCTTTGCTGGCCTAGGAGGGCTGCATGATGTCTCCGTGTACTTTACCATGAGGATGGATACTGCCATTCTGTTGTTCTTTGTGCCCACACACAGCCAACTCTGTGAAGGAAAATTTGTATTTAGCTTCCATTTTTCAAAAAGGCTTGGATAACATGGTACTGCTGGTATTTTTAAAAGCTTTCAGTAAGGAAAAAATTCAGCAGCATAAAGATGGAATTCATTACAACTAATTTATCTGTCTAAAAATTGTGTGTAACTGGGAGTTACAGTAGATCTCTCTGTCCTCAGAGGAAAGAAAGGGAAATCTCTAGAGAAGGATTCTGAGCTATCTTGTATGGTTATCTGTGTCCCTGGCCTGCAGAAGGACTCTAAGGGCTGACTTAGACTGGTGTTCTTTGGAAAGGCAAATGCCATCCATCTTTCAGTGGCTGGAAATGCTGTGAATGGAACCATTGCAAAATGCATATCTCCATGCTTTTTCTACTGTGGTTTTCACTGGAATCTGCTTGTTCCAGTATGATACATACTAAATAAGTTTCAAGAAGTAGAGTATAGAATTTTAGGCATATTGCAGGATAAACCAAAAATAAAATTTAAATTTTTAAGTTATCATTTTAGGATTCTTAATCCACAATGAGCTGTGTTTGTGTTTTTTAGATGAGAATAGTCACATTTACATCAAATAAGACAAATTAAGCAATTAGTGGGTTTTTTTGTTATTATACAGTCGTAATTCAAATGATCACATTTTGGTAGTCTGTTAACATTTCTCTGTCAACAAAATAGTTTTGTAGCCATGTGTAAATTCCTACTTCCCAAATAATCCAGCATTTACTTACTTAGCCAAAGCACTGCAGACATTTATGGTTACATCTTGCCCAACATTCTGCAGGTGTAGTATAACTTAGACTTTCAAAATACTTCACAATAATTTTCAAACTAAATTCTGTCAGGAAGTTCTAAAGACAAAATCAGGTAAATGCATGGTTTAGAATAATGGATACAGGGGGGTTTTTGCAAGGGTATAACATTACTCAATTGTGAAGGGTAAAATTCTTCTTTTTGGATGGTCATGAGCAATTTATGTTGCAAAGAAGATCTATTTTATCATTTGCAGTGACAAGTGGGAAGCTGTGCTCTGAACACTGGAAGAGGAAGAGCTAACACTGAATACTAAATAGAAATGTCTTTCTATTATTGATCCACACATTTCTGTAGCATGAATATTTTCCACCATTAACCTTTTTTATCTGCATATTGGGAAGCTGGCCAGTTAGTTAATTCAAAGAATAAAATTTTAGAAGCAGATGATAATTTCTTGTCTTTGTGTTATTTTAAACAGGAACAGATGTCTCAGGTGTTAGATGCAATGTTTGAAAAGATGGTTGAAGGAGGGGAACATGTAATTGATCAAGGGGATGATGGTGACAACTTCTACGTCATTGACAGGTGAACTGCTGTGTCTTATTATAGCACAAATTACTATGCAAAAGTCCATTGAGAAAAGTCTGTGTTCTATGAACTTGTATTTAATGCTTACATTATAGCATTTCTCTTGGTATTCAGTGACAGGACTCATGGGAATGGTTCAAAGCTGTGCCAGGAGAGGTTCAGATGTGACACTAGGAACCATTTCTTTACCTGAGTGGTCAAGCACTGGAAAAGGCTTCCTAGAGGCTGATGCCCCAAGCCTGTCAGTGTTTAAGGGGCATTGGGACAATTCTTTTAATAAAATTCTTTCACTTTTGGGCAGCCCTGAAGTGATCAGGTAGGTGAACAAAATGATTGTTTTAGGTCCCTTCTAACTGAAATATCAAATCAGATTATCATTAAAGTCTGTCCAGATTCTGTGCTGGAAAGACAATATTCTTCTGCCTTGTGACTTTACAGTTTGTCATCTCTTGTCCAAAAGGCTGCAGGGACTTTACAATATTCTGTCAGCCTTGTGGTTTTTAGGTGTAGGGTATCACCTCTGTGTCCCTTATCAAAGGAATAACAGCACAGATTTTAGCATTCCATTCACATGATTTATCAATGCACACCAAAAAAATATTCAGCACAGAGGAAAATGACGGCTCAGCATCAATGGGCTTGGCAAATTGGTGTTTTACAAGACATCAGATTTTACTGCATTCCCAAAGCAAAAAAAAAAAAAAAGTTACTAAATTAATGATGGAGAGAAGAAATGCACAATATATTAGAAAAATGCAAATATTTATTTCATTATTTTACATTGCTTTTCAGATACATTCCTTCTGTTTCCTGCATCTCGGTTGTTTCATTAGAAATTACTACTTTAAAGTATTTAAAATATTAAATAACTTGTATAATTATTTCAGTGATCCTATCATAGAAATTTTTGCAAAGACCTGACATTTGTATTTAGTGTGGTTAAAATGAAATTAAGAAACAGATTCTAAGTAAGATCTTAATTTTTAATAAGTTCTGGTGATAAATAGATCACTGTACATCCATTCTATCTTTAAACTGAGTTTATGTAAAAACTAATAACCCTATCCTTCTCTTCAAAGAAGGACTAGTTTTTATTATGTATAGTAGTCATTGAGATGTCTTTACAAGGTGTTGAACATAATTTAAGCAAGCAAATGGGTATTTCAAATGCTTTATCTTTGGAATTCATGGTATAAGAAATATAATGAGAAGCTGCTTGGCAAAGGCCAGGGCTGGATTTTACTCATTGTACTTATGTATTTTATTAACAGAGGTACATATGATATTTATGTAAAATGTGATGGTGTTGGGAGGTGTGTTGGAACCTATGATAACCGAGGATGTTTTGGTGAGTTGGCCTTAATGTACAATACACCCAGAGCAGCTACGATTATAGCTACCTCTCCTGGTTCCATCTGGGGTTTGGTAAGTAGAGTACTTCTTTTAAGCTATTTTTTAAAATTCTGTATTTTATATAGATTTTACTGGCATGCTGTATCAGCATTTAAAAAAAAATTATAATTTCAGAAAGTTTAATTCTAGAAATCCTGAGAAATCCCAAAACAATGCTATCTTTTTCTAGAATGCACAGATGAAAATAGGTTTAATAAAACACGGATCTTTTTAAAAAAAATTTTTGTTTTATTTAATTTTAATTGCAATTTTCAATATTGAAAACCACTGATAATTGCATTTTAATTTTTCCCCCACACCTTGATTGGAAATGCCTTTATTTCCAGAGTAAAATTCCAGTATGAGGTTATTTAATGATGTTATACTACCTGGATCTTTGACAAGAGTGGGTTTACCCCAAAAGTAAGCTGAGATGGCCATCATCTTCAAGTTGTACATATTGATCTAATGACTGATCCCAGGATTGAAATGAAACATGTGGTTATTCACCACCTTAATCCATGTGGCTTCTGGGATTATTTAGGACACTGTAAGCATGGCTTTAAATTAAATTGGGTTGTGTTGGCCAGTAGCTTCCCCCTGTGGCAGTGAAGGCTTGCAGTGCATTTTCCCTCTGCTTGTCACCAGGACACAGCCACACAAAGTTAAGAGAAGAAAACACCATATGTGTAGTTTTTCCATCTCTCTGGTTCACTTTCATGGCCAAATCTTAAGGAATGTCCAGTTGGCTGTTTAGGGCAGCAGTGAGCCTTGTTCTGCTGAAACAGCAGAAAGTGGACTGTGACCTAAGACCCAGACTCATGTATTTTGGTTTTTACAAAACCCTAAAAGCCTCTTTGAGTACTTATCCACTTATATGGGACCTCAGTGTAATTAATAAACTTTTTAAATTAAACATTTAAATACTGAGGATTTCTTAAATATCCTAAATTACCCACTCAGTGTTCACTGCTATAAACTGTATTTGGTGAACTCAGTATGTGTACCCTGCAGGGATTTTCATAGTGATTTTCAGGTTAACTTTAGGAGCTCCTGATTGACCTCTAGAGGAATCTTTCTCAACTGACAGTAGGGAGAGACCAGCCAGCTCGGTTGACAGCTACACTGAGTGATTAAAATTGGGTAATTTGAACAAATACAGCCAGTTCTAAACTATTTTCTAGCACATATTTTCAGTTATTTAACTCTCTTTTTCTGCTTGTGTTTACAGGATAGGGTAACATTCCGAAGAATCATTGTAAAAAATAATGCCAAAAAGAGAAGAATGTATGAAAGTTTTATTGAGTCATTGCCATTCCTTAAATCTTTAGAAGTAAGATTTCTATTGCATTATTTTAATAGCTGTATCGGAGGTACCTGATAAGATTCTGGTCTTGAAGACTTTAATTTGGCATTCAAAGTGTCTCCACAATAGATGTTAGCATACTTTTGTTTTAGAGAAAAACTACATTTTGATTTTTTTTTAACTTAGAATAAATTATTATTGTTCATATTGTATTTTAAAACATAAATTAACTTTACTTTCAGTTTCCCAAGACTTGGTTTTACTAGATATTAGCCAATAAAATTAAACAATGACTTGGGGAATTTAAAAATATTTTCATTTATCAGCTATATTTTTACATATATTTTTACATGCATGCTTTTCTGAACATAATTTTTGAAGGCTTCTAACAAAAATGGAAGCTTATCAGAATAGCTGTTAAGACTGTAATATACCCTGTGGAACACTATTCAGCAGTTCTTTTTTTAACAGTAATCAAAACAGGAAAATAAAGATACCCTATTCTGTGCAAAGATTCACATAAAGAAATATGAAAGGGCTTTCTAAATATATGCTATCATAATGTTAACCAAATATTTCTTATATTTTCTTTTTTTAAATGAAGGTATCTGAGCGTTTAAAAGTGGTTGATGTGATTGGTACCAAAGTGTACAAAGATGGAGAACAAATCATTGCTCAGGTACAGTTTCTTTCTAGTTTTAGTTTTTCTTTCATAATAGGTAACAGTAATCATGTTATTTATAGACAATGCATAATTTTAAACCCTATTTTCCTTTCTCACATAAACAAAATCAATTAATATTAAATGTAAGAAGTGGTTGTTTTGTTTCAAAAGCTCATTTTTCACTTATGATACTTTTAAGAACAACCCTCTTTGTTTGTATAAATAAAAGAGTCAACATTTTTAATATACTTAGAAATTCAAATTTTTAAGTGTGCTTCCAAGGAGGAGCACTGAAGACTCACCTTGGTCTTGTTAAAATATGGTCAGCTTTTCAAGAAGAAAAAAGTAAACTCTTCAAGATAGGCAACTGTGATTGTCTTGCCCCAGGATAATTAGTGGATATCACATAGTCCCTGGAGGCTTTTTATAATGGAAACTTGCGAAGGAAAATAATCTGGGAGGAACACAGAAGTGAATAAATGGTAGTAAGGATCCTAAAAATCTTCCACAACATTGGTTTTCTCTGCTTTTTGTGTAAGGCACAGTCAGCTATGTCTTTTCATGAAAAGGCCTTGCTGTTAGTTCTGTATAGATGTTTTGATTGTTATGTTTGATTGTTATGAGTATGGTTTTCAAATTAAAAGTGGTTTCTTTTGCAACAGGTATCAAAAAGAGGAGCTTAAAGGCACTGGTCGCAAACATTTTGATGTTACCATGAAACTAAAAGGGAAATCTTACACTTTTTTTACTCACTTTATTTTTTTTCTTGTGCAGGGTGACTTGGCTGATTCTTTCTTTATTGTGGAATCTGGAGAAGTAAGGATTATAATGACAAGGAAGGTAAACATCCCTAAAACAAAAACCTTTTTATTTATTTTTTTTTTACCATTGTCTTTGCTTATGAAATCCTGAGTTCACCAAATCTCTCCTCTAATACTCTTTCTTTCTCTCTCCTTCTTTACGTGATATTTCAGGGTAAACAAGATCTGGAAGAGAATGGAGCAGTAGAAATAGCTCGATGCTCAAGAGGACAGTATTTTGGAGAACTTGCTCTTGTAACTAACAAACCCCGAGCTGCTTCTGCATTTGCTCTTGGCACTGTCAAATGTTTAGGTATTAGTCAATACCATTTTATATCTAATTTTAAATGATATTTAATCTATTTGGTTGTTTCTATTGTGACTCTGTCTTTCTCCAGAATATAAGATTTAAGGCTGTTTCAGTAATCACCTATTATTGTGCATTACTATTTGCGTTATTTATCTGCAAAAATTACTTACAATTGATAAATATTATTACACACAATTTCTCCAACATTTCTCTGATTGTTGGAAGTAAAAATTCTTTTAGGACAGTACAGAGTATTGCTGCAAACTGCTTATAGCAATCAGATAAATGTCTAATACTCTGCAGAAAGGTGAGGTGTTTCTTTTCTCAGTAGGCTGACTCATCTAAGAAACAGTTTTGTTAAAAATCCTGTGCCTTTTTATCCCCATGACTTAAGCTCTTAAAAAATTCTTTTGTCTTCACTATCTGTTAATTTAGTCATCCCATCACTGGGATCACACTGTAGTCTCAGGCACAGGAAGAGTGAAGACTGTAGGAGCTGTGCTCACAGACAACCCTTTGCATCCATTGCTTTTCATGGTCTGATGTTTAGCTCCTAATTACAGGAAAACTGTAAAATGCAACGAAAGATTTGGCATTCCTGCATAACAATTTGATGACCAAGCCAGTAACCAAAAAGTTTCTCCATTCTTTAAAATTCCGAACACACAGAGATAATCAGGCAATGGAGATCAAAGACAGATGGGAAAGAATAACATGCAGTGGTGAGGAAGAGTGTTATTATCCATTATGGCTGAATAACAGAGATCTCTGGCACTTCCCAAACAGCAGAGATCTTGAACATTTCTCAGGAGACAAGAGATTACTGGCCAGCAGGTTGGAAGCATATGAAGTTTCCTTCTTGGCCTATTGGCTGGAACTACAGAGGATCACATTATGTGATAAGATAAAGAAAATATTCTGGTTGGCTGTGCACTGACATTGTGTGTGAATTACAGTATTCAACTTTTTCCACATTTGCTGGGAAACTAAGTATTCATTAGCATTTTCACTTCGGGTGGAAGCAAGTAAAAAGAGCAAGGAAATAGGCTGTTAGAACCCAAATACACCCAACATCAACGCTTAAGGCTGGGGCTTTTTGAAATCTCATGGGTAGTAAAACTTTATTTTGTGGAGGAATCCAGGACCCTTCAGACTTCTTTACAAGCTCTCAGGTAACATAGCTCTTAATATGAAAATATTTTCAAAATAAGGAACAGAGAAAGTTCAAGTTTATTTGTGTAGTTTGAAGATGTTGGTTGATCTTGGTTTTGCTAAGGTAAGCGGTTCCCTCCTGTGCAAACAATGTATATGCCTTAGTAGTATCTGTTGCCATTTAAAATCTTACACTGGAATATCACAAATACCAGGATTAGTGTCTGTTACTGATAAGCACATAATATTCTTTCTCTTTCTCTCCCTTTTTATCTTAGTTATGGATGTGCAGGCATTTGAAAGGCTCTTGGGACCTTGTATGGAAATTCTGAAAAGAAACATTGCAAACTATGAAGAGCAGCTAGTTGCTCTGTTTGGAACAAACATGGACATTGCTGACACCAGTGCATGAACTAAACATTGGAGCAACAAGATCTGTTATCAGAATATAGCACAGTAGTGGTTAGTCCACTGAAAAATTGTCTCTCTTCCTATAGATGCCAAGCATTTTCTGTGATTTTAAGAATGGGAGTGGAGTTCTTTAGTTTGGTTTGCTTTTGGTTGGGTGGTTCTTTTGTTTTTGTTTGTTTTGTTGTTGTTTTTTTTTTTAATTATGACAGCGGAAATACTAGTAAAGAAAATAGCAATTCAATAAATTGAGGGCTTGATTTTTAAAAGTGCTCAGAATTGATGGTTCCATCTGATACATGTATGGCCTGTAGCAGCACAGCACCTTTGAAAATCAAGTCCTTTAACACAGCATTTCCTTAAAAATAGATTTTTTAAAAATCCCCACATGTGATGAACTTGTTAAACCAACTTCTGTTCTTCAAAAAGGTTACATCATTTCTGGAAAGACTGTTAGTTTGAATGTGATATGTTGAAAATATTAGTGCACACAAAGTGTTTATATGTATTACTACAGAAGATATACAGTAGATATTACTTTTTGACTATTACAGTTGCCATGATTTTATGTTGCATTTATCACAGATGTAGTGAATCACAAGACTAATCATAAGATAAAGCATGACAATGTGTTTTGTGTAACGCTCATGACCCAAATCTGGTTTTTAACATTTCGTAATTCGTTTTAAAGTCCTCTTTGTTTAATATGTCATGTTTCAGCACGACATTGTAATATCTTATGCAATTTAGAGGACTTGTGTATTTTTGCAATAAACTGCATTTTTTATTAGTTACATGAATTCTGTACATGAGTGAGGACAGCTGACAAATTAACCTTAATGCTTTCAAAGCAAAGGCATGGGTCATTGTCATGTTCTACCTAATCATACATAACCTATATTGTTTTCATTCTCCCTTGTTTTATATTTATGCATTTTGTCTTCTCTATTTATGCTTGTTCTCTAGTTAATTTTATTTTAGATCTCACCTTTTTTATTGTTAAATCTGTTTCAAGTGAAATTATCTCTGTATATCTCTCTTCCTGCAGTCTAATCTTAGCTATCAAAGGTCAGAGTCAATTACTAAAGTGATTGGTATCAAAAGCCATGCTAAACTAAGCTTGTCCTTGAAAATCCTTAACAGGAAGTGCAAAAATATTTTTAATTTGAAAGATCAGTACTTCCAAAGCTTTGCACACATCTGTCATTGTTAAAGCTAACATGTCTTGCTTTCAAAAACCTGTAGGTCATCATGAAATAATGTGTTCAGCCATAATAGCATGGGATACCTTCCGAGACTGAGGAGAGAGAATGTCATCTTAATTATGAGCACAGGGCTCGTTGCTTACGAGGGTCTGTGACTGGAAATTTCAGGCACAGTCCAATGTCAATCCTGCTTACTGACCTGTCTGTTGATGTTCATGGACAGCCAGTGTGCACACTGGTAATGGGCAGCTCTGCCAAAATGACACTGCAAGAGTAGTAGGAAGGTTGCTTGTGCCCTGATTCAAGCACCTGAATTATACCATCTTTCCTTCTTAGATAATGACTTTTCTAATGCCATATATTTGTGTATGTTGATGCAATCATTATGCTACAGTTAGTGATATGTTAATTAATATAATCATACCTGTATATGAAATTATGATTATATAATATGATAACAATATATAATTTATATCATATAGTATGGTATAAATTATAAATCAGATTTCTAAAAAAATACAATCTGAACAAAATTTACAAATGTAATTTTTTTTTACTTAGAAACCTGGTATGAATAATTGCACATATGATAACTTGCCTTTGTACTTTTGATTTATGGGAAGAAGAGAAGCCTATTATACTAGAAGGAAATATCAGGTAACCAAAATCTACACTCTTGTCATTCTGTATGCTTAATCTCTAAAAGCTACCTATATTTTACACTGGCTTGATGTGATTAAGAAAAATGCTAGAAATTACTTGTATGGCAGTAAACTACAATCAAGGCCATAAATGCCAGTCATAATATTTTCAATATTGTTGGTTATATTTAAAGTTTCCTTACAATAAACAACACTTTTATATATAAAAATCTATGCTTATTGATATTCTTGTTGTCTTTTAATTCTATTACCATAAAGTTACAAGTGACCTACTTATGCTCCTTTATTTAAAAAAAATAATAATTCTTAACACTTTCATGCTGATTTTCATAAATGACATTATGTGGATGCTCTGTCTACTCAGACAACATGTTGATGCAGTAATTGCCATAATTACTTTATTTGATGATTTGCTTGTAGTTTATAGCTGGGAAAAAGCTGTGGAGTAACAAATTTAGGATAATCAGAGACTCTGGGTTTTCTGATTCCCAAAATATAGCTTCATGTTGCAGCAGTTTTATTGTGTTGCTCTTGGGCATTGGATGATTTCTGGAATTTTCTTTGTTGGTAAATTCAGGGGGCTTAACCAACAGCAACATGTTATCACTTTTTAAATTTCATCCAAATCATTATATCCTTCATCTCTCAGCACTTGGGATTTCTCCTGGATCTGTTCATATGTACACTTCAAACATGCCAGGCTTCATGTCATAAATGGGGTGAGTGTTAATCCTAAGAATGAAATCATACCAAGTTACTGATTTTTTTTTTACAGACCTTTCAATAAAAAGTAGACAATTCTAATAAGTTTAAACAACACTGTGTCAGGTTTACCTTATTAGACTGCGTCCATGCCTAATTTACCTGATGCTTCTGTTATTAAAGATTTTTATTGAGTTTGTTGAAAATATTGCCCACTTAGTGAAGAGAAAAAATCCTGAGAGAAATCCTGTATGAGAGGCATTAATGGGTTCATATGTTTTACTAGCCAGAAGAGAATCCACATGACAGCAAATGGTTTTTATAAATGCCTTAACCATGGGGAAAACAATCTGACTGCAGCCCTGAAGTTGATCACAAGACACAAACCCTGAGGCGAGCAAGATTTCCTTGATCCTACTGCTGATGCCATCACTTTTTATATGTCAAATGACATTGTGCTCCATGAGATTTAATTCAAATTCATGTGAAATAAACATTTCTGAAATAATTCCTTTCTGGATTTCCTGTTCAAGTTCCAGAAGTGACCAACCATGGAAGTCTTGAGGGAAACCTCTGAAGAGTACTGTGAAACGATTTACAGCCTAAACCACTATCACTTAATTTTCTTCCCTCATGTTGTCTTTTCTATTCAGTAAAGACTATTCTGCTCCTTGCTGGAATGGTGGTTTTAGGTTTTTTGTTTTGTTTTGTTTTGTTTTTTGTGGGTTTGGTTTTGGTTTTTTTTTGTTTTGGTGATTTGGTTTTGTTTTGCTTGAAATGTTTGGTGCTTTAAGCTTTCTGTAAGGTGACCTTACAACAGTTATGTCACGATTGTACCATTTTGTAGTCCATGGCACACTTGCTGTGACAAACATTATTGTTTATTCAATATCAAGAGTTACCAGATGTGCAAAATCACTATCTTCTGGTCATCCTCCACAGAGCTGACAATTCTTAGTCTTCTTCTTTTCAGATGCTTACTGCATCTGACAACATTTGCTTGCTGGAAGTCAATTTGTCACAGCACAGACATTTTTACATGTTCTTGCTAAAGTTTTTATGTTAGTTCAAAGCTCTTTTTATCCAATCATACATGTGACGATAGGTCTGTATTTGTTTTTAGTTTCTAAGATACTTTCCTGTGTCTGTAGTTCTCAACTATTACTCCAGTGAGGAATTGCCTTTTTATATGCTGAATCTGTACAGATCTGTGCTGTTGACTGTTTTACAAAATTTAGGATAATTTTCAAATCATTCTGAGAGTTGTATTTCCTTCAGATATATACCAGGGCCATTTCCAATTTCTTAATCTGCTTTTTGGCTCAGAAAGATGCTTAGCAGGCTGACACTCACTTCATGGACCGAAAGGAAGCTTAATAATCTTGCAGGGTATGAAAAGCCCAAATAAAATCAGATTTTGTCTCTTCCTTCACACCATTTCTTTCTCTCAAAATGATCTTTCTCTTGGCAGCCAGGTGAAGAGCCAGTGGCAGTAGGGGGATGTAAGGCAAGTGGAGTGACTGGCTGGGTCTGTGCTGGGACACAGTGGCCTGGTGTGGGCAGTCAGTCTCCCTTCCTCACCCCCTTTGTCCCACCCCTGCCCCTTCTCTGATGGCAAATCCAAATGAGCTGGAGTGCAGTTCTGGCATTGCCATGGCTGTGGGAATACAGTGGATGGGGTTGTGTTCCTTCCAGAGAATTGGCAGAGGCCTACATGTGTATGGCGGAACAGGGAAAAGATGAAGACCAAAATATGACATAAATGAAGCTGCCCAGTCAAGACCATATAAAAACTCTGACATTAGGTACTACTAGGTCATTATGAAGGTATCTGTTGACTCAACCTTTTCTTAGTGAGGTAAATTAAATTAGCACAGTCTAAAAATAGCATAATTCATGATACAAATACTTTGTCATGTCTTCTTTGAAGGTGTTGAATTATTTCAGCTGAGCAGCTATGAAGTTTTGGGAGAGGATAATGCTCTGTGCAGGTCTCTGTGAATAACTAATTTCCTGGCAGCCGAGTGAGCATTTGGGACCTGCTCCCTCACATCTCTGAAGATGCTGGAAACTCAGTTCTGATAAATGTCTTACCTAGAAAAATCCATCCAACTTACCGAGAAGCTCTGTATGCTTTTTCTCGTTGTTGCTTTGTCCTTGTGGGGTCAGGTGCTGTACTTATCTTAAGCAACCTTAGCTAGACTGTACCATTGGGTTTTGGCTGCATCTGTATGGCTGTATCTATCATAGGAAATTTTGTGCCTGAGACTATTTGCTAGTACTGAGGCACTGAATGACCAATATTCATACTGTTTTCCAGTATTTCTCTGGGCTCATTTATAAGCTGTCTAGGAAGCTTTTTATTCAGCTTTCCATATGGGGTGGCCATATACAGATGGCCAGCTGAGAACAGTCCTCAGCCTATGGTGGTTCCCAAACTGTATCAGAAAATTATTAGCTATTGGCCTGTGCAAGAACTGTACAAGGGCTATTCTAAAATGAATCATATACAGTACAGATGATTGTATTCCAGTGCCCAGAAACACTCACTGGCATTTTAATTTACCAACCAGCATAGAGGAAACCTACAGTTTTTTGTAATCTTTTCTTGACTTGTTTTTCTGCAAGCTTTAAGCTGGGATGGAGGAGTTTTTTATTTATCACTTCTGTTATTCTAGTTTGTTTTGTGATATGTGAAGCCTTTATTTTTTTCCTAATACTGTTGTCAGTTTTAGTCGTGCTCTATTTTTATAGGTAAAAAAAGTTTAGCTGAAACTGGAATCTATGCCATAATGACAGGAAATAAAATTCTCATTGATTCCTGACCTGTCTTGGAAGGGGAAAAAAACCAATTCCTGCTCTGTTATTTCTCCTCAGTTTGAGTCACTGCAGGAGGCAAGTGAAATTTCTCTTCTAGCACTCAAGAGAAAACTTCTTTCCTGGGAGCAACAAGTTTTCTTTTCCTTTGCTCTTCATTCCCAAAAGCATCTTCTGTGAGGAGATTGAGGACGTGAAGTGTGGGATGTCTTCAGGAACGAGGACAGAGCCAGCCACCATTGCAGCAAGCCACGAATGGCCATTGGAAGAGGGAATGAGTACAAATAGCTTTAGAAGATACACAAGTCATTGTGTGAGGAGAAAATTTGATTGAGAGGCAGAATGGCTGCAGAACAGAGGTTGACATGTTGGGTAGGAGTAGAAGCTCTGGTGAGCACGGTTTTTCTGATGTCTGGGGGACTGTTTAGTTAATTACTGAGGGTGGATGTCTACATGCTGATGTGAAAGCTCCTCTAGCAGGATTAAAATAATGATAGGTTGTATTTCAGAGAGTCAGCAGTAACAGCTGTGTTATAAGGGCAGGATTGACTTGGGACAGGAGGGATTAAAAGTGGAGATAGGCACAAACCCAATATATAACATATATTTTACTAATACAACTTTGACTGAAATATTACTAATTTTAAAAAT
>VXAX01000972.1:941350-1072851 GCA_013399835.1 Leptocoma aspasia | reverse complement strand
GCTGTGCAGGAGAGTCAAAACATGCCCGCCCTCCGGGAGGAGTCCTGACAGGCAGGCCAGCCAGCCAATAGAAAGCGGCTATGAATTGATCGACGTCGCCTCTAGCCACTCAGCGCCCGACAAGCGCCCGTAGGGGGCGGGACTCGCAAGAAGGACGGGGCGGGGGGGCGGCCGAGGGGAGCTCGGTAATGGCGACGGGTTCGGTAAGTGCTACAAAGTTTCGAGCTGCCGCTTTCGGGGACTGTGAGGTTTCGGCGGGGGACGGGAAGGGGCCGCGAGGTCGGAGAGCAGTGGTAGCGGTCGCAGGCCGAGTCGAGGAGGCCGTTGGGTCCAGTCTTTTGACGGCGACGGGAACCTCGGACATTGTTTACTGTGCGCCTTCCCTGACCGGCCCCGCGGAGCCGCCACCCTCCCGCACCGCTGGGTTGAAATTCACGGGGTGTGACGGCCCTCTTTGGGCCCCTTCAAACCATGAAAACAAGCGAAATAGGGGGGTGTCCCCCCCTTGTTTTCCCCGGGGAGCGGCTGCCCGCCCCAGTCTGTCAGAGCGAGGGCGCTGTGCCCGCTGCGGGAGCAGCGGCTGTGCGGGACGGGGAGCGTTTGGGGTGTCGGTGGGCGCGGGCGAGCCCCGCGGGGGGAGCGGCGGCCGGGGCGCGGGGGGGCCCCCCCGGCCGGTGTTACGCAGTTCGAATGAATGGGGCCGAGCGCGCCTGCGCCGTGCGGCCGCGGGTGTAAACAAGGNCCCGCGGCGGGGCTGGGGCGGCGGGGGTGCGCGGCCCGCCCTGCGTCAGCGAACAGGCCGCCCGGGCTTGGAAAACATGGTGAATCACGCTGTGCCTCGGCTGCGCGCTCTGGCACGGCCGGGGATGTGCAGCGAGGATTCCTGATCAAAGCGGCTGCGCCAGGAAAAGTCCCTGGTGTAGATCCAGTCTTGCCAGTATGTTGTGTTTTGCTTGGAGAAGCTGTTCTCCAAATTAAACTTCGTCCAGCTTATTGCTCAGGCGTAGACCTGGCCTGAAACTTCGTCAGTAGGTTGGGGGAAGAAAGGCAAATAGCAGAAGGAGAAAAACCACGGCAAGCACTTCCACCCAGGCATTCCTGCGCTGTGCGGTTTGGGTGGATGCTGCCCAGTTCCTGCTGAACCCTTTCTCAGCTGCAGTCTTTATTTCCTTTTCTCCCAAATTTATTTTTGTCCCTCAGAAATGGATGTGGTTCAATTAATAAAGTCTTTGTTAGTAGTGCCATTTGTTTTAGCATGACAAATTAACTTACTTAAAAGCACAAAATCATAATTTCATTTAGCCTCCAAAGACAGCTGCAGTAATTACAGTCCTGTGAAGCATGGTTCTAGACAACATCTGACACAACAAATTCTCAACGTAAAGTTGAATTTTAAAAAAACTTCACAAGCTAATTAATGACCAATCCCTTTCATGTTCAAACCATTGCAAGGCTGAGAAGGACGTGATGTCCAAAGCAGGCTTTAATCAAGTAGAATAAAAAAATTGAAAAGTAAAGTTGGGCACTTTGTTTGTTTTTCTTTATAATTCTCTTGCAATTTCTTTGTAATTTGTTTGTTAGAGGATTTTTTGGCTTTTGTACACAGATGGCTTTGGTTTAGAGAAATTCTTGTGACTTGAAGGAATAATTAATTTCTCAAACAAGTGTCTTTCTTGTCAGGCTAGCATTTTGTATCTGTACCTTATCTCTGACCTTCAGAGTGTTGGGATACCAGGGCATGTACTTTAAAGTCTTGGCACCTGGCAGAAAGGAGGGAGAAGGTAACATTCTAGAAATAAGTTTGCTTCTTCATTTTGGCAGGAAAATAGGAAAGGAAAAGAGGAAAATATAGGGGGGAAAAAAAAAAAACCCAAAAAAAAAACGGGGCAGAAGGAGGAAAAGGAAAGACATAGATAAGCCAGAAAAACAAGGAGTGGCTTTTCAGAGTTGATTACTTGGAGATAATCTTCAAGGTCCTGACGTGTACTACTGAGGTCTGGTTTTTCTGTTCGGAAATAACTGAGCTATCTGCTCTTTTGGTGTTCTGTAATTTTACTGTCCCTCATGGGTGACAGGGGTATAAATTGTGTAAAAGATGTTTTCTGGAGGTGAAAATAACGTCACTGATAGTTTGAGTTGTATATTCTCATTTCTGTGACCTTTCTTCTCCACTTTAAAATCAGAATAAGCTGATGTAGCTTTGTAGTAGTGCCATTTGAGTAGAATCAAACATCTTTTTATGTTTAACATGCAAGTTTATATAAGTTTTGCATATATTTGAAAGTTCAGGAGATCAGAAGGGTAGAAATTTTCCAGTCAAAACCCTGCTGGAGATGATCCTGCGCAACCTGCTTTAGAGTAGAGGAGGCTGGACTAGATGACCTCCAGAGGTCCCTTCCAAACCATTCATCTATGATATGAAAATATTATACTTTTTTCAGCTATTGTTGGTACTTCTCTAATGTAGCTTACTTAGTGGACATGCATATGGTAGACTTTTCAGGTTTTCTTTCTTATGAAGCTGTGTTTTCTGCTCTTTCATGAGAGACTCGTGATTATTTTTTCAAGGATACTTCGTTAAAGTACAAGGTAATCATGTTATGGTAGCTTTAATTAATCCTTATCTTAAAAAAAAGTAGATAACCAAATTACTAAAGATTGGATAACACTATTTACCAGCTTTTAGAGACAGTGGTTGTGTGGAATAAGCTCACAGTTCTCTGCTGAAGAGGATTTAACATAGTGGGTTTGGTATAAACATTACTTTACTAGGATTTGGGGAAATGAAACTGAAGTGAAATCTTCCAGTAGAGGCATCTTTATCTTTCCATTTGCAACACAGTGAAGGATGTTAGGAGTCCAGTGTGTTTGAGACTTCCTTGAGGCCAGAGATGGGAAGGGTAGTGGAAAAGGCTTCTGTGGAGACACCAGTGCTGAAAGGGCTGCTGTGGAAAATGTGGGCCTGATGCTAAATGGCACAGGAGACCTGATCTCACAAGGCTGAGGACAGCATTTTTGCTTTGATCTTCATTTTCCAGGCCTGTTCCCAGGTTCCTCAAGTCCCCGGGTGTAGCAACTTGCCTCTGAGAGAGCAAGACACTTTTTTGTGGTAGGAATGGAGCAATTAGGGGCAGGCCAGTTCTGTGAGACATCTGTGCATGAGGCAGTGAGACCAGATGGGATCCCTCCAGGCCAGTGTCAGTTGTGGGTCAACAGAATGTTTTGGGTTTGAAGGGACCTTAAAGGTCATCTAATTCCAAGCCCCCTGCCATGGTCAGGGACATGTTGTGAGGATGGTCTCCAAAAAGCAGTGGATTTGGTGGCAGGATGGCTCCCAATAATTGGAAGAAAGAAAATGTCACACCAGGCTTCAAGGAGGAGGATGTTCCCTTCAAGTAAGGAAACTACAGACTGGTCAGCCTTAGCCTTCAGGTATTTTATGGGGCAAATTCTGACAGCCACGTCCACCCTCTTTGTAAGGCAAGAAATTGTCTGGGAATAGCCAGGACAGATTAGCCAAAATCAAATCTTGTCTGACCCATCTGATTGCCTTTTGTGATGGGCTGAGTGGCTTAGGGTACCAAGTAAACGTTGTTTATCTTGGCTTGAGTGGTGGTTGAGGAGGTACCTCCAGGCTCTCGAATGCAGTGTGCACAGGCTGTGGGAAGTTCAAACCTGCATAAGGAACAGCCTCTTTACAGCAAGACTGGTTACTGGAACAGGGGAAGTGCCAAGGAGTCTCCATCCTTCAAGATACTAGAAACTCAAGTGGCCAGGGCCCCAGGCAGCCTCTTGACTTCAGAGTTAGCTCTGTTTTCTGTAAGGATTGTACAAGATCATGTCTGGACACCCCTAAAATATGCTGTGATACTCAACAGACTAATGAGGATTTAAGGTCCTGGTAATGAAGCAGTGTAGCAGATGCAACTTAAAACAGTTCACATGTATACCTAACCTTTGTCTTTCTAAAGTCAGATACTTTGGAGCATCCTAACATGGTGTGGGAAGTGAAGACAAATCAAATGCCTAATGCAGTTCAGAAACTACTTCTGGTAGTGGACAAGAGAACTTCAGGGATGAACGAGTCACTGGAGTTGCTGAAGTGTAATGAAAACCTGCCCTCTTCTCCTGGATATGCATCCTGTGATGAGCACATGGAACTTGGTAAATAACATTATTTTTTCAGAGGAAACTGAATTCTGAAGTTTGTTTTAGATTTCCTATACTGAAATTATTGGAAGCTGACTGAATGGAATTGCTGATTTTTAATTTGAGTAGGGCAGGGAATTGTGACATATGAAGGTCTTACATTGCAGTCACTTTTCCCTTTAACACATTTCCAGTTCTGACACACTGGCCTGTTGACTCAAATGTGTTCTGGAACTCAGAGCCACAAATTTCTGCTTCTAATTCCCAGAGGAGTGGGGTTTTTGGCACAAGAAAAACAAACAGAAAGCTCAAGAGCTCCTCCTAAAGGGAAATCATGTTGCTTTAGATCTGCTGCAAATAAAGATTCTGGGATAGAGGAAGATTATTTCAGTTCTTAGGTATTGGAGAAAAAGAGCATATACCTCAGAAAGTATCAATATAATCAACTATTAACACATTTAATTGAAGTTATGGAGTGATTAAGAATAATGATACTTAGTTACATGACAGCACATATCACAGACTTCTGTTAACAACCTGGGGACTTTTCTGTTACTCTGTATGGGATAGGAAATGTGTATATTATTGATAGAAATTCACCCTACCAGGCTTTATACCCAGCTTTCATGATTTGTTTAATCTGAGTTATTTAACTCTGGTTCTTTGGTGGAAACCTTTTACCTTGAACATGGTCTGATGTTGAATTTTTTTAGTGTCATACCTTCAAGGACAGATTAATTTAGTTGCCTTTTGTGGAATGTTTTAGCATTTTAGTGAAGCATGTTGTTTTTGAATAATACTGCAGTATAGTTCTGTGTAAACTGGTCAATCTAGTAAAAACTTTATAATCAGAACTACATTTTTATTTAGTTACCTATTTTTTCTTAAATTTCTTGTGTGAGAATTTAATCGACTAGAGATGTTACTAGTTCTGTGGCCATTTTTATGAATAAGGTTTGTGAAATGTTGGTAGTTGTCATATGAGACAATAAAATCACTTTATTGTGGTTCCTTTTTTTTCCACCAAATTTGCAAGATTTGATGTCAAATTGAGTAGACACCAAAGAATTGAGTATAATTATGGTAATTTGTGTATTTGTTTGTAGATGATCTTCCTGAATTACAGGCTGTGCAGACAGATTCTACCCCACCTGCACTTTTTCAGCTTGGTGCTGATGTTTCACATCAGGAATGTTCAAGGCCTTCATGGAGCCAACATACCTCAGACAGCAATCCAGAAAATGCTTATTCTTGTGAGAATGGGGTGAACTGGTTGACAGAACTAGCAAATATAGCCACAAGTCCTCAGAGTCCTTTGATGCAATGCGCTTTTTATAACAGGTACTGACACTCATTTCAGTTTTGAACTAGAGAGATTTACAATCCTGTCTCCAAAATATTTCCTTCACTCTTTATATCTCTGACTTTGAACTGGAGCCCTATTTTTTGGTCTTTTTATTTGTTCTGTGAAAGTATGCACAGAACTCATCTCAGAGCCTGGTGCAAAAGCTGCTTAGTTTCCAGTCATGAATGACATAGGATGATATAAAGACATTTCCTATCCAGAGCAGGCTCAGAAATTATGGACATTTACCTCATGTGAAGTAGCAGATAAAAACTAAGCGGAATTTCTTACATTAAATTCTTAAAGCTTTCTAGTGCACAGATTTCGGATTTTTTTTTTAATAGCTAGTTGGAAATCTAATGCAATGTGTATTTTAGTGATAACTGTCTCAGGTTTGTGATCGGTAAATTCTGTAAAGCTGTGAGCAGGAAGTGTGGGATCTTGGAAATTTCTGGGCTTCACTTTATTGTATAGCTTTTCTTAGGTTTATAATCAGAAAACTCAATGCAATACTGTTAATAGTGATGCAGTTGAGACTTAATCATTTGGACAGAGCAGATGTCTTTATATTCTCTCAAGAGCAGGGGATTTGCTTCAAGATATTTGTAAAAACTTCAGCATTGTGCTAAGGAGATGCCACTGTGGAAGTAACACTGTCATTTGGGTGCTGTACAGAACCTATGCAGGAGTTAAGCTAAGCATTCTCTTTGCCTGAGCTTTAATCATCCCGTTGGAATACTGGTGTGTGGGAGGTTTGTTTGGTGTTCAGCTCACGCAAACAGAAATATTTGCAATAAAAGCGTTTTAGAGTAATGGCAGCAAAGTCTCATGTTGTCTTAATCTGAGATACTTTAAAATACATGTTTCTGTTGTAGATCATCTCCTGTTCGCATAATAGCAACAAGCAAAAGTTTACATTCCTATGCACGTCCTCCACCAGGATCTTCAAACAATGATCCTAACTTCTCCAAGAATGATGTGGATGAAACACCAGTCAGACATGAAAGGGTGAGTTGTTCTGAAATATTTGAAAATAAACATGTATGAGTAATGGGTTAAGTGTTTTGACTAGGGAAACTAGTTAAAAAAAAATCTGTTTAGTGTTAATACTATTGCTATTTATTTAGATTTTCTGTTACTTTTCTTTTTACCACACAGGGTAGGCTTGTAGTGCTACTTCATATTTTTTGTGACGAGATCACTTTCTAAGGAAGCTTTGCTTCTATTGTGATTCCTTCTATAGCAAGCTTTTCAAAATTGTTTAAAATTGTTTATATTGTTTAAAAATTTAAAAATTGTTATCTCATTTGATGCCTCAAAAGGAAATATGGATCCCTGTCCTTTGAGATGCACAAAACCTGTCAGTCCTGTGTCTCCTTTTCCATATATGAATTGGTATCTGAAATTTGTCTGTTAACAACAGTGAATTTTCTCCAGGGATTTATCTACAACTGCCTTGAACCTACAGCTTTCCAGTAACTGGACCGTAGAGTAATGTGCTTTAAATTATTCTGTAGATGACTAAGGATTGATGAGGTGTAAAATGCTTACACATGAGCATAATATAGTCCATAGGGATTAAATGAATCTCAGGGAATGAAACCCAAAAATGTCAGGATGCATCTCAGAAAAGGAGATGAAAACAATCCATTCACATTTATTGCAGTCCTTTAATCTTTGTCTTCATGTTACATTCCTATTCATATTTAAGGCAAAATGATGCCACAAATGCACAAATTAGAGACTATCTTAAGACATATAAGACTAGCCCTAAAATACTCTGCAGTAAGATACCAACACCATTTTGCTTTTTTTTAACAGGCGAACAGTGAATCAGAATCTGGCATTTTCTGCATGTCATCACTTTCAGATGATGATGATTTAGGATGGTGCCATTCTTGGCCCTCAACTGTCTGGCATTGTTTTCTAAAAGGTAAAGTAACATGTGTCATTAAATAAGTATTTGTTTTATCTTGTTGGGGTTTTTTCTTGTAGCACAGACTTTTTTACCTAACGCTAATGTTCTTTCTTTCCTTGAAACAATCTGTTAGGCTCTCGTTTGTGCTTTCATAAAGGACGCAATAAAGAATGGCAGGATGTTGAAGAGTTTGCAAGATCTGAAAGCTGTGGAAAAGAGGAAAATCTCCCAGTCAGTCCTTACAAGGTAGCCGGTAGTTCTAATAAACTCACTGCAAAATGTGTAGCAAATACTTTGTTTCTTATGTTACCCCTGTGCTTTTAATTACTGTATCAGGAAAACAGGTTGACATTAATGATGTTTAGAGCTGATCACTGTGCTGTTTGTGTATCTCACAGAAAAGCAATTGAACTGAATTAATTTATGTTTTGAATGTTACGTCATCTTTATTAATTTCTAGCTAGACAGAAACACAAATTAGAATATTGTTATTTTTTAATACAGTGTATGATGATGAGTATACATCTAGAGTATACACAGGTATATGCTCTCCTTGGGGGAAATTTTTTGAACGGTATGTGTGTTAACAGGACTATGGTTCCAATGGTTTGAAGTTGATTTCTCATGAAGAAAGCATTTCCTGTGGTGAGTCAGTGCTGAAGCTGACTTTTGATCCTGGCACAGTGGAGGATGGCTTGCTTACCGTAGAATGCAGACTTGATCATCCATTTTATGTTAAAAATAAAGGTATGAAATGCCTCAAGGACAGTTGATTGCATATTAAAATAGTCTCAGAAAGTGATTGCAGATTTTGTTGGCATCCCATACTGTTCAAGAAAGTGATAAAATTGTGGTGTAGAAACAATTTCTTTGTAAAGAAATACGGAACATGAACAAACAAAAAAACCTGTAAAGCCATAAAGCTCCAGGAAGACTGCCTATCTCATAAGGAAAGATTTCATTGAGTATATCAATGGAGCTCAGGAAAGGAGAAAAACGGGTGGGGGGAGACAGGAAAACTGCAAATAAGGGAAGCTTTTCTCACTTGCTAAAAATGGAACTTCTGATGGTAAAAGTCTCCAGGTTTTGATTCCTTTTCTGCTAGAATGAGATTTTATTTGAGATAAAAATAAAGTGTTTGCAGTAAGAATTCCCTAAGAGTTTCTGATTTTTCTTTTGGGTGAAAGAAATTACATCAGAACATTTTTATAAAATTATGTAATTTCAAGATATAGGATTGCTCCAATGAAGAACTGGAGAGATTGTCTGGCCGTTTGTCTAATTTAACTCTTTACCACTTCAGGTTGGTCATCTTTTTATCCAAGCTTGACTGTGGTACAGCATGGCATTCCATGCTGTGAAATGCATCTTGGAGATCTGTGTCTACCTCCTGGACACCCTGATGCCATTAACTTTGATGATTCAGGTGTTTTTGATACATTTAAAAGGTAATTTTGGATAAAGTGGCCTCAGTGGTTCTTGTATTTAATGAGTAGGCACCTTAAGTCTGGAAGTATTTGAAGCATTATATAGAGGAAAGAGAGAATAGTTTTGGTAATACGAGATAAATAATAGGGAAAAATGAATACTCAGTGCTAGGAAAGCTGTGTAATTATGTGCTCTGCTAAACTGCAAAGTAGTGCCTTGGAGTGAAATAACTTTCTAGACTCCTTTTTATGATAGTTTAAGGCAGATTAGATAAAGCAGTAAAAAATACGTATTATCTTTATAAATTCTCCAGGTAAAGTGGATTATGTTTGAAAAATCTAGTACAATTTTCTGACAATAGTACGTCTGCCAGCTGTTATCTCATGCTTCATATGCAACAATATGTTTGAATTATCTGAGTAGTTTCTTAGTGTTAAATGCATGTGCAGTGGCTTTAGAATACAGTATGTTCATAATTAGTTCTTATTATTTTTGTGTATTCTGGTTTTTGGCATTCTTTTATATTAGATCAAACTTACCTAACTTCAGAGTTTGATTCAATTTGGGGTTTGCCTGAGCTAGAACTTCAACCAGATAACCTTCAGAGATCCTGTTCAACATAAATTACTCTAAGAGTCTAAGGAAATAGTAAAGATTTTTCCATACTATTTTGAGATTTTAAGGTTTAGTAAAATCCATCTTTTCCTATGATGTTAGTGCCTTTTTAGCATCTGTTTTTAATCCAGTTGCACTTTGGTTTTTTACAACAGGAAAAAGGGAATTTAAGATGCTCTTTGCAGTTCAAGCCCTGGGAACTCTTGTATGATTTGATAGAGCAAGTTCAGATTGCTTGGCTTCACTCATTTGGTGTCTGGGAATTTTTCTTGACTCCTATTCTGAACTGCGTATGTAGAGAGCTGTTAGAATCACGGCAGCTACGTCTCACTGAAAAAACTGCATTTCTGGCTCCTTACCAATTTGCAGCCCAGCTGAATTGTACTGCCTTGTACTTCAAATTCCTTGTCTTTCTGGGCAGAAGGGAGTGACTGAGAAAGGAGCATGCAGCAGCTATGATAACAGGGGCAGAAGGATTAAAAACAAAATTCTATTTCTGTGTTACGGGAAGGAGATTAGGAATAGGAAGGGTGCTGGCCTGTTGTAGAACAGAGGTCGTTTCCCCTTATCTTGTGATAGCCTGCAAGATGGTCAGCATTATCACTTCTTTGCTGCTTTGTACTCTCCTGAGGGATGGTGGAGGTCACTCGTCAGGCCCCACTCTTCTGCGTGGTTCTGTCCCACGAGAGCAGCTGCCTTTGCAGATGGAGGCTGGACTGCCACGGGCAATATTTCCGTGCTAGTAGTTCTACTTGGAGTTTGCAAAAAAGCTCTTCAAAACCCTTCTTTTGGCCATAAATCATGCAACTATAGCCACATTGAGCAGTAGGTAAGAGGAGCCTTACCATATATATGTTCTATGTTTGTCTCGTGGTGGTAACTTAGTGGTTTAGATTTATGATTGAGTAGCCCCTTTCCAAGAGTGTTTTCCCACCTGGAGATTGTAACAGATAGTCTGTGGAGTAAGACTACTTCTTTAGTGGCTAGAGGTTAATTGTAGTTGTTGTCAGCTAAAAATTGCAAGAGTTTGTCGTATTTTGAGGTCTGAATTTTATGGAAACACGTCACCTCAGCTGTTCGAATGCCTTCAGGAGGAATGTCGCGGTTTTGTCACTAGAGGGCAGGCGTTTGTCAGCACAGCATTAAATAGTGCGAAGTCACGGGGCTCTGCGCAGGGTTTTACCCACACTGGAAGGTTTGTGTGTAAAATAGTAGGTATTCAACTGCCTAGAGAAGTTATTTGTACAGAAGTGAATATAATACGATTTATTTTAATATAGTGGTTTCATATTTGCCGTTAGTATATATTTGCAAGTGAACTCATTGCATTTCTTCCCTTTCTGTACCTGTCATTCACTGATCAGGTTTGATTTATGGTAAGGACAGAAGCAGAAAGAAAAAAAGTGTGTTTAAAAAGATTATGAACTTTTAAGACATTGTATAGTTAACTGATACATAGCTGAGGAAAGTACATAGCAGAATATGTAAAGTTGCAGTCTTCATCACATTGAAGAAAATACTAACTTACCTGCCAAAGTCTTGTAGTTTTTTGTTTTTCACAGACATTCACATCAAGCACAAATCATTATGTCACACAAAAGAGGGAAAAATACTAGAATTGTAGTAAAATTGAAGAGTGAACAGCTATTTAGGGATTTTACATGGAAACTACTCGATGGCTTTATGATCTGTCTTTTCCCTGTAGTTACGATTTTACCCCGATGGACTCCTCTGCAGTGTATGTGCTCAGCAGCATGGCTCGCCAGCGTCGCGCTTCGCTGTCCTGTGGGGGAGCAAACAATCAAGATGCTGAGAGATCAGAATGCAGTAGTAAAAACTGTGCCTCTGCTGCATCGTCACATCTTTCCTCCAATCCTTTGTACAGCAAAGCTGGCAAAAGCCACAGCTCAGGGACTACAAGTACTGTGAGTGCCACTTCTCCAAACAAGTGCAAAAGACCAATGAATGCCTTCATGCTTTTTGCCAAAAAATACAGAGTTGAATACACTCAGATGTATCCAGGGAAAGACAACAGGTAATGATACAACTGTATTTTTGCTCTTACTGATGAGTTAGAAGAATATCTATGTCCCATTTTAAGATTTAAATAGCCTAAATTTTGCATTTGAAGTAAAATGTGGGTATTGTTTTAAGAATAATTTTTGAAAGATGTTAACATAAAGGGTGGTTTATGGGTGGACTGTGAATATTTACAGTACTCAGTGAACTCAGTACAAACCATTTTTAGCAAACTTACCTTCTGATAAAACACTGGGGTAAGCAACTGATACATGTGTATGTGTGCACTGGCAGAGGCACAGATACAGAGCCATCATTGTTTACAGTGATGAGGTGCTCTGCTCATGTGCTGTAATGGAAAAAAGGGAGTTTCTGGTTCTTCTAATTAAGTCTTGACATATTATTGCAAATTGGTCCTGAAGTTACAAGCATTTATTTCCAGTCTGTATATCCTGTTGCAGAGTGGAGTACTGATAAGTTAGGATATCTCAAAGATCATAATCCAGACAGCACATTGCCAAATTTTGCTTGCCCTAAAGGCATTCAACAATCTGTTGAAACTTGCAAGAAGAGTTGTATGACTGTGTTTGGGGGACAGGTCTTTGTTAGTTTGTTCTTTTGTTCTTAATCATGTTTGATTAAGATGCTTAAAAAGCATGTTTGCTTCTAAACATTTTTTAATTAAGATTTCCATTACACATGTTTTAAGTAATATTTGGTGCTAATTCTGCATATGTGAATAGAAACCAAAACACATGAACATAGACTGATCTTACAATCAGATTTTTTACTGTATCTAATTTTATAAAAACTGTAACTGTAAAAATTGCATTGTGACATAAAAATTCTAGAACTAAAGCTGGTAAAAATTGAAGTTGGCAGGACTTTGAAAGGGGTTTTACTATTTTATAATGTTTTAATAAGGAGGCTGTAACTGTTGCTGAAATATAAAATCCTGCCAAACAAATCACAGCCAGTCTTGTGTGTCCTGACAATGATGTTGTGTAATGTTTATAATAAGTTCAGTGAAGCAGATCTGCTGCCTTCACACTCATTGCAACCATCAATGAGAAAGGGAACAGAATGTCAACCAGGAAAGTTTATGATGGTTATAAATTTAGTTGAAAATGCTGATTTCAAATGGATGCAGTGAACTGGAGCTGTGGCTGCTTGGATGTGAAAATGAATTGAATATTTCAGTGAGCAAGCAGGACAGTGAGCGGGTTTACATTGAAGGAAAGACATGACAAAGTTACAAGTACGATTCAAAATGCACTGCTCACTGTCCTGCTTGGAAGGCAGTGCAGGTTTTGGGTGCAGTTCCATGGCATCCATAAAACACAGGATGGCAGAAATAGCATTAGTGATAATTGATACAGGCATTCAGCTGCTGTCACTCAAGTGTTGCTGAGGCATTCATTAATTTATCTGCTGGGAGGCATTCTTATGTTTTTTATGTAACGTAAGTTTGTGTCATTTTCAGATTACTGTGTAGATCTTACAACATAGTAGCCACTTCTGTACAGTGGAGTTCTTATGTTTACTGCTGTTATTTCCTTACAGGAGTAAGAAAATACAGAACTTGAGGTATTCTGAGTTGAATGGTCTATTCTGAGACAAAGCAGCTCAAGGCATGTCAGCAAGACAGTGAGCTTGTAAACATTCAAAGCACAAGTCTGGAGTCACACGATACTTAAACAGACTGCAAGATCGTGTTTGAAAAACTGGTGTTAAGGCTGCACTTGTTTATTTTCTAGATACTCTTCACTGTAACACTGTAAGCATAGTTGAACTTGGTTGTGTGTTCAGAAATTCTTTGAGTAGTGGACCTTCTAGAGATGAGGGTAATCATATTTTTGTTTAAAAGATTTCATGGTGCTTTTTTTTTTTGGGAAGGCAATGGCTTTTACAGCAGACCTGCTCTCTCTGGGTCACTGTGTTCTTTCCTGAGGGTGTGAGTGATCCAGTACAAGCTGGTGACCCAGAGCAGACAGGTTTCTGGTGATATGCCTCTGGATACTGTCAAAGATGAAAAATCTGCTAATTAAGCTGGGTATGTTTGCTTCTGATGACAGACCAAAGATACTGGTTCTCAGTTTGGATAGAAAAACAGAAATGCCATTGCCAAAGAGACAGGCTGTGCAAATGGGTTTGGAGGTGATGGGATGTGGTGTCCCCTGGAGCAGTTTGCTCTAAGGAGTCATCAGAGCACGTGGCAGTGCAGGCTCAAGGGCTGTCTGGGCACTTTGGGATGTGGTCCCTGAGTGCTCTGCAGCTCACAGAAGCCTGAACTGCACCACACTGCCTTGCAGGAGTCAAATCCATTTTTTTGCTGTGGTGCAGAACAGTGTTGAGAATTGCTGTTTTTGCCATGTTATGGAAATAGCTGATGATGCTCTTAATTGTCTTGATTCAGTTTTAATATCTTTGCTGCCATCAAAGAACTTTGTTAATAGGAGAAAGAAAAGGACTTAGTTGTGTCTACCTTTTTCTTAGAGCCAGTCACAGAACTCGCATTGCTGTAATCTGAAGCCAAAGTGTACAAACCACTTTGTAGCTTTAATAGTCATTGATAAAAGAGCTGTTGTGTAGAGATTTTCATTCAGCTAAAAGACAGAGTTAAAGCTTTAATGGGATATTGATCCAATATTTGGGAGTGAAGTTAAGCAATATGGCAGGCTAGTACAGGGAAATGTTGTCAAAAGACCTCGAGTTTGTGAGGAAAGGAATTAATTCAGTTTCTGGAAACGGTGATAGATGTGTTAGAACAAATGGTTCCATTTGCACAGGAATGGCAACTTAGCAGTATGTTCCACCCAGGATGGATTAAAGGTGGAGGAAACTACAGATATTGATTAAATAGACATGGGGACTTGCAGTTAATCAAATATTTGGCTGAGGTCATATTCAGTTCATTGCTCTAATTATTGGAGAACATATTTTCAGCAAATCTGTCATATGATCTTCTAGTACAAAAGTAGAGCAAAACAAATGTGAGTTACCATTTGGTGGTGGTTTTTGTAACATCTCTATTTTGTTGGTTTATGCCAGTTGCTGTATGTACACCCTTTGAAATGTTAAAATGTGCATTGACCCATGCTCAGCTAACACAGAAGTCTCAGCTGTTTACCTACTAAAAGAACTATGAGAATATAATCACAAATATGATTATTACAATTTTTAACATACAGCTGATTTCTTTCTTGTGTGTTAATTCCACATTTAACTCACATCTTTTTTAAAGTGCTCGGATAAAAACAAAACAAAAAAATCCTGTTATTTCTTAGCACTGTCCTGACTGTACTGTAAACATTTATCTTGCAGAGCCATAAGTGTGATACTTGGCGACAGGTGGAAGAAAATGAAAAACGAGGAGAGAAGGATGTACACACTAGAAGCCAAGGCCTTGGCAGAGGAGCAGAAGCGTTTAAATCCTGACTGTTGGAAAAGAAAACGAACAAATTCTGTATGTTTGTGAAGCAGTCCTTTTCATTATGCTGTTACATGTGTTCAGATGGGTGGCTACAGTGTGTTTTGTTCAGAATAAGATGCTTTCTTAGTAGCTGAAACCTTCATTTACTCCCCTTTGCCTAACCTGCTTTTGGCAGTTTGGCAGGAGACAGATCTGGAGAGGGTCTGTCTGAATATTTTATGAGAGTTCTGTGGATTCTGTTGTACTGAAAGTTAGTGTGCTTGTGAAATGCAAAGGAAGGGAACGTGGTCTTTCACTTTGAAGTGGGTTCATAAGGTTGTACATAAACTTTTTTATCTTCTGTAAAAGCTTTTTGTTTACCCTTTTCTAGTTTTCTTACTGATAATTTATATCAGCATATATGAAGATATTGAAGGAGCAAAACAGTTTTTCCCCGTGAATCCCTTTCATTTATTACTCTGTTCAGTTGTAAAATAAATACAGTAGATAACACTACTTCTGTAGGAAAATAAATTGTTTTCCACTTTGTAGAAAGCCATCAATCTAAGAGTCTGCAGCCATGTATTAGTAGGTGGTGGATGGATTAAGAAAGAGAAGGGCTTTAAAGCTGAAACATCATGTAAAGCAAACATAAAAAAAAAGGAGATTCTGCTTGTTCAACTAGAAAAGTAGATTGGAAGGAAAGATCCACAGAGGTGCACAGACTGCTTGCCAGTTCTTCCATTTTATGGCTGGGTAGGAGCTTGAAGGGTGGTGTGGACTTCATCTACATGTTGATGAAACCATCCACCCATGTGGTATAATATTTCATCCTCAAGTTACCCCCTTTCCTTTGATGTGTAAATGAGGCTCCTTTCTCAAGAGCATATGCAAGTGTTGCCTTAAGACTGAGTAAGAAATGCTCCAACACTGAGTTGCTTCATTCTGCTGCACATACTTTGTGCAGTTTCCAGTCCCTTGTTGCAGAAGGTTCCACCAAATCCCAGATGCTAGGAACAAGCTGTTTTTCTGTTCACTGCATTCTATTTTAATCAACAGTGACAGCTTCTGTTACATTTCCTTGTGGCTTTAGTTAAAATAATATTATTTATTTATTCTGCTCTTACACGGCTGCAGTTTTGAGCTTTGGATGGTGAGATTACAGGCTCACCTGTGAGCCTCAAGCAACTCAGAGGTGTGTTTGTGTGTAGCTGAGTAGTGATGGGTTTGCCTCAGTAAGGCTTTCCTGCCCTGCCCTGTAGTAGGATTTTCCTTGTCCCTACAGTCTTCAGGCCAAGAGAACAGGACGTGTAGAACCCATTACCTCAGTGTTACAGCAGAAAATACCCTTTATAACTGTTCTAGTTCAGTGAACTGAACTGTTAGCAGTCTGGTAATCTTACTCTGTAATGACAACAGGCTCCAGGCTGTGACAGAGAAGTCGTGATGGTCTTTTGATGATCAGGGAATAAAACTGTCTGGTTTGGCCTTTTTGTTTCCTTCTAAATAGCTGACCAATGATTAGAAATATTTGTGGGTTTGAAAAACAAGCGTTGTGCCCTTTGCTTGGTAGTCGCTAACCTGGTTTTCTCTTCTCTTTTCTCAGGGCTCACAACAGCATTAAGAATTTTCCTGTTAACTCTGTATTTACAAAATGGCTGTTGCTTGATGGCGAGAAGATGCAAGATCAAGGTCTTACTATTTGTTGTGACTACGTGTGACCATAAAATACTGGCACCATCAAGGAAATGATCTGAGTGCAGATTTGCTTTTTACAATAGAACATTAAGTAAGCTAGGAACTATCAGCATTTTAAACCAAATTGCCTTATTTTTCTTCCAAACTTCATTATGTATCAGGTAATATAGGCTTGAAAATGGATATCCTGTGGTGCTAAAGTACTTTAGAAAGAGGCGAAGGAGATATGTATAAATGTTTATTTTTAAAAGAAAATGTACAAAAAGGGGAATTTTAAAATATGTAACAGCTGTTTATATACATTGATTCTTATTGCTGATTAATATGTATTGCACAATTGTATTATTAATTGCGATTCTGGGGCCTGGGATTTTCTGAAATGGCAAGGTGTATTATCAGCTTCCAGCTTCCCAGCCTGCCCTGCTGCCAGCAAGTTACCAGAACGTGTGGGAATGGAGGGTGTGGTGTGATGTAGCAAGGGAGGTGCTGCTTGGGATGCCACTTAGAAAACTTGTAGCCACAAGGGAAATATTTTTGCATCAGCTGGCACTAGTGAGAGCTGTCATTTTGTGGTGGAAACAATGGCCCGGGACAGGATGAAACAAATAAATAGCATTATCTCAAGAAAAGTGGTGCTGTTGATATCATCACCATCATAGTTATAACTCTGTGTTTTGTCTTTGCCACATATTCTACAATATTTTATTTTGCCATAAGACATCTTTATGGTGGGGGCAAACTTTGCACTTAACTATATGTGCAACACTTGCACTTTACTTTTTTTTCTCCTCCAACTGTCTAAAATTAGAGCAGCTGCATTAGGATTACAATTGCTTCTGCTGTGAACATTTACAATCATGGCTTTTCCTGTACTAAACAGCTGTGCGTCGTTTTTTTTTTAAAAATCACAACTGTAAATTTCAGTTTATGACACGTCTACATGATGTTGCCCCTAAGATTTTTGCACACTATATTCTTGTATATTATTTCAAATAAATTCATTAAAATTTGGTGTTGTGTATTTTATAAAATGAACAAGACTAATCATGAAGTCAGCCCTGCAGCAATGAGCACATTCCGCATGGAAGTCTTTACATGAACCCATCCAAAGTATATTTTAATGCTTTGCCATTAGGAAGCTAGTGAAGAAATTCAAATACTATTTTCAGGATTGGATAGTTAATGTTCTTTATTACAGTTTAAGCAAAAAGAGTTGAAATCAATATAAATTATTTCTAAGCAAATAGCTTGTGCAATAGAGAAGCATTTAGGTTAGTTATAAATATTTTTCCTTGTGTTAAAATTAGTGATTTTTAGATTGAAACTGATGATTCAAACATTTCAAAAGTACAATTTTCTGAATACGGCTAAAATGTATTCAGCTGTTTAAAACTCTACTTGTAGGAAAAGAGCTGCTTCCTTATTTGAGATATTCAGCAATTACACTGTAATATTTGAGTTCTAATTTTATACTTTTCTAAATTCAAAAGGAATGCTTAAGAATGTTTCAATTAGATGTAGACTTACAGCACATAGAAGTTGTACAATTTACTTATAATATTTCTGTATAAGTAAGTTCCTGTAATGTGAACATAAAGCAAAAAGACAGAAGTTTCAGACATGAAGTAGGTAAATGTTTCATTGTGAAGCTGATGTACTTGGGGATAATTTACATGAACAGTGAATGCGTATGCGGCACCAAAGCCCCCAGCTGTGTTACCGTCCATTCCCTGTGTGAGCGCATTGTCCAGCTGTGTTCACTGAAGGGTTGACATGGCTTTCTGCAGCAGCTGAACCATTATGGGATAGACTGGTGCAAACTCCTTTCCCTCTCTTGTTCTTACTGATTGAACATAAGCTTCCAGTGCACCACTAAAAAAAGAAAAAAAAAAGTGAAGTAGCTAAAGCAATTAAGTACTGTAAATTCAGGATCTGCAACAGAAATTAATTGCCTTCTTCCCTCCTGCAAAATTTTCCTCAGATGGTCCTACTTGTCAGTGGAAGGAAGTGAACAAGGAAGGCCTTGCAAAGCTCTAAATAATTGTTCCATGATCTTTATCTCCTTTCTTGCATGTTTGAGGAGCAAACAAGTTAACATTTAAATAAGCAGCAGCATGTTGCAGATGGCTTGAAATGACAGCTCTGACGCACAGACTCGGGCTCAGTGCTGCACTGGTAACCTTTAGAAAGGGAGGGAATAATCTCCAGCTGCTGCAGACACTGAGAGTGCAACTTCCACCATGAAAGGTGGGGCACTAGTGGACACCTGCCATGCCCTGAGGTGATTCCTGGCACAGCCTTTGGAACTCCCACCCTGGTCCTCGGGAAATGCTGCACTAACCCCAGAGAGGGCTTGGGCAAGGCACGGCCTGGCTCTCTCATACCTTGTCACAGGATGTCACACATAGAGTCATCATGTGTGAACTGCACAAATAAAACATTGCAAAGCTAAAAGAGGCAACTGTGGTGATGCTTTACAACACAGGGTCACCTTTCAGCCAACATTCTAGTACACAGTATTGTTGAGTGACAGCATATTTGTAAAACAAACAGTGTAAGTGCTCATCTGTTGAGATTCCAACTTACTAATTCATTAAGTAGGCCAAGCTAGTGCTGCCACGCTTAAATATAGCTTTGAATTTAATTTTCTTCTCCTTTTCTGCTTCTATTTCTTCATGTAACTGATACAATCATCTTGGAGTTTCCTTCTAAAATTTGCTTATATTTGTGCTATTTACAGCAATACTGTGACATTAAGAAAATGCACAAACAACAGACCCCATTTCAAGTGGAGACTAATACAGCTCCTGGTATGTGGCTATTCCTTTTCTAACACAGACTGTCACCACAGCCCCTGCAGCACTGCACAGGCAGCACAGGGCAGCAGGGTCCTGCTGCGAATGCGGTCACTGAGCAGAGAGCGGTTCTGGGTTTTGTCTCATGCATTCCTTTCTGGGAGTGCAGGATGCACCAGCACAGCTGCTCTGCCAGCGAGGGAGCCCGCTGGCTTTTAGTAACATGGCAGGAACATCCCCAGTCCCACTGGGAGAAGGCAGATGGTTGTTGTGCACATCTGGTGAGGGGGTGGGGGGCACAGGGGTCAAGGGAGATGGTAACACAGAGCAACCACAAAGTTGTGCCTATAAATACACTCCCACTGCTGTAGGATGGTGGGCTGTGGAGGCAGAGCTGTATTTATGTTTGCTGCTCCTTCCAAACAAGCCTTTGGCGGAACTCTGCGTTCCTGCACAAAGAGTTCATGGATTCGAAGGCAGCGCTGCTCCCTGGTACGTGCCTGCTAGTAGCTGGCAGCAGTAAGCAGTGAATCAGGCAAGGCTTAAGGAAAGCAAAAGTACTGAAGAGTGGTATTCAACCCATGTTTCACACACAGGCTTCTCCTGGCGTAAGATGGTAAGAGAGGAGCAGCCAAGATGCCTGTGTGATGCTGCAGCTCTGGGAAGCCTCAGATGAACCCCCAAACCTGACAAACCAGAGGAGATGGTAGGACAGTGCGGGGTCACAGTACACTTCGGTGCCTGTGAGAAAAGCTGCTGCTACATCAGTAAAGGCTTGGCCCTTCCTCAATGACTCGAACCCATCTGTGTCAGAGCGTTGCTGGCAATTTCCAGCACAGTTCATTTATCAGCATGTGGAAGATGTTCCTGAGGCCAAGAGCCTGTGCTCAGTTCACTGGAGAGACCAGTCTGAGCTTTGGGTTCAAGAAGCCAGTACAGCAGTGGCAGCCCGGCCCCACGAGCTGGTCCTGGGGCTGCTCCCGCTCCTGCCAGCACTTCCCATCCCCAGCAATGCCGGCGCTGATCCGTCAGCCTCGCTGCCAGGGCACCAGGAGGAGCTGGCTGTCCCCACGTGCACTCCCTGCTAATGGAGTTTGACAGGGACAGAGTGAAGCGTGCAACTGTGCAACCAAAGAACCCGAGGCAGCTTCACTTCTGAGCACAGGATGGGAATGGAACAGCACAGCACGAGGTGATTCCCACCACAGCTCCTGATGTTCCTATGCAGCATCCAGACTTCACTGTCCCTCTCTGCTGAAGGCCAGGACATATTGTCTGGGGGGACACAAAAGAAGGATGGACTGGGGGGACACAAAAGAAGGATGGACTGGATTACTGGTGAGCTGAGATGCTTCAGAAAAATGAAGTTACTAAGCACAGAAACAGTTCCTTATGTTGGCCTTGGTGCACTTGAGAGCTCTTCAATTTTGATAACAACTTACTCGTGAGCTACTGCTGAGGGTCCACACCAGGTACAAATACACTGTAAAGAATCACTTTGAATTTTTTGTACAGCAACAAACCACAACAGAGAAACAATCCCTTGTTACAGGCAGAAAGACAAAGAAAGAATATTTATTTTATCTAGCTAAAGTAAAGTAAAGCATTTCAAGCCATCTGACTTTTTGCACCTGGCCAGTTCCCTGAAAACCTTCAGCCTGCTCCTTCCCAATGGTCCCTGGGGAGCAGCACAGAGTCTACAGGGAAAGAGGCAACTAAAACACTGCTTGCTGCAGCCACAAAGTGCTTTGGGTGCAGCTCACTTCATTCTCAGCAAAGGCCATCAGCATCATGAACTGCAGAAAGATTAGGCACATTTAAATCCCAAGACCGGGGGAATGGGACAGCAGGAAATTGTGCTTTTTAGATAAACTGGCCTCTTATAGCAATGAGGGGCACACGTGATGAGCAGACTGAGCAGCAGGTGGGAGATGCAGGCAGGGAAGGGTCAAGGATGACATCAAGGATGCTATCCTGATGGGTGAAGATGCTTCAAAAGAGTCAGAAATGTCTCACATTTCCACTCAGGTCAGCACTCAAGTGCTCTGGTCAGCAGTAATTGTTAGACATGTTAGATGTTTGTTAGCTGCTACAAAGAATTCTCCCTTGTATTAGAAAGGCAGTTGAGAAACTCCTGTGAGTTTTCTTACTGTAACTGCCATTCATCTTGCTAAATCTCTCCCCTTCCACTTAGCAGTATCTCTGTCTTTTCCATCCTAGACACTCCTCAAAGTTTGCTGGACTCAAATAGTTTTTTGAAGTCATCACAAGTTGAAAATACAAAAAAACGATATTGACCTGCTTAACTTAGAAAGCTCTAACGCCTCCTGGTGAAGTTGTGGGTTGGCATCATTATCCAGATGGTAACACTGCTATCCCTTAACTGACTTATCTCCTTGCTTTGAAAAAGCCCTTGAAAAAGATTACAGAAATCACCACAAAGCAGCACCCAAAACCACTCAATGTGAGCCCTTGATAATCCTTTGCCAGACTGTTACTCCCATTAGATCAAACAAGATGGAATGAGATTTAGGCTATGCTAAGTGCCATACAGCAGTATAGTCCTACTGTCACACCTTCTAGCAGCTTTTATCTTTTTTCCTTCTCTCATGTCCCAAAAGAATTTAACTCACAACACCAACTCCATCAGAGGCAGCCTAAAAGGAGTTTTGCAGGTCCCTTCTGCTGCACTTGCTCTTTTACTGTGGCTTTGCTTGCATTGTTTCAAAGAGATGGAGTCAAACTTCACAAATACAACCAATCTGAGAGCATCACAACTCTTACCCACTCCAAAGACAATAAGGTGAATTCTCAGGCATTTTTCTAAAAGACACCTTTTACAGCTTTACAGTAAACAATGAAAACAAAAGCTTTCTGAATACTCCAACTGCATTCACTGTTTTCCTGTGTCCCACACTTGCATCTCCAGTATAAGTATTTCAACACTCTGAAGCTGAATGTTTTAAAAAGCCATTCATAATCAGTAGCTTTACCTGGAACAGTGGAAGAACAGTGTTTCTGGTAAAGCAAACTGGCCTGGAGAGCTCCCTGCTCCCACGCAGGGAAGGCCCAGAGCTGCTCCCACAGAGGCAGGTGTAGGAAAGCAGCCGAGGGGAGGATGAAAAGCTGCTGCAGCTGCTAAAGGCTGGTAGCAAAGAGGCGGCCACAGTCACCTGGAGCTCCACACCCTACCAGGTGACAAGGGAATCATGGTCAAGCTCAGAAAACTCCTTTGCATTGCTGCCTGTGGGAATGACCCCACGGAGGCAGGCCGGGAGGTCTGTCCATTCCCGGTAAGGAAAGGGCCAGGGAGTAAAATGGCACAAATCATGAATCCAGGGAGAAAGGTTGTTTGGAGTCCAGAGAATAATGGTGAGGTTGCTCCAGAGTGAGATGGAGGAATGGTAACTAAAAGCACCAATGGTCATATAGTATGGTTCCAGAAGTTCATTTGGGATGGGAATTTTATTTTGCTGAAGACAATCCACAGGTCTTCAGGATGGGATTTTGGGACTGCAGCATAAAGGAATATGGACAGTGCAGGAAGTTGCTTCTGGCAAAGCAAGATGATTGCTGCTGCATTCAGCCAGACCTCAGTGCAGGCTGCCTGAGCTGGGCAATTTGGAACATCACAGGAGCTGCTGGGAAGCCTACCTGCCTCTAATTTGGGGAGATAAATGAATTCAGGAGCTTTGTTAACACTTGAAATGCAGAATTTTCCATGACATTTTGGTAAACTTTAGCAGCTCTAGCTCAAATGAGCTTTTGTTAACTATGCTGGCAGTACAGGACTCAATTCAGATGCACTAGTTTACCATTAAAATCTTGTCTTTAAAAAGGCAGGCTTATTCCTGCCTTTAAAAGGACACTTTAAAAACACCAGTGCCAAAGTAGTTGTGGAAAAATAAACAGCACTATGGGTGAAAGCAGTATCATCAAGTCTCCAGCACAGAGGAGATCACAGTTGTTGTCATATAAAAAGATGTAATATATAGTTATGTTATTGTTTTTTAAGATGGAAGAAACCCTGTTTATGTAATATACAAAACATGCTCTTGAAGGGATTAGACTAAATAATGCCCTAAATTCAGCATCTTCTAGTCTAATAAAGGGCATAAAACCTGTTCAGCAATCTGTTTCTATTTTAAAAGACAAGCTATGGTATACATTACAAATATTGTTTGTAAAAGAGAGCTATGGAAGGAGGGTTGGTGGGATGTTCTGCATATATTAATGCTTCATTAAAAATGCCATAAGAAGTAAGAAAAAAAAAAAGCCCTAAGTTTAAGATGCCCTCCCACATAAGGAAAAGGATTTTAAAGCACTTATTAAATTACTTCACTTGCATGAGCAAAACCATGAGCTTTCTTGGAAATCGGGACAAGCTGATTATATAAGACCCTGCTAGGTCTTCTTTAAAATGTTATTTCAACCCATGAAGATTTATATCTAGAGTTAAAAGGAAAAAAACCAGTACGATTTGGGTTGTGGTTCTTAAGGGACCTTAATGTGTACCACTTACAATTACTCTAATTAATTTTATATGGAATTGTGAGTCCTAGTGCTACCCTCCTGGGCTCTGCCTTTGGTCAAATGGAGTCAGATTTACATGGTAAGCTTCAGAAGAGGCAGGGATCATCCTTCTGCTCAGCAGTGGGACTGCACCCTGTGCACTCCTGTCCCGATCAATCAGCAGGGCAGCCGGAGAACACTGCCGCCAGACTTCTCTTTAGCATTTTGGTAAAAGTCTGTTTGCTCCGCAAACTTTAGGGCAAAGCAGAAAATGGAAAATTTGCTGTGTAAGAGCACATCTGTGTGACACCAGATCTATTTAATCCAGTGCTATAAAAATTACTGTAAGATCGAACAGTAAAGCCTGCAATAGCATCACCTGTAGGACAACAGAGGAGCAGGAGACATCTCTGGTTATTGCAGACTGCATGATGAAGAGATCAAAGGGCCCGTGCGCTGGCAGAGACGCCTGAGTGCCGCCTCCCTCCCGCCCGCGCTCACCCAAAGCTGCCGGGGCCGTGCCCAGCCGGACCGAACCAGCACAGATGGGGCTGGCACGGCGCTCCCCGAGCTGCCATTTGTCCCTGCCCCGGGCAGGTGAGCGGTCAGAGCAACTCCCCAGCTCAGGACAGCAGCTCGTTATGGAAATGAACCCTTCACTGGGCCTGGCTTTCAACTCTGCTTCAGCAAGGCTGAGCTTGAATAAGGGGAGTTATACACTCCAATGGTAAAGGTAAGAATTTGGCCCTTGAATGGATGAACTGTCCTTCAGGCTGGCTCAAATCCTGTCGTGTCTAATAGGGTTTCTTTTATGGAAGAAAAGTTAAGTTTTCGAGCTTAATTTAAAAAGAAAAAGAAAACAAATTGCCCTGGCTACTTAAAGAAGTGCTTTCAACACAATCCCTGCTCAGGGAGGACATGTGCAGCAGGGTCATCTCACCTAACTTTAAATGTCTGCAGGGCAGCTGGCTGCCTGAGAGAGCTCCTGTGTCCCAGCCCACACTCCATTCACTGAACAGAGAAAATGGGAGCTTTCAGGACACAATGCAACTGACCTGTTTTAGGTACCTGCTTCAGGATGAGATGAATCAGCCCCAGCAGTGCCTGTTTCTCTCTGCTGACTATAAAGGGAGTCTGGCAAATATACCTCTGGCCAGGTAAATACCACCCCTCATGCTGAATACAAGCAGAAAGAAATGCACAAAAATGCTCAGAATGGGACTAATTCATACCATTCACACCATGTTGCAAGCAAAGCATTTAAGACTACAGAGCGGAAGAAGCACTCCAATTAGCTTTAATATGAAGTTAGAAGGATCCTGGTAACACAAGGAAATTAATATCTAGGCAGCAGGTCCCTAGAGTAATTGCACAGTTGTTACAAAGGGAAGTTGCAGAAAATTACCATTTGCAAGGCTGCAGCAAACAAAAAGCTAATATCTTGATGTAGGCCAGTGCAGGGATCTGAAGGCTCCAAACATCCAAAGTTCAACTCGCAGCACAACTGAACGACTAGAGGTGGAAAAAGCCTGAAGAGGGTGACTGATAGAAGAGCAAGATGCCTGCAGTTCAACTTAGGTTCATATGAGACACACAAAAAGCAAGCTCAGAAATCTTCCAATACAGTATTAAAGAAAATATGAGTGATTCATGGTCATACTCGTGACTGATGTCTGCTTGCCTGCCTTACATACGGATAACCAGCCATGCAAAATAAATAAAGGATTCAATGAAAGGATTGAAAGGAAAACTTAAGTATTCCAGCTCCACTGTTTGGTCTAATGGATGACACTGTCTCAGCCTAAAAGCCTCATCCCTAGGTTTGTTCCTTAATACCTCCATGGTTAGAACAATTTATCAGTGTCTGAACATGACCACCAGCAAGCCCATTAACTGAATCAGTCTGGATGAAATTTAATTGCAGACAAAGACAAAAATGTGTTGCAGTTTAAGGATGGCATTTTCAAACATGGGAAAATGAATTAAGAGAACAAAATCCCACCAGTTCTAAAGTGATTTGCATTCCCTGCTTTCCCTACTATAGCTAACACTGCCAGTGTTGCTAGTACTATCAGGACAGAAATCACAATCAAAATATTCATAGCTGATTACATATACAGCTCTGTCAGCCTATCACCTATGCCCCTGTAATTCAGTGTCATGGATTGAGATTCAAGAAAAGCTAGTTTTGCAGACAAACCAGACTAATCACAAGTATGATTTTCAGAAAATACACATATGAAGAGACACAGTTTGTATTTTAATATTTCAGAAATAAATCCTAGTAACATCTACTGGTGATCAACGTGTATCTCCTTAACTGGCCTGATCACTACCTGGGGCTGTGTGGTGCTATCAGCTTCAGGAAGTGTAAATATTTATAGCAGACTCCTCTTGGCTGCTTTAGAAGTGTGGACAGAAAACAGTTGACTTTCTGAGGCACAATCACTGTTGGCTGGAATGTAAAAGTCAGCTTTTATCACTCCAGCAAAAGCTGGCAACATCCACGCATGGTAGTTCAAGGACAGAGCTGGCTCCCAGGCCAGATGGAGCCCGGTGCAGCTACGTGTGACAGCCTTTCCCAGGTCACTGGTGTGGGGGACACCAAGGTCACTGAGAAGATGGCTGCAAAGTTTAGGGCTTTAGGAGCCAAATGATCATCTGAGTCTTGAATCCTAAGGATCCCCAGGTTGGTTTTGTCATGTTCATACAAATCTGCTCTCTCTAACATACTTCAAAACTTTGCTTGATTTGAAAAACAAGACTCTTCGTAACTTTTCCTAACATCTTAAGATGCAAAATAATATTTAGCTAGGAAGTCATCTACCCTAGCAATATTTTAAAAATCTGATGTAATTATTACTTTCCAAAGATCATGGGCTGATTTCCTGAAGAACAACATTCCAGGTGTGTAACAAGGGTCTTCCAGTTTTACATTTCTATTTGGTTAAGCTTTCAGAGCTTCTCTTTCCTGATACACATGACAGGACAGCTGCAGTCTTGGCTTTCCAGCAGTTAGGAGAGAGAGGCAGTTTTGCAAAAACTCATTATTAATTTAAACCATCACTGTGCATGGTTTACTTACTTTACAAGAGGATTGTGTGCTCCTTCAAAGGCACTGGAGAGTTTGAGTACAGGGCGGTGGAGGGGAGAGTTCAGTTTATATTTCTGCCACTTTGCAACTCATCCCAGGAGTGGAAAGAAGGTAATGGTACTTATGATACATCTCCTGAGGCACATTTTTTTTTAACTTTTCAAGAGTCCTAGTGTACAGATAAGTTACTGCTCCATTATCACAAATGCAGCTAAGAAAGAAGCACAATTTTTACCGTATGAGAGCAAGCCTGTCTTTTTCAGCTGGATGATCATCGAGCCACTGGGAGTAGCGGGCAATGGACCACTCAGCCCTCTGGTACAGAGAAACACAAACACCAATTACACAAAATGCAAAAAAGGAAACAGACACACCAATTTCAGAATCAAAGATGACATAAATGAAAGCCACATGAGGCTCTCAATACTGCAGTGATGCAGAATGAGTTAAGAAATCAGAGACAATTAACAGGAATAGCCCAGTATGTTATTTGGGAGCTCAGAGGTCATCTCCTACGTCAGCTGTTGGCCCATTTCTGACAGGGTTTTTATCTAGATTTCCTGCATCTTACAAGAGAAGGATCCAGGCAATTTGCAGTCTGGGGAAAGATCTGCAACTTCTACTATGAGCTGACAGAATAGTAAAGAATTGAGGGTCTATTTAATATCAGGTTATCATATCCCTACTATTGTTGCTATGAACATACTATAAGTTTTTCTGTGTGTAAGCCTCTGATCTATTTTCCCATGGGAGAACATCCTTTTGCTGTTCTTTTACTCTGTATAAGCTTTCTGTAAACAAATATATCTGGTGTTCTTCAAGGACATTTTAGGATTCCTTGGCTCTCCTCCTTGAGAGTGGGGGAAAGAGCTAAAAAGACTTTATCTTTCTGGTATTGTAAGCATTCGAGACATTCCCTGGACGAAGAAGCAGCAAGAGCATGGAGAATGCTCTCTACTGAGCAGATATAGAAAAATACTAAAATGATATAGTCATTTTAATAAACCATATTTAGCCTTCTGATTTATTGTCAGGAGTCCTTTCTTCAATGTATAGACCAGGACGATATACTATTAATCAATCAATCAATCAATCAATCAATCAGTCAATTAATTTAGGAAACCAATTACTATAATACCTTTGCCACAATAAAAACAAAACCAAAAATTATATAAAATATGCTTTTGAATAAATTTTAAGTAAAATAGCTAGGGCAAACTACAATGCTCATTGCACCTTAGGACATCTGAAAATAAAAGACAGGTTGATCTTATTACCTGGAAGGGTGATTTTAGCTCTGGTGGTGCTCTTGTAAATAAGAACTGAAGAATAATGCTGAATGGAATAACCTCTCCCAGAGCTGGGCTACTGGCAATATGCTCACTGGTCTGGAACAGCAGTGGTCTGGAAAAATGTAACAATATACTCATGAAATGAAGAAAAAGCTTATCTTATGCATTAAGAAAGTGCCTCTATGTGGTGGCAATATTGCATTAGGATAGAACCACGGAGTTTTTTGCCACTACTCTGCATCTTGGGCTCCCAACACAGGTCCAGTTTGCAAAAATTTACAGCAGTTGCCTATTGTAATTAAACAACACAACCAAATTTTGTATTTCAGTGAAAACATTTAAGGTAACTATAGAATTAGCTGTCATACAGAAGATGTACTGAAAGCAACACAAAAAAGTACAATTTGGCCAAGATTTGCATGACAAAGATTGTTAAATCATAGTTATACTCTGCATAAAATTTAAAAGAACTTTAATCTATTTCTAATTTGCAGGTGGGTGTTGCCAAAAAAGCTCTCAGTTCAATCAGAACTAACAGGAGGTAATAAATCAGTTTTGAAATACAGTTTAGTCATACTGCAACTCACCTGAATGACCTCAGCTGTCTGTAAGATTTTCCTAAGTCAGAGACTCGCCGACACAGCGGTGCTACTGCTAACTCCATCTGCAAAAGCAAACGGTTCCATTTGAATTAGATTCTCCCAAAACATAACTTGAATTAGATTCTCCCAAAACATAACACCTGGTATTGAAGTAGCCTGTCTTTAAGCAATAATCCAAACTTGCAGACTAAGTCAGTGACTTCTCTCTGGTGGCTGAATTAAGACAAGAAGTTATCTTTTCTTTTCATACTATGTTGCCCAAGCCAAGACTTCTGCCTTATTCTTGGCAACACAATAAGCATTTCGTGACAAATGATAGAGACAGTCTGTGCATAACAACAGAAGGGGCCTCATGAGCTTCTGAGACTAAAGCTTTGTTTCTTGCAGCAGGTTTATTTTGTTGGTGATGAGTTTCCTAATGGAGCACTTATGTCAATACCCCAAAAATCTGACCACAGCCTGGGAAGAAAGCAAATCTAGGCAGGTTTCCACAAACCACTACTAAAGCAGTAAAACTGCAGACACATTTCAGCTGGGCACCCTTTCCTTTGGTGAAGGACAAGGTTAAAAGGATTCCTTCCTGAACAGCGGGCCCCAAATGTTGGGGCACAAAACCTATACAGATTAGAGAGAAGGCAGCTGTGATCTGTTGCCAAAGGGTCATATGGAATCATGGTCAAAAGAGTAAGACCATTATTTTCATACTTATTTTCATGCTGTTGGGTTTCTGAGTTAGAGCAGCCATCTTTAAAAACAAACAAGTTTAAAACGCTTTCTATTGTTGAAGCATGGGAGTTCTGCTTTTTTGAGGAAGAGCCAGGCTCCACTTGGGTTTTTACATCTAAATTCTGTCACAGGCTCTTCATTAACAGTGAGGACACAGAACTGAGAAAGAACCATTTCCCTTCTGGATGCCAGACTGAACATGAACATTACACAGCAAAATTTCAGTTAATGTTCACACCAATACAAACGCCACCACTTAAAAAACCCCACAGGTAATTTTACTCAGACATGGATTAAGTCTTTATTTTTTGCATTCCTGAAGTGTCAGTCAAATGAAGGATCAAGCTTTATTCTCTGTTTTTTAAAATACCCAACTTGAAAGACTATTCAGGCTTTGATTTACGTACAATGCACAGTTAAACTAAGTTTCAAAGGATGACAGCTAAAATAAGTAACAAGATCAAAACCACCATACGATGAGTTTCCTGTTTAAGCAGTATTGCTGAAAGAGTTTCCAAGTCTTTGTGATATGACACAATTTACAGCAAAGTCTTTAATACTATTATATTATTCTTTCCAGCTGCAGCATTTCCTCAGACAGAGATGGCTGCTGGGCCACCAGCTTGACCAAGAGCCAAAATTATGCTTGGATTCCAGCATAAACAAAAATATGGTGCAGTGAACTATGATGACATATTCATCTAAACCCAGAAGAACATAAATTAGTGAATAATGCAAATCAAGGCTATATACTTCAGGCATCCCTCTTTAAAAGCAGGTGGACAGATAGGAGTCATCTCACCTGCTTCTCAACATCTACAGGTTCTCTACAAAGACACTGGAGAGAAACAGCCACTCTTGGGTGGGGGGGTGATGCCACTTTCCCCAGGGTGGACAACTAATATAGGTCAGGCAGCTCATGTAGGAGTAACCCCCTACACGACACTCAGGCAAATCTGGGAAAGCCACAGGGCCCAACCCAAGCATCTTGGCTTCTCCTGCAGACCAGGAGAGGTGGGTAGCTCTGGAAAGCAATGGGAATGCCCCACAGAGCTTTCCCACGGGGAGTGCACAGCCACTGCCTGAGCCCAAGGACCTCTGCATACATGCCCACATCAGGCACTTCCAGGCCACTTGAAATCTGCATTTTATGCAGATTTCACTCATAGGAGAAGTAAGTGAATAAAAATCCAGGACATGAAAATAAGGAAATAAAGCTCCAGACCTGAGTAACAGCCTGGCTTCCTCTTGCCTGCTGCCCTTTCTGGTCGCCAGATCTTCAGGCTATGAAATGGCCCCTCTCTACACCCTGAGGACGAGGTCACCTCTCCTGCATGCAGGTGGGATGTCAATGTCCCTGTGGCTCAGGAGCCACCAGCTGCTGTGCTGAGTCTGCCGGCACGACGGAGCGAGGGTGTGCTCCCAGGAAAGGCAGGCTCTGCAGGGAACTGCTGCAGGGAGCTGCTCCAACTCCCAGCTGCAATGAAGCTTACAGCAAGTTCAGCATGTTGTTCCCCCAGGAGCACAGGTGGGAGCCAGGAGGCTGGTCTGCCACACAGGATCAGGAGCAAGCAGCCAAAATAAGGAGCTCACTGAGTATGCTTTGCTGCATCATGACACAAAAACCCTACAGATCCTGAAAAACAAATGGGAGCAAAGCTCTGATTTCTCCAGAGCTTCGTTCCAGGCGTCAGTATTGGCTGGGGGCAGCTGGAAGGAACTGATATCCTGCAGGAGCTGGTGTCCCAGCTCTGGTGGGAGCTGTGGGCTTGTAGCTGTGAGGGACCAGGGAGAAGATAATTCCTTTAGGTTCTTTAGAGACTTTGATAACAGGCAACAAACTGCCAGTCTGACTGGTGGAAACAGAGATGCGTAGATCAAACGGTACTCATGAGGGGGAAGAAATAACAGCATAGCAAAATATAATTTTGCTTAATAAGTTTTGAAAGATTGTTTCGCTCCTGGAACATAATATGAAGTAATGAGACGTTAAGTGAAACTTTCTACAGCTTAAGCAATTCCTTATTAAAACAAATTTAAATGAATTCTCTTGAATATACTTTGTAGTTTCCATAAATTAAAATTTTTTAGTCTTAAGTACTAAAGAAGAAAAATTACTTTGGAAAATTCTATTACTTCATCTTCAACCTTTATTCACTGTAGGAAATTATTAGTATTGCTAGAACTAGATAGATTTAATGGCAGCAGATGGTGGATTCGTGAAGTAATAGCTGCCAAAGAAAAATATTGTTTTTAAGCTTTGCAGCATACTATACTATCTCACATTGACTCATGAAGAGTGGGAATGAGTGAAAACTAATGTGGTAAAAATGTACATAAACCACAGAAACTCTTTTTTATTTAAATTTACAACACTAGTCTTTGTGTTATAACCCAATCTCTCTCCAATAAAAAGTATAATTTACATAACAACTAATATTGTTTTCTTTCCTTGAATTTTAGGTGTTTATCTGAGCCTAGTGACACAGTGGGATGCTATGGCATCCTTCTACTGTCACAATCACTTCTGAGGCCACTGAGAGGGGTTTAGTGTCTCTGCTGAGCATTGTGCCAGCCCAGGAGCAAGTGCTGGGGAGGAACCATTCTGCTGGAACAGCTGCTGTTTTCAAGGTGCTGGAATTGGGCAGAGAACAGAGCGTGCATCACTTCTTGGTTGTGTTACCTGTCATCACCTGAAACTGCATCAACTGTTGATTCACACAGTGACTTTATACTGTAGCAGCCTTTGTTCTAGTTTCAAAGCCTGTCAGTGAGCTCTTACATCAGGGGATGTTTTTGGCCCTTGGCAGCCAGTATTTGTATCATGTGTGCAAGGCTTTTCACTCAGCCATGTCCTGTAGACTTTACATATGAAAGGGTAAGTAGTATTTTCTGTTTCTTTTCCAAATTTCCCTTCCCAACTGCGAATTTGAAAATTCAAACATCCAGGTTAAATTCAGTGATAAATCAGGTGTTCAAGCAGTAATTTGCAACCACAGAGGCTTGATGTGATGTAATCATTAACACAGAATCCAAGGCAACACTAGGAGATGAATGTGCTTACAAAAAGCAAGCAGCAGATAGAACAGAAGAAGGCCTAATGACTTGTTTCTTCTGGCTTTGTTCAAAACCCATTGCTTTTCCATGATTTATTCATGTTAGTTTGCTATGCTTCACAGGACACAGTGGCAGGCGCCTGCCCAACATATGCTTCTTCTCAATGGTTCATGCTCTCTAAGCCCAAAAAGGCAATATTATCTTTTCTTCTCATATGCCTCTGCCATAGCCCATGGCTAGGTGGTCAATTATCTGTTGAACTATTCACTGGCTGGCCATATTGAAAAAAATACATCACAAGCCTGGCTTCTCTAATTGGATTATGTTCAGCAACCCAAGGGTGAAGTTAATATGTAGTCTAGATACAGATAATGTACATATATCGAAGAGTGCTTTTAAAAAACCTGTAGTGAAGTTATTGTTTAGTGCCTATTGTGGTATTTTCAAGATCTCTCATTACTTAAACAGCTGTTTTTTCAGCTGGAAAATCTTAACATTAAATTTTTAGCAATTACATTTCCTCCTGGCCAAGATGAATTCCAAGTTTTTAAATGTTACCTCAAAATGCTTTTTTCTAGCCATTCACCAGGACAGAATGCTTTAACAAGCAAGGGAGCAGAAGAGCTGAACTATTGTAGGAAAGAAGCTGGCCTTGAAGGGATGTGCAGTTTGATTTCTCCCCAGTGCAGGAATTCCAAAACGGCTGATGTTTAAGTAAATCCTTCAGCTGTAACACCTCTAAAATAACACACATCAGCAAATAATTCCCTCTTTCCAGGAAGATAATTAGCACTGAACATTAAATGTATTTTAGCTTTAGTAGTTTCTGTCTTTATGACTACAACTGTGATTACAGCATCCTGCTGCTCTCATTTCTCTGTAAGAAACTAGAAAGCAAATTTTTTAGGAAAAATTACAAAAAGCACTTTTACACTTGTATCATCATGTTTGATCAAATGCCTAACATTGTTGATTTTTTTTAATGCCACATATTGACTCAGGAAACCAGATTCTGACCATAGGCTAGCCAGCAGATAGGAACAGTTCTTCTACACCAGAATTTAGCATTGTAAACTTCTACCATAAAAACATTTTTCTAGGAAAATTCAATAAAATCCAAATATTTTGCAGTAATTTTTTGAGAAAGACTTGAAGAATTGGTGGCAGCATTAACTGTACCCTATCAAAACAGTCTGAACACAGTACTGAACAATGCCAAAAATCCCAACCATAAAACGTGACTAGATAAGAAATACAGGAAAGCATATAGAGAATAGTATCAACTCTAACAGGACCAATAAAAATAGTTCATTCTTTGCTGCATTTTCCAGCACTTCCATTGGGTTTTAGGAAGGCCTGAACTACAAGCCAGAATCCCAAAGCATGCCTAAGTGCTGTAACAACTCTGAATACCAAGAAAGTTAAAAGTCCTCTGGAGAAGAACTTGCACTCCCCAGAAACAGAAGTGTTGAAAACCATCAGGGCTTGCTGGCTTGTTTGCCTCCAGGAGAACACTTTTTTCAGTCTGACAAGTACTGAATTAAAAAGTGAAATTAGGTATTAAATATGTGAATACTGAATTATGAGCACCTTGAAAATATAAAACCAAATAAAACAAGCTGATTCGGGTGTATACAGGAGTGAGCTGAAAAGTAATCTTGTGCAATTGCTTGCATAAAAACTGAGAGCATGAAAAGAGCTGAACTCAGCCTGTAGACTGGAAATGTTTCAAATGAGACTCCCAAGGAACTGTGGCACTGCACTTGATAACAACCTTGCAGTGCCGTGCACATTTCCTAGGGCTTGCAATGTTCCTGTGTTCCTGTAAGCACTGATTTACATGAGATCACATTAATGATATTCAGGCATATTTCAAGCCTATCATAGCTCTGTTTCCAGCTGCCACAGCAGCAAACACCTAGTCTCACTGCTGAGAAATCTGTAATGCACAGGACAGCCAAATGCCATACTGACACTGCAGACAGGGTAAGACAGAGAATTCAGCAGAGCTACAGCAGTAATTCCTAATGTATGAGTAGCTGAGCCTCACTCCAGAAAATTGGCTGTTATGCACCTCAGCAAACCCAGTTCTGAATGAAGAGAGCTTGACATCCGTTTTCTCCCTTCTGTGTGGACACCTGTTGTTTTGAGGCAACTTATCAGTAAAACACGTTTTCAGTGCAAAAATTTTCAAATCAGACTCCCAGCCAAAGCTATTCTTGCTGAGTATAAGGCAGCTGTAACTCTGTGAGTGCCCTGAAAGAATGTGAAAAAGCACGAGATACCCAAAATCTGATGCAATCCAAGGTTATTTGATTCATTGCATGTGTGTTTATAATAAGAACTCAAATTAATCAAAGCTTCTGGACAGATTTCTGCCCAGGTCTTTTGCTTGCAAGCAACCCCAAAATACCAGAAGGGGTTTTAGATCTCAAAAGTAAGTTCTGAGCAGGAACATGTAACCCTTTTTTGCATAGAGAAAATTAAAAATTACTTTACAAGATAGAACACAAGAAAAAACAGCTTATAAACAAACCTACTCCTACACACAGTATCTTTCCAGGCAGGTTGTTTCCTTTGTGTTTGGCTTTAGTCCAACAATGCAGTGCCTTTCTGGGACTGAAAAAAAACTCTGCACACAGCACTTATGGCCATTTGGAAAAATTTATCCTTCTCATCAAGCCAGCAGCCCAGCTTAATACCTGCTCCCTGCCCTCCTCAGCCAAAAGCAGCAGCAACCTCTCCTAGTCCTCATTAAAGCTGCATTTACATCAGGACTCCTGGCTGGGTCAGAGCAACAACCACCTTCCTGCCAGGCTCCCAGGAGCTGGCATCATGGGCATGTGCACAAAATCCACCAGGTTTTTGGGAGGAGCACGCACATCCCAGAAAACATGGATATTTTTTGAGCATCCACTCACAAAATGTTCTATCCTGAGCAAGAGGATATAATGTCCAGGCCATTCTGGACATCACAGCTCTGTGCAGACCAGGACACCCAGAGGAGCTCTGTGCAGAGATGCTCAAAGCAATCACGGAGTCATGTGCTGAGTTGGCTCCATGCAGCTGGTTGGTCACAGATTTCTTGTCTTAAACCCATTTTTAATTAAGCCAAGAATATGGTGCAATGTGAAGAAAAAAAAAACACAAGCCCCCAGATGCAGCAACAGTTGAAGGCAGGAGACAGGAATGAATTCAAACCTTTTCTTTTTTTTGATTTTGTGGTACAAAAGAAATCAGAATATTTATCTCTACACAGTTGTCCATTGAGGAGTTATACTCAGCACAGTGGGGAAGACCATGCAAATTCCTCTACACTCTATAAAACATATCTTCATTTTTCACTTAAAAGGCAGCTCATGTCAGAATGGGAAAATCAGTGCTTAAAAATTATAAACAAGTTATATTTTTAGATTATAACAGGTGCTTAGATCAGATGCTTTAACTGTACAATCAGGTGAAAATATTTTCCAAATTTATATGACTTACTTTAGTTAAAATTAGCATAAATTACAAAAATTATCTCTATTCCTTCCACAGGAAGAGTCAAGTGTCCCTTTTTTTTGCTTCCAATTTTATGCCATTGTCTTCAAAATAGGGAAGGGAATGGAACCTCGTCGCTGAAAGCAATTGAAAACTTCCCCTTCATTTCTGTGATAAAGGGCTGATTTGCTATTTTTGAGTAATGAATAAAAAAATTTTACTCAGGAGTATGTAACTCAGAGGCAAATGGTACAAAGCGGCCACAAGAAGGAGTGGAGGTGGCAGCAATTCCTCCCTCCCTGCCTTCCTCTCCTACCTCAGTTACCTACCAGCCAAAAGCAGCACTCGGTATGCAGACAGCTGGTGCTAATTCCCTTTTCCACTTGGACAATAGTAAATGGCAGCCTCAGATTGATCTGTGGATGCCTGATTCTTTGGCACGTTAACCATACAGTGGTACTGCAGACAAATTAAATTTTAATATAGTAGATAACACAGACAGGTAGTGGATATGAATCTGGGAATTTCTTTTGTGGTTTAGTCCTGCATAGGAGTTAGGTAAAGCTGAGATGCAGTTCAGTCAATTGGGTCATGAAGAGAATCCCACAAGACAACTGCCCTTCTGTTTCCAATAGAGCAGCTCTTGCCCAGGATATTGATATTTCTTTAGCTTGTCTCCTTCACTGCAAAGCAGCTGAGTAAGCTATTAACCAGTGTGGGCACCGTGATGTACAGAGTGATTAAGGAAGTGACACAACACATTCCATTAGAAGAGAGAGAAAGAATGAAGTGAATGAATGGTGGCAAAGACGGACGTGCCACAGAGGTCGGCCAAGTGGGACAACATGCCAATATGCAGCTGAATTTAAATGCAACAATCACCTGGACAGGAAACTGTCAGACCTCCCTGAATGTGCCTTACAGTGACGAGGGATTGTCAACTACTTAGCGATGCATTTCTCAGGATCCAGCATCTTATCAGAGAGGATGTTTAGACCTGGAATGCACCAATCTCTACAACTGCCCGTTTACACTTCGATGGGGACAAAAGCATTGATACTTTTCAGTGAAATCAGTGAAATGACACTAAAAAGCAGAAATCAGTATTGAGGGTACCTGTGCAAAATCGGCTGCCAGGCGCATCTTCCCACCTTCACCAAGGGGCCTTATTAGACTGGCATGGCGAATGAAAAGTTCAATTGCTCTTTGAGCCATGGCTTCAGTGTTATCAAAGACAAAGTCAAAACACTCAAAATGTCTGAAGTAGTCGCTCATGACTCTTGCTATAAAACCCTGAAGCTCTTTCATGTAGAGAGAACAAGGGACATCTGGTTTTCCTGAGCTGGATAATGATCTGAAAAAAAAAAGAGAGAAGAAAAGAAATAGGGGCAGCTAAATTCAGCTTTAAAACACAACCGATACCTACTGGATTCTTTTAAACTTTTTGCCTACCCCACCAAGTCATGGCATGAATTGTAGAGTCTCATTTCTACTCAGAATACAGAGCATGTAGCTCTCTCTGAAACTATAGTCAGAAAATATCTCTTTATCAGCCATGCCCATGAAGAATTAAAAGATGAAACAAGAAATAACAAGATAAAAGGAAACACCCAACTCCTACCCAACTTGCAGAGCCTCCTTCAATTTGGAGCCTACATCTGAAATCCAGATCCTAAATCTGAATGTCCAAGTTGTTGATTCAAAACTCTAATAGTGGATCATAAAATATAAACATATGTCACAGGGTTACTAATTTAGCCTGTCAATCCCAAACCTGTTCTCTATATAGAATTAAGTCTCCTAGATTCCTCCAAACCCAAGATTACAAAGTCAGTATCACAGAAGCAGCACAGGAGCCCCTAGACACAAACCATTTCTCTTTCTCTTCTTTGACTGACAGTCAGGTCAAAGATCTCTTCCAAACTTAGAAGAACACACAGGCTATGTGTGGCTACAAAACATGGCCAACAAAACTTAGCCTTTGGCTGGAAACTGTTTGCCCACCTAGAGAGGTATTGTGGTACTGGTGCCAAAAGAGGCTAAGGGTAAAATATTGTTTAAAAAAATTCAAAAGAAAAATTCAAAACATCTCTGAAAATATAGTATTTCCAGTGAATTTTCAAGACAGAAAACAGGACAATTGATGATGATACAAGCAATGTCAGAACAGACATGACAGCCAAAATAAAATTTAGGAAGGAAGTCTCAATTATACATCAGACTCAAGATTTTGGCATGTAAAGAATCCTGGAAATTTTAATGAAAATGATATGGGAAAATAGTGTAACACAGGTTCAGTATAACTGAACCTGAAATTTAAATTTTTAAAAAAGTTAATTTTAACTATTACATCAGGGGCTATACACTTTGAGAAACAGGAATACTGACAGTTCTGAAGACTGTCCAAAAAAAAAAAAATTGAAAGCAAAAGGGCTTTTTTAAGCACAAAAAATGGCTTCTTGTCAGCTTTCTTTTTCTATTTGAAATGAATTTTACTCAACAGATATGAATTAAAAAAGGTGGAGGGAAAGAAGATGGATGCTACCTGATTAATTTGTTTTAACAGATAGGTGTAATTCAGCTTCCTGTGTTCATTAACCATAAAGCATCACCTTCTCAACAAACAAGCACTCTTGCTTCAAGGACATTGTGGCAATAACAATCTATTACACACATGCAGGATATCTTACTAGAGCAATGGTAAATTTAAAAGATATTTCTAGTTACCCGGAAAAATCTTCCTGGTGCATAGTGATGATAATAGCTTCCACTGAATCTCCTACAGAGTTCAGTAGCGGCTGAACAGCACTACCCATTAGATCATGGACTGCCTAAAATAGAATAAGGCAGAAGTAAGGAAACAAAAACTAGAAGCATTTGCATTTTGACACCTCAAAAATACCTTAGGAAACAGTTCATTTTATCAGTGCTTTTTATTATTCTGCATTAGAAAATGCTAAATAGGAGAACCAAACCTAAAGATAACATTTCTCTTTAACTGATTTTACCAGTAAAGTACAGAAATAAGACTGCTTGCTGCTTCTGTGTAAAGCCTTCCTTCAAAAAAGGTGCACAGCAATTTGGCATTCCTGGTTTGTACAGGTACATGTTTTGGTGCACACTTGGCTCAGCTGTTCATTCTCCAGACACAAGCTGCCCTTCATTCCCCTGCACACAAACCCTCCCAGGTCAGTGCCCAGCAGGATGGATTTGGAGAGCTGTAATCCACAGAGGCTGCACCGCCATCCACATCCCCCTCCAGGAAAGTACCAGGTCGCATAAAATTATAATTTGATGTATCTGTTGTGGGAGGAAGGGGGTGATGAAGGATCCAGCTATTGCTGTGTGAGTGCTGCAGAGAAAGACATTTATTTTCACAGCCAGATGACATCTATGTTCTGACCGTTACGAGAATATTCTGAATACAAGCATGACTCAAGCAGTGATTTGGCACAGGTAACACATATGTAGCTGCAGACACAGTAAATCAGAAATGTCAGAATATTTGTATACCTGTTACTAATTATACTGATGTAAAATAATACGTGGGAAATAAGTGCCCATTTTAAGTGTAACAAGCAAAACCAAGCTCAGCCCTACCCCTGAGGCATATGGACATTCAATTACCTTTAAGGCAGTTGTGACTGTTTGCTCAGCAGCTGCTGGAAATGAGCTCTGACTGATAATAACCTAAAAATTGTAAAGTAATTGTTAATAGTCAGCATTCAACAAATTATTAAAATCCATAATATTCAGCATCATTTAAAAACATACTGAGTTATCCTCAGTAATGAGTGTTTACAGGTAACTATCAAGTGTGCTTTATACAGACAGAATTTTCAATGCATCAGTATCAGTCCTTTGCTCTTAGATTTCCTATGGACTCTGCTTCTGCCTTGGCAAAGAAATGACTCAATGGAGTTAAGCTGAAATTTAGCTGAAGGGCTAAGAGAATCAGAATAAAAATAACTGGTGTATTCTCCCACTGCTAAGTATAGAATTCATGGAGAACTATACAAGCAGCTCTGTAGCAAATATTTGAAGGAATGGTTGTTCTTTCTCAGTATTCAGACTATTACAGCTCTACATGTTAAATGGGTTGTTTATGTACAGCTAAAACAATATTAAAATTGAGAGTTAAGGAATTATCTGAAGGACTATTCATGAATTTACCAATTTCCTTACAGTCCTGAACATGCTACAAAATAGTATTTTTAAGCCAGATAAGTACTGAACTCAAAGACTGAATCATATCAGATCTCCCTCCAACACTAAGACACATGAGGTTCATTACTAAGTACATCAGGGAAAGCAGACTTAAAAGTTGATCTACCATCTGTTTGCAAAATCCAAGGAAATTTTATAGGCTTTTTAGCATTTTTTAAAATTCTCTGAACATATCCAGAGTCAGGAATACGCATTATCTTTTTTCTAATCAGGCTAGGATTTAAATATGATTAACTGCAACTACCAATATATCTGTTTGGTTTAGTTTACGAAGACTGTGTAACAACTGGCATCACTAAACCAGTAAATTGGAATTATTCATAACTGTGCTTAGTGCTGAAAAATTTCCAGGCCAGACTTTAGTCACAGTAATATGTACAGAGATATTTGTGAGCTATTGCTTTTCTTGATTTCACCCTTTACTTCCCCTTTTCAGTTTAGCCACAATTGTGGGAAAGGTTGAAGGTCTTCTGCAAAGAAGACCTTCAAATGCAAACGCATTGAAGGTCTTCTGCAAAATGTAAGCTTGGGTTGAAGCAGATGCAGCAAGGGGACTATCAGGCTGATTAGTGCAAAGACAGATAAGAAAAAAGAAAGTTCGATTGTTTATGCTCACAAAGTAACGGTTGTCAGATGTGATTATTCTCTATAAACATAATTTTATTCTTCTAATATTGACAATTTGTCATATAGTGGTGCTGACTGGGCCAGCCCAGTCTCAAAGAGCTGTACAAATGCACAGCAGGGTGCAGCTTTTAACACAAAATTGGGCTGTATTTGTCAAGAGTTCTCATCTGCTAAACAGAGCATATGCAGAGGATAGAGCAAGAAGGTAATATTATGGCAAGAAGAGAAATGGCAATAGAAGCCTACCTTCAGAACCGCCTGGTGCAGTTTGTACAGAGAATTAACCACAGCCACGTTCCTCCTCTGGCCCTCTGTCAGTGGCCCAATCACCTGGCTGGCATCTCCTTGAGTAGACAGCTGCAGTGATCACAGAAATTGTTCATACCAACTCTTTGCATCTCCCCAAACTAAATGTCGACCACAGCAAAAAAGCCACAGGCCCTTCCCTACCCAATGTTCTTCCATTTAACTCTTATCTTGATTCGTAGAATTTCCATCTTCAGATTAAACAGACTGAACAACAGCAACAGGAACCTTGTGAGATTGTCTCAGCTCCCAAACCATAGCACTGAGACCCAAATCTCCTGGAGATACCTAGTTCCAGCAAAACTTCAACTTTGTAATCTAAGAGTCAGGTGAAATCACCTACCTGATGAAGCCCAATAAACTCCCAGCAGCTTTTCTCTATGAGCAGTATACATTTTTCTGTACACCCTCAGTCTGTCCTTCTGACAACTATTCAAGCCTCTCCTTAAAAGCTCTGCTTTTTCAAATAGATGTCTTAGACCTTAGTATATATTAGAGGCTTGTAAGTCAACAGAAAAATAGAACTGCAAGGACCAAAACTGCTAGACCTGTCATTGAAGAGTTTTATCTATGAATCTTTCAGCAAAAATCAAAGAAATAGTTCTTCATATTTAAACTGCACAAAGCATGCATTTTTTATTATTATGACAGAAATCGAAGTTCCAGGATGATACATAAATAGCCATTAACTATGCAACAGTCTTGTAAGGACACCATAGCATATATTTGTAATTTAAAATATAATAAACTGGAATTGGTAAACAAACAAAATTTTTCTTGCACATTCAAAGCTGCAGAAATACAAAGAATTGACAAATGGCGATGTGAATTCTAGAAGTACATCTAAACATTAAAGCAAGAATACCTATTAATAGAAGGCTTTACTGAAATATAATTACCCAAATAGTTATCTATGTTTCAGGATACAGAATTATGCTCCAGGAAATCCCTGAAGATATCTAGCTCCAAAAGTCTCTCAGTAAAAATATATTCAACTCGCTGAGCAAATGGTAAAGAGGCTTTCATGGAGTCTGTCTAGACACAGTTGTAGGTCCTACAGAAAGCTCCTAAACTAAAACTGAGCATACAGTAATAATTGTTTAAAACAAAAGAAACAAACATAATATGAAAAATTTTAACTCATGAGAAACAGTGAATCTTTACTACTGAAAGACTATTCCTGTACTTTGCATGGCTTCCACACAGCATAAGCACAGACAGCATACAAGGACAGTTATCTAGTATTTTTCAGCATTGCTAATGATGAAGTTTTAGACAGGTTTTTGCAAGCACCCAGGAACTCTGATTTATTCACAGCACTATGGTGACAATATCTGTTCATTTCTCTTTCTTCAAATTTAGGGATTATTTCAGGATTAATGGGTTTCCGAGGCTTTTGTAGAAGGAAAGATCTTTTCCAATGCACCTTCAATTATTTGATATTAAAATGTATCTTTAAACTGGTTGACAAATATATTGTTGCATTTTCCTGCCTCCCTGATGAGAACAGGCATGTGAGCCACAACATTCCTGTTTCCTTCTAGATTCTTCTATTTGACAGATCTGACTGGTTTTTGCAATTCTGCTTCTCACATTTACAGCTTCACAGATTAATAACAAAACAGCTGTGCAAAGAAAGACCCTGTCCCTGCTGACCACCTTCCCAGACACAAATAACCTTCTTCTCCACACTTTTTAAAGTAATTAGTCACAGGTGTGTCCTACCATTTACAGAAGTCTCTCTTGCTGTCACCACAATGGTTTCTCTGACTTTGCCTCAAGGCAAGAAAGCTCTGCCCTCTGTCCAGTTTGGTTCAAGTACGTAACACTGTGTCATGGGCAAGAGTCCAGATTCCAGGCAGTTTATCATGATTCCACTATTCTAATGCCTCAGACTGAATTCTTGACACCCCTTATATGCATTATACAACCATCCATCCAGTTAAGAAAAATGTCATTATTGTGTCTCCCTAGTTCCCAGAAACCAGGCTTATGGCCCTTTTACTATAGACATAAACCACCCCTCAGTTTCTTTTCCAACACACTGGGTTTTATCAACGATTCACATTTATCACTCTCTTTTATACAGAAAGTACTTTGAAAGTTCTGTGCTAGACACAGGTTATGCATTTAAACCCAGTGGTAGTGCAACTTTTCCTCTGTTATCTGGCCACTGGGGATTGCATTTTGTAAATAGGTTAAGTCAAGTAAGTGTGAAGCTCGTGCACGTCTGCTCAGACTACTGAAAGACACAGTCCACAGGCCTTCTTTTTGATGACGGCACTGGAGAAAAAAATCAGATGCTTTTTTAATCAGTCAGATATATCCTGAAATGCAGAAGGCCAGGAAGGGTGAATTATGCTCAGCAGAAACAGAGGGGACAGAAGGGGTGACTTCATCCCAAATCAGAATCTATTTTGGGAAACAAGTAAAAGACCAAGTGCAGCTGAAGGCCAGATCCCATCTCCAGGGAGCTGTCAGTCACCCTGGGAGTTAGTCTGGTTTAAGCCTGCTAGCTGAAAACAAAGGAAAAGAAACGATGTTGAAGCCAGACCTGAATGAGCAGCAGCAACAAGGACTGTAATTGTTCCATATTTCTGTATCTGCCTTACGTACAGCAATCGATTTCTGACGCTCTGCGCTTCAGTTGGTTAAATTGTTTCTGCTTTTACCTCAAGCCTGTCTACTATTTACAGTAATTTCATGGGCAGTAGCACAGGCACCCATTCCCCAGCAAGCATCAATTGTACAACGGGTGACAGGTCAGTGTGAGCTCCCTTTGCCAGCAGGAGCAACGAGCACACTGCCAACATGGGATGCTTGTGAGGAAGAGTGAGGCAGAGAGGTGTCCTGCCAGGAAATATTAGCCAGAACTGTTGTATCAGGCATCCAGGCACTGGGACAAAGGCTGTGGCTCATGGTGCCCTAAAAGCTGTGAATGTGAGCTTCTGTCCCATGCAGCATTTAAAAACAGAAAGGGCAGCTGTTAAACTGAAATGAAAAAGAAACATTGGGAGATAGTGCCTTTCTGAAATATATATAAGTGTTTTCTCTGAAGTAGGAGGTTGATGTGTGCAGGTTCAATCCAGTAGCTGACTAGCTGGAGGAAGCTGCATAGAAGAATTTTGGGGGTTTTAAAATCTATTTCAACTGAATCTGAGACCTAAGCAGTAGACTGATACCAGGTAGCCTACAAAGGACACTTGTAGAAGCCAATACACAAAAAATGTGTCACAAAGAGGAACAAGCTGACTTCAGGTCATCTGACTTCAGCCTGACACCGTCAAGAAGCTGTAAGCCATGACTGGCACTGTGCTCTCACTGAATTCAGAAGTCCTCCCGAAAAATAGTTTCTTTTAGTTTGTATCCCTCAGTACACCTACATGGTTACACGGCTTCACCTCCAGAGAGAGCAGGTGCCTCATCTTGGGTCAGTAAGCTGCCTAGTGCAGAAAATTTCAGGAATGATTCACCTAACCACATGCAGGAAACCACAAAGCAGACAAGTAAGAACTTCCATTGAGTTATTTTAAAACCTAGGTTATTTTAAAACCCCTGCTTTAGGAAGATGGTACATGCACCCTGTATGCACCTATTTCCCTTCACTAGCTATAAAGGGAATTTAAAGCAGTAGCACAGATCCCTAGTAGTCATGTCAGATACATTCTCACCCTATAAATGTATTTGCACCCTTTTGCATTGACCTACTTTGGAAATATGTATTGGAAATAATCAGATTAAGTGTTCTGGATTTGATACTTTTCTGTGTTTGATGTCTTAGAACAGACATGAAATTTGACAGCATGGATTTGATCTCACATGTTGAGACATGTGCAATGATAAGACTGCTTTGGGGTTAAATTCTTGTTTGCACCATGAAGCAATGAATGTAGAATTTAGATTAGGCCATGAATCAAATCATAAATTCTCCCTTGGATTATAAATAAAATGCTAACTGAGTTTGTCTTTTTCTGGTAGGAAAGCTCAGACTATTGATACATCTTTTCCTGTAATTTTTTTAGTGCTTCAAAGTGACTAACGCTCCCCTCTTTCAAGAGGTGGCAGCTCAGAAGAGACACTGATTTCTGAGCTGGCTTGCTACTATTCCCTTCATAGACTACATATCTTGTGAAAAACTTGAGTTTCACACTTAGCAACTAAGATCTCCTGTGCATCCTTATTGACAGTTTTGGAAAGCTCCATTTATTTGATTTCTCTGAAACAGCCTCAGCAAACCCATTTTCTTTAGAGCAGGAAACATCATCATAATATAGGAGTATGGAGAAGATCTTAAAATAAGCCTAAAGTAGGGCTTTTCAACAAATCATTCAATCTAACTCCAGGATCACGAGACCAAAGAGTGTTTTGATAGCACAAACTGAACTCCAGTTGTCAAGCTGACATTTTCCACAATAAATGCATTCCTAATAGATGCAGCTGATGTTGCCATACCTCTGGCAGAAGGCAATCCATCCATCTGGTACTTGGCCTCCTGCCTGATCATAACAACTTATTATAAAGCACAGAATCCATTCAGAGAGTTTCTGAGTCAATAGGGCTTGGCCCTGGGATTTCTCCCATAAACTACAAATAATTGGGATGATTTACTATTAGGTTTAATGTTTTCCATACTGCAGAAGGAATCTTTCACAATCTCTTTCTACCTAAAAACCACAAAGGCTTAGTACAATCAGTTTGTTACTTTTTGTAAAAAAAGCACCATTTAGCAGAAAAATACAGAAGAATCTGAACTTTGTTAGCTATTCCACTTAAACATTAGTTACTTAGAGGATAATTTGCAACAAGAAGAGACATAATTTAGAGGTTTGAAGTGTAGGATTTGAATGAATGTGTCACTGGAAATAAGATCCTTGACTGATGAGGATAAATTAATATGAATGCTCTACTTTAAAAAAATGAACTAAAATTTAAGAATAAATAATAAGTAAGAATTTATGTTCTTAGAGCAGCTTCTAATTTTGCAAAGAAGAAATATTTCAAGACATAAGGAAAGGACTAAGCTGTGAGTTCAGGCAATAATTTAAAATGTACATAATAACATTCATATTGCACCTTCAGGACATTCTTGTAGCTTCCAGAATATTTTTTTTTAGCTTGCTCAGAAAAATGAAAATTCAATATTCTAGAAATATAGAAAAGGAGGTTTATGGTGAAGAAATTAGAAATCTTATAGAAAATAGGATCATTACTTTGGAAAGAAAAATTTGAAGGAAGCATTATGTCCTTGACCAGGAAAAAAGACTGAACATCATGCTCATACTATTCATGCTAAAAGAAGCAGCAATCATTGAACCATTTCCTCAGGGCTATTTCTGCTTTGTTTTGCTTTTTCTTCCTTAATATTTTCAAAAGCCAAAGAAATTGAAGAAAAACAGCAAATGGTCTTTCTGTAACAGAAAAGACAGGATTTATCTCCAAGTCTTTGAATCATCTGAGAAGAAAAGCATTGTACAAGCAACCAAAAGTGACTAATGGTTCATGGTGCTTAAATAATGAGCTGCTTTAAAACAACTGTGATATTAGAAAGCACTTATAAAACCAGTTCCTTTAAGGAATCTCAGAGAATCCTAAACCTGAAACACTTGGAATAATTTCTCAACTACAGAAAATTATGCCCCTTCTATTATCCAGCCAGCCAAGTCTGAGGAGGATTTCAAGGACAATGTGTGTTGATCCTGATACCTCTGACTGGAACCGTTTATTGCATTTTTCATGCTTGCCAAATTAATGACTGAATGATTAATCATATCTTATATGTAATTCCATTAACTCCTGGTTTCAACCAGCTACTGAGAATGCCCCTCCAGAGGTGAAGAGCAGACACATCCATCCCCAAGACACATGAGAGGTTTACCATGATAGGGTGATATTCACCTACACATAAAGAATACAATCAACTTATTTAACTGCCATCTGCCTTTTGTACTATCGAGTCCAGCATTAAGCAAGATTAGAATATTACCACCCCACACAAGTTTATAATTGAACTTTACATGGTCCAACTCTCATTAGAGCTGTTCTAAAACTGAAAAATTTCAAATCCTTTACCATATATATATATATCTCAACATTTAACCAAGTCCTTTTCCGAATCACAGAATTTAATTTGCTAAGAAATACCTTAGAGCTTACTATAACAAAGTACTGTACTGATTGTGCAATCATGTTATTTTTCTACATGTTAGGAAGATAACATACTAGACCTATAGAAGTCTTTTAACCAAGACTTCATTTGTATTTCATTTTATCTTGCTAGGAAAGCAAGATAAAATGAAGTACACAGTACTCCCAAAATCAGACTTTTATGTTTGGATGATATTTTCTGGAGTTTAGCCAGTATATCTTAAAAAAAAATTTAAAAATCACACATTTGTTATGTGAGTCACGATCTAACCAGCAAAAGACAACATGAGAAAAAAGAAAATCCTTCATGAAGTTACTTAATGTAACTCTCTCCTCCAGATTTTTAATTCCAGTTTTAAAAGTTTAAATGCTTTTTAGAGTGATTTATCACATAGATATTTCTAAGTATTCTCTGACCAATATAAGTACTTCCTAATGACTGTTTCAACAAAGCTCATCTTTCCATCAAAAAAAAATTACAAAACCTTACCTGACTTTTGATTATTTTTAAATTAGACCTACTGCCATCTTTAGCTTTTATTACTGTACAGTGAAATAGCAATTATTCTGAAATTATTTTATTATATAATAGCCTCCCACATATTCTATTTAAATACCTATTAATGAATTCTTTTAATGTGCCAAACACTGAATTCATATTTTTGGGTTCTCTCATTTAAATAGCATGGATACAAGTTTTTCATTAACAGTAATACCATGTCTTCAAAGTACTGGCATAATACAATTAATTCATGTATCTCAAGAGAGAAGTGGGGAAAATATAATTTTTCACATTACTTACACCATTGTTACTGACCCGTTATTTACATAAAACTTTCCTGAGGTGTCATTTCACATGTTCCTGATGATTTGTGAGCTTATTAGATTTCATACTTCCCTCCAAAGTTTGCAATATTTGACATTTAGACAGGAGGACGAGATACATTTCCCTGGAACTGTCAGACAAATCTCATTGTTGGAATATGTCCTGACTAGTGATTCACCTGCAAATGAAAGCTTACAATTCAATATAACACCGTCTAACAAGAGACATGGATTAATTCGTATAAGATCACATAATAAAAAAGACAATCAGAAATTCACTTTATGTCACTACAATAAGAATTCATCATGCTTTTCAATTCAAAACCATCACAGGCCTCATAAATTTGCTGGGGTATAAATCTGATGCCAGAATTCCAGTGCATTTTTATCCTTTCACTGGAAGGATCCAGGAAATCTTTTCTCTCTCCCTCTCCACCCTGCTCTCCCCTACTTGATTGAATTATTCAGCTAGATGAATTTAACTATGTCACATAAGAGGATGGGTGGGAAAAAAAACAACACAGCTACCCCAAACCACACAGTTATGTCAATAAACATCAGTAAACATCCTAACAGAGATGCAGCTCACATCCATTTTCTTGCTACTCTAGCATATTTCATTTGAGGAATGTGTATAAATTAACTGAGCCAAAAAATGTTTCTGGGTAGTGTAAGGTACATTTCTCCTTGAAATACATATGACTAATGCTAACTCAATGAATACTTTCCTCCATACATGAGGTCTTTATTCTTTTAATTCCCCTAAAAGAAACCAGAATTACAGCCATCTTGTATCAGTATTTTTCTTTCTTGCAACATGTTATGGATATTTGCCTCACCACTAGACAGACTGGGGCAAAGTCAATGGAGAACTTGTTTAGTCCAGCTCCTCTCTGCCTTTTCCTAGTCAACCACTAAGGACAGACTGAAAGGTTCAGAAAAAAAATCTTATCTCCATGAATACTCAGAGAAAACTAAGAATCAATTCTTCTCATCCAAGTGTTTTCTCACTGCAATATTTTAACTTTCAAATCCCATCCTCCTTTGCACTTCTACTTTTCACAATTTCACCGATTAAGCCAAGATGTTCCAATATAATGCCTGGATCAGTTATAATACACTTAGCCTTTTAGATTCTGGACAAAAATATGCCATTCATATTGCTTATCATCTAAATAACCCCCTGAAAACAGCTTACTTAAATCTTCATCACCCTGATCAAGTGTGACAGACACTTTCTCTTCTACAAATGAAATTACAAAAATTCCTTGTAAAGACTGTCTCTTTCTCAGCTCGCTGTTTTAAGCGGAGTTACTCGTTGGGTTTTTATTCCACCTGGCATTCTAGCCTTTTCTTTCCTCATTCTCTTTATTGCAACGATGTTTACAAGCCACCAAGGACAAGCATTAATAAAGTAGAGTTTGTTTCTAACAGTAGTAATATAAACCAACATCAGAGCACATTTAATTGCATTCTCAGGAAGTCAGATCCTGGAAGATCTGTAAAGCCATGGCATGACAGCACTACACCTTCAAAACTACATCACCAAAAACAGACCGCAAACTTTCTTCTATTGACTATAATGTATCAGATGCACCATAAACCCACTAAGAAAGAAATTATGAAAAAAAAATCAAGATTCATCTGCTACAAATAATTATGATGATGGGACAGATATATAGAAAGTTGAGATCTATTTTAAACCTCAGTAATTACAAACTAGTTTTTAAAATACTCAAAGGAAAGTATCAGCTTTTTTCAGAAAATTTGAAACACAAAAATACTTCTTCTAGAGCAGTTTGAGAAGAATATGGTCTGTTTTCTTACAGTCTGCCTCTAAACTCAAAAACTCTCCCAAGTAACCTACTCCAATCCATTCTAAATGGTTAGCTAGTGAACCAGATATATTTAATGAGAAGATATTAGTTCTGAGTATCCACTAAAATTTGAAAATTGAAAATATCATCACGGGTAACTGCAAAAGACGAAACCACCTGAGCACCAATAAAGAACACAACACTAGCTAGGAATATAAGTAAAACAGAATTTGGAACCTTGCATCTACAAATCACAAGTTCGAATATAAATTGGATTGAAGGACAATGAGAGACAATTTGTCTCAGTTTCAGTCCTGGTGGAAAGTGGTCATTTATTCAAATCTTCATTATGTGTATCACTGACTATCTTACTTGAAGCCTCAGGAAGGAGACCTGTGACTGAAAAGGTCTGAGAAAAGATAAAATAAATCTTTTAAAATGTTTCCTATAGGGACTGAGCACAATGGCAGGGCAATGCACTGAGCTATACAACTTTTGTGGGCAATACTAAAAATAATTTAAGAACAACTGCAGCAGAGATGACTTTCCATTGTATATATTTTGATGCTAATCTTATGTAATACATTTGGTGCTGATCAGCATTACAAAGATCAGTGCTCTAAAAATATCTGAACATGACAGACAGATAGATAGTCTTCAGCCTGCATCTCCAATCCATTACATTCACTAAAAATAGAATATTAAATTACAGAAGGGCTTGGTTGCACTGGCATGCAAAAAGGTGTCATCTGAGTTGGCTTAAAGAAATACTTGGCTACTTGAAGAAAGAGCTGAACAATGAAGAGTTAATATCCAAGAGTTTTCTTGCACCCATCCAGCAATATTTTAAGTTGCCAATTAGCCACAATGCCATAGACAACTGTACTCTTTTCAAGGTATAAAACTCTGGTAGAAACACCAAATGCTATATGAAAATAAATCAAGTACAACTGATAAGCACTGCAGATAGAAAAACATGTTTTCGAAAGCATATATTTTGAAGCTCTGGCAATCTAAGAAAATCTTAAGACCAAAAGCAATATTACTAAGAAGGAATCACATCTCCTAACTTTTGCCTTAGAGATTTATTTACAGCAGAAGGAAGCATGAATGCATCTTCCAGATGCAAGAAAAAAATTACTCCAATCTGTCAGCATTTTAAGCTTCCTCTTGAACAGATTTTGCATCTCGGTTTTGTTCAGTCTCAGTCACATACTGGCTACACCCATAGCTGTAAATTAAAGGGTGCCAGGAAAGGCCCCTGGATCTGGCACGTGATTGTCTGCACCACTAAGCTGGTAGGACACTCATTAGCAAGTTCTTGCCTTGGGCCAACAGCTTCCTTCCCCAAACTCCAGCTGCCGCTCAGGAGAGGCAATCCTGCAGACACCATTGCCAGGGGGGCTCTGGCAGCCAGGCACTGCTTTGGGGAAGGGGAGCCCTCCCCAGCCAGGAGGCACTGCCTGGCCCCACTGGCCAGGGCTGCTTCCAGGAACCTTCTGCTCCCTCATACAGACATCACTGTTACCCTCCCATCTCAGACAGGTGTTCACAGCTGGAATGGCAGATTAAGTCCTGAGTGTCTGTCACAAGCCCTTACTGACCTTGTGCTCCCAAGAGAGAGAGGCAGACAGTGACATCAACACCAGGGTGACAGTGCGGAGCAATTCAGTACACAGCCCTTCTGCAGCAAAAACAAACACGTCTCGCTGATCCTTGAAGTGAGGCCAGCGCTAATCGGAACAAGCCTCGATGATACAAATTTGCCTTCACACAGATGAGACCAAGCTCATTTACTTACTTACATTTACTCTTCTGAGGACTGTTACGTGTTTTCAACACCCATACTCTCTTTGAAAAACAAACCCAGACCATCTGGGGACAAGCAGTCAGTGACTGGGATAGGCATGTGTATATAGTGTTTGCCTCTGACGAAGGGGTTGACACAACAATGAATTGCTACACTTTTCTACTTCTGCTTTTTTTTTGGTATTTATTTTCTTAAATTATAATGCACTAAAAAAATCTGTCATCAAGCACATTTCTAATCATTATGACAGATAATAATACTTTACAATAACATTGTAAATCTAATACAAGTTAACTGAAAAGTAGATCTCAGTAAACCCTCAGAAGTTTAGAAATAATGTATATTAATTTTAATCACAGAATTTTTATGTTAGAGTCACTTCACATTTAAACATTAAGCCAGTTAAATATTCAGAATTGTTTCACAACATCTGAAATCCAGTTTCACCATAGTATTCAAAAACAAGATCAGGCTAAATCAACACCTCCTGCTTCTCAAGAAACCTTCTGTGCCAACATATTACTGCTCATATACTGCTCCAGTGCTCTGCAACTGATGCACATTGTAGAACCATGCATAACATTACATAACTCAAATATTTACTTAAGTAAATATAAATAAATCTCAATATACTACTGAGATCCAGGACAGTGAGAAAGAGGCTGCCTACTCTATATCACAGATATCATCAGCTGATGCTGAGTTTTCCCTCAAAACAATCTAGAATCTTAAAACATAATTCACCCGAATGTTCCACATAAATGTTCTTATGTCTGAAATGTACAGTCATCTACCACTTTTGGGATCAGAATAACAAATTCTCTCTCATTTTGTCTCGTGGCATGTCCAGTAGTAGAGGTCACCAATAGGTGATTCAATGTCCTGCCCTTTGAGGATATGTGACAACTATTTGAACCTTGATGCAGTGACTCTAATTTTTGAGACACTTACGTATGAAAAAGATATATTTTTGAGACATTCAGTATCAGACACTGAGACACAGTGTATATGACACTCCTTGATCTCAAAATTTGCTTCTGTTACTGAATTTTTAGCATTTTAACTTCAAAATACGTAAAATACACCAAGCATTGTCTTACGTTTTCTTAAGAAGACCAGGGAAGAATACTTCAGAATGCCAGGAAGGACTGTGCTCTCTGCACAGTGCTTAAAAATTTCCAAGTGGCAAACGTGATAATCACAAACACCACAACCATTGCCCAGGCTAAAATCCTGATGAACAGCCAAGCCTCTACCATGAGCTGTAAAGGACAGTTTAGTAGCTGAGGGCAAAGGTTTGTAGCTCTCCCAGAGCACTGCCCTCAGCCTGGACTTTGGACCTCTGCCTCACTCATCTGCTTTTGTGATGTATGTGGCACCAGTTCAACCACACCGAGTTAAGAGAATAAAAAAAATTATTCAAATTCTCTACTTCCTTCCTCCCTCATTACACCCACTCTCCATCTCCACATTTTGAGGGCTTCCTCTCCATGATTGCTTACAAGTCTGACAGTGGGAAAGATCTCCATTATATCATGTGCCTGCAGCCTCTTATCTGCTGGAAAGATCCCTTTTTTTAGATAAACGTATTACTCCATAAAATACAATATTCCATATTTAGGAAACACTCCAATTATAGGTGATCACAGCTCCTACTGATTTTAGCCTTTTCTACCCTAACCTTAAGAAAAAATCTGCTTAGTTTAGTATGGCCATGCAGGTTCTCGCTTTGTCTGTACTTCAAGCAGACGTGAACTTTCTCTACTTGTGCTCCAGGCTGAGGGAGTGTTGTGTTCAGCAAGGTGCCACAGCTGAACTGGTCTGCATGGACTGCAGTGGAGCTAAAATGTGCTCTGCCATCTGGCAACACAGTAGAGTGAGTTTGTGTTTGCCTAAATCATGTAAGCACACAATATCCTCATATAGAAATGTTTTTAAAACAGTTTAATCCACCAGAATTTACCAGCATAATCGCCCCCACCTGCTCTGAAAAGTAAGCGGGCAATCTCATTCTTACAATCCTGCTTCTGCAAATGACTCTTTGCTTGTTTATTGGCCAAAGGATAACGTTGTCTCTGGTGATGTCTCTAGTGATGCCCTATGGTGGGAGGAGTCAGAAGACACAGCCTCCATCAGACAAGGCAGGAAGGATTGCTCTGGGACTCTGATCAAAATTAATAAAGATAGTCTGACAGGATGACTGTAACTCTAGGGAGGAAACTGGTAGAGGTCTCCAGGTTCACAAAGTAGGAGAATCACACCTTCTCTAAACAACTGCATTTTCATGTTCACAGCACAACACATTTCATCTATATGCACTTGGTGGGTGTGTTAGTGTATTTCAATCCACCCACATGACAAGCTGAATAGAAACAGCACAAAAGTAAGAGAACATGCAGTACTTACATTCAGGTAACTGAAATCATCACTCTAAAACCAGAAAGAATGCAACAAGAGCCCCAACAAAAAATATTGTTTCAAACAGTCCTGTGCTGGGAAGGGAATAGACTAGAGGACCAAAGAGTGCTCTTCCATCTTCAGTCTATACATGCGATGGATCTTGCAATTTATTTTTCTGCTTGTTGGCAAAATTACATATCTTGTAAACTTCCAAAGCTTTTAACCCTCAATGTTAAGTTCTCTATCAACAGCAAACAAAAATATAGTGACTGCGAAGTTGCAATGAAGAGATTTCTAATCATAAGAGAAACCACAACATTTCAAGTACATTAAAAACTCAGCTCAGTAAATGACAAAATTACAGGTACTCAACTGGGGAAACACAGCTTTGTTTCACTTTCAATCACTGGACTACCATTTCTTAGTTTTTCTACAAATAAATGAAAAATCTGATATAAAGTAGCATATTAACAAAACCAAACATGAGTTCTAAAGACTGCAATCAATGAGGCATCTTTTCCAAAAATTAACAGACCAAGTCTGTTCCCTAATTATGGAAGATTACTGCAGAGTATTACTCTAGAGCAGTGGTCTTTAAAGTGGGGTACATGCACCACAAGGATTAGGCAAAATAAAATGGGATGCATGACAAAAATATCAGAACTTCAACAGTACATGTATAAAAGTTATAAATACACAAGTATGCATATAATGAGGGTGCATGCTCAAAAAGTTTATACTGGTACGAATGCATAACCAAAAATCTTAAGACCACTGCACTAGAGGATCCTTCCACACAATTACTACTGCCATGTCGAAGGCATGTAATAAAGATGATGGTGAGTTTTAAGTTCTTTTTCACACTTCTCAACTATCAGTTAAACAAGTGGGTAAAAATATCTCTAGGAAGCAGATTTATAAGCTCCTGTCTTTTGTTAAGGAGCATGGATTCTCACAAACACCCCAAATTACTCAACATTTTTTTTTTGTTTTCAGGAAATGCAACTTATTGCCTTCTCACAAATCTCTTCCCTTCACTGTACTTACTGTAAGTATTTGATGAAAGAGCTAATTTTCCTGATGTGGCCAGTTAAACAAGAGCACAACACTTTGTATGCATCAATCAAGACAGATGATTAAAGGTATTTGCAAATGGGAATGGATGACTCCTCTGGAACTGAATAGAGGAGAAAGGTTAGGGTTCTTTTTCATCTAGGCTACCTCACTTGCAAGAAAAAGTGTCCAGTAAATAAAACCTGGCTCAGTAAACAGACCTTTTGTTAAAATCTATGCACTGGATTACAAGATGCAAATGCAGAAGAGGAAAATTTTGTTCTTATCCAAAACACAATGATCAGATTTGTTAATATCTTTTCCAATCTGGAATGAGAAGGATGTGGAAATGGTGACTAAACAGAAATCTGGTGTTGTCTGTAACCATTATGAAGACGTCTGGGCTGTTTTAAGGAAAATGTGAATAAGAAGAAACAAAATTATAATGGCACAGAGAAAATGTACCAAGCATGCTTTCTCAGCGCCACAAAACACAGGATGGGTGGTGAAGATGAAAGCTAATACTCTTAAATTAACAGAAATATTTTTTAAATCTATTGCAATGTCTAATTATCCCTTCAAACTCTGTATAGTAACAACATCTGCAATTACACTGAGTGAAATTAGGACAACAATTCTGAATGCTGCATGGCATACACCAACCACATCAAGCATCAGCAAGAGATTGACTGAAGATTCACCCAACAGCAGAATGTATCTACACACTGCTGCATCCAGAAGTTATTATCTTCTGTGAACCACCTAATAAAAGGATAGGTCTCAGGTGCAGCAAGTTCTTGATGTGGGGAAAGCTGAAAAAGGTACACAAGTAACACAAACAAATGTTTTGGATTTACAGGAAGAGGCCATTTTTTCTTAGTCGTTTTTGCTTTAGGACTGCATGTACAGGCTGACAGATGCCGCTTTTGCTCAAAGGTAAAACCTTTGAATCTTGAGTAACATTTTTCTTGTTATTTGTCTATTTAAGGATACCTGAAGAAACAGTGATGCAATCTCAGTGAATTCCTTGTTTTGTGAAACTGAGTAAATAAAAACCGTGACATCGACATCAGCATGTCTCAACCTTTTTAGAACTGCACATTTCAGTTTCTCACCTTTCAAATCTACCTGCAATATTACAACATTAAAAAAAAATTAATTACTTTTTAAAGTCTCCTGCCCCCATCTTCCTTCACTGAGAATTCTGTGATGGTTTTGTTTACTTTTTATTTGGAAGAGAACTCAATTTCAAATTCCTCCAGGAAATTAAATGTCCATCTCTAGCACAGCTCTACTGTAGCTATCAGACATGAAGCATCTGAGCGGATATGTTCCATGGTCCCTTTTTCAGCTTTAGAGAGAAGGACTATTGTTGACTCCAAGCTATTGTTGGAGGCTGGATTGCAAGATTGAATTAAGATTGCATTCTTGGCTAAACCACTAAAACATAATGAAACAGTGCTGTCTGACATAGCTCCTATTCTACACGTGGTGCACATTTCAGACTCAATCTGTCTGCCCAAAAATAGGCACCAAAAAAAGGCTAAATTGTTCCAGATTATATCCAGAGGGCTGGCAAGCATGGCACAGGACAAGTGGGAGAGCCGTGCCCTGCTGGAGAGGCAGCTGGAGGCTAGGAATGATATTTCAGCACTTCAAAGATGACTCTGACACCTAGATCTTGGCAACTGTGTTGAGCACTTCTGCTTTTTAAATTTGTAATGTCTATCAGCAAGGAAAGAAAGAAGGTTCAAAAAAGGGTAGCTGTGCAATACTCTTAATATTATTTTACAGTTTGTAGGTATGTGCTTCAAGGACATTGATGTTCATCCTGCCAGCTTGGCTAATCCCATGATTTACCTTTTCAGTGTTTCAAGTTTGCATTTTCAGTTGTCAAATTCAAGAAGCTCAAGGGCTCTCACTCCCTCTTTCCTCCTACATTCTTTTACTTTAAGGTTAGCTAACACAAGGCCATAAATCATATACTTATCAGCTTATTTCTAAGTATCTTGGTTTTTTCAGGGTTTCCTAAGAATTTCCCAGCTGTCTGATCACAAAACAATGTTCCCTTCCAAAGAATCCACTGGCCAGACTCTAAGAGAGACAATGAGCACAACCCTGATACTTTCACAGTTACAGCTGAAAGGTCTTTTTTTTTCCCAGTTGAATGCCACTATTTGACACTACAATCCATGACACATAGACAACAATGTATTTTTTTTTACCTATGATGACTCTCACAACCTACTAAAAATCCTCGTTTCTGTCATAAGCAAATTTCATTCTGAAAATATGAAGCCATGATTTTGTATCTTTAAAAGCAGACCCAACTTAAGCACTAGGCTTTAAACAGCTAACAAAATAATGCTAACATTTGCTTTTATTTTAAAATTTAAAGTATTCATTATGGCCTTCATGACTGCTTCACCCATGTTCCTTTTCCATACCCCAAGTCTGAAAACTTCCAAGACAATTCATCCAATAGACAAGGTAAGCAAAGTATGTGTTACTGAATTTCCATTTTTTGAAAGCTATTCCACGACGGCAGGAATGTAAAAGGTAAACAGAAACCATACTAACTAAATCGCTGCAATGTTTTGTAGCCAATTAGTACAAAAAATATTAGCAAGCATCTTTCTTTAAATAAAACATATATTAAATGAATGTTACTGGAATTTGAGTCTGCTGTCAGAATCAATGTTGTTTATTAAGTGAAAATCTTGTTTACAAATACAAGTAGTTAGTCATTTCTGGTGGGTCTGAATATTGAAAAAATTTATTTTCATCTCTTCATAAGAAAACTATTATAATTTCAGCAACAGTCCTTAAGAGAAAATTGTTCATCTGAATTTTTTTTGTATGATGACAACATTCACTGTACTATCCATAGGCTTTTTGGAGGCTCTTACCAAAAGGATAAGGCTTTGGGGATCCTTCTTCTATTCAGGTTAACACTAGATACCAGTGTATGGCAAATGATTGGAAATATATGACAAATGCAAACAAATCAAAGGTGAGTTAAATATATATGGAAAAAAATACCCAAAATTTCTTGCAAGTAGTGAAAAATTGTATCTGAATAGTCTAGATTTTAATACCATAAAGATGCTATATCATGTAACTGATGTAGTATCAAATGTTGGTTAATAAAGAACTGAATTTAACAGTCTTGATTTTGTTTAATGACAGCTACGATTTTGAGTTTTTAAAAATTAATATGGCAAATTCAATTTGGAGTTATACAGATACATTTCACTGCTATCAATAGACTGACTTTGTCTGAAAGCAGAATTTAATTGATAATGTTCATAAATACAATGGAAAGCTAATTGGAAGGTTTCGTCTATCTAGATTGCTTAACTCTTATGTTCTAAACCTACAAAAGCCAGAACACTGCACATGAAAAAACATTAGTATTTAGAAATTTAAAATTACTTACAAGCTGCTCTGATTTTACACCGTAAAGCTGAATGGTCTTCGCCACATTTTTGGCCACAGCTAAACTCAGGTCTGGATCAACAGCAGCCACATTTAGCTCACTGGAGGCAAAGATTACAAATCTTAATTAACAACGAAGCAGTGCTGTATTGAATGCTGTATTGAATCGATAAAGAATTAACTATGAATACACAGTTACGTGGCATGTCAATTTAGACAGAGTAACACACACAACCAAGTCTTTCCACGCACCGTAATTCAGTTTACAGTTTAACAAGTCATTTGGGAATTTTATGTGCAGTGTTCCTATTCTAGTAAAAATGAGCAAAGTTTAGGAATGACACTTCAGTATGAAATCACTATTAGTAAGCCATTCAAAAATATTGACAGCAATTAACTACATTCAAGCTTTGGCAGCAGCCTTCAAACGTTACAGGTGAATACACAATCATTCAACTCAGGAATTACATGAGCTGTGCAGAAATACCCAGGGGATGCCTTAGCTTGACACAACTAATAAGCTGTGTTTTAGGCAATCCTTTATAGTAAAAGAGGCCCCCAAGGAATGACAGGGAACAAACGAAGAAGGAAAAGACTTCTAAATCACTTCCAGTATTTTTTGTTCATTAACATCCCCAGATCTCCACTGGCTGGGGCTGCATTCAAAACTGCTCTGCTGAAGACAGGCAAGCACAAGAACCATCATGTTGCTAATGGTGATTTAACCTCTCTCAAGAGCTGGAGAATCATTAGGTGCCCCAACTTAGAATAATCTTCTCTGAGAACTCTCTAGGCCCCCAAACATCATAAGCTAAAGGTCACTCTGGAAAATTCAGCTGAAATTTCATAATTTTCATGTTGTTTTCCTTTCTCTTTTGCCAGGAGCTAAATAGTATTAGTCACCACACCAGCAGACATGTTCTGAGCATCTGTAACTCCCAGTCACAAGTACTGTGTCAATATTTAATACGTTATACACACACACACATACTGTGAATACTGCCCAACCTTTTTCAGGCTTTATTAAACAGAGTAGTCATTACCAAAACCTTATGAGGGAAAATGCACCATTGGTAAGTTAGGTATCTCATTCTACAAATTCTGCCTGGAACAGTCATTTTTATCTATTATCTTGCTGGTTTACTCTAACAAAGTATTTGCACCAGGTATTATCACTTCCAGCCAAGCAACTACCACTTCCCTTTGACACAGTCGGGATAATTAAGATATCAGACACTGACAGTATGTGTAAAGTTTCTCTTCCTGATATTTTATAAGCTTAATTATTAAAACTTATGTTAAAATTTCATTTATTCCAGAAAAGCAAAATACAGAAAATAAATAATAAAATACATTTCTTATTATAAATAATAATAAAGAGGTGCCTATCTTGCTGTATTCAGCATTGGAGCAGCCTCACCTTGAACACCATGTCTAGTTCAAGGTCCCACAATTTAGGAAGAATGTGGTGTTATCTGAATGTGTCCAGAGGAGGGCAGATCTGGGGAAGGACTGAAAGGAATGTCCTATGAGGGACAGCAAAGGGTTTGGGTTTGTCTAGTTTGGAGAAAAGGAGGGGCAGCCTCATTACCCTCTACGGCTTTCTAAGCAGGGCAAGTGGAGAAGGAGGTGCTGAGCACTTCTCCCCAGGATCCAGTGAGAGGAGGTGTGGGAATGGTTCAAAGCTGCATGAGGCAGGTTCCAACTCAGCATTAAGGAATCATTTCCATAACAAGAGGGTGGTTAAACCCTGGAACAGGCTTCTTAGAGAGGTGGTCGATGCCCCAAGCCTGTCAGCATTTAAGAGGCATTTGGACCATGCCCTTAACATGTTTTAGCTTTTGGCCAGATCTGGAGTAATGCAGTTGGACTGGATTTATCATTGTGGGTCCCTTCCAACTGAAATATTCTGTCCTATTGTGTGTTACTGTATTTTATCCTATCCTATCTTATCCTATCCTACCATAAACTCTGACTTGATTTTTGCACTAATCTACTTTATAATTAAAGAGTAATCAACCTAAGGAAGTCTCCTTTCTAAAACTGTAACTTATGAAAAAATATATGTTGAGTATTACATTTACAATGCTTCATATGTGCATACCTGGCTATAGTTTTAATGATGCTGTCAAGCTCGTCAGAAGAGGGAGGATTCCGACCTCCAGGAGGAAAGACAAGATTGATGGGGTCAAACAGTCGAGATAAGGATTTTGACAGATAGGCAGCTTCATACTGTTGCAGTGAATCTTTCAAGGCCTTTTCTGGACTTTGCATATAAGAAAAAGTTACTACATTTTAAATTAAAATACACAATAGCATTAAATCTTTCCAGACATACAAACTTTGCAAGACTGAAGCCATTTTTCCTTTCTTCTTTTTAAACACATGCATATGAAAAACATTCTTCTGCTAAGTCTCCCACTGACTGCTCAAGAACATATTTAAGTCAATACAATTCTCATATAAAATATTCATTTTATCTTACGTAATTCTAGAAGTCCTAATAGGCTTGATAAGCCTGTTTCAGTTTGATCTCTCTGATATCACTTAGATCATGTTTATTCTATGATGTATAAACTAAAAACTGTGAATCATAACAACTGAGCATTTGTCACACTCAAATGATTGCAGCGTCATTAGGAGAAAGCTAGTGCTGTAATCACAATACATACAAAACTGAATTTTCACCATTTTCCTATTTTTTTCACCCGAAGAGACAAAAAGATAGAACTTGTTCTAAAGTCAGAGACTTTGTGAAAGACAAGACAACCCAACACTATTAGATATATAGCTTAATGAAAAGCCTACAGCTCTAAAATAGCGTTAGAGCAGTAACTGCAAGAGGGGAAAAAAGCCTTTAAAATTCTCCTGCAGTGACAATTTGAGTAACAGTAAGTTAAAAAAAATATTCTGTTTTCTTACAGGGTGCAAAGATTTACAGTCCATAATGTACTGTCATTTCATAATGTAACTGTCTTACAGTTCATTATACATACTCGTAATCTTCATTTTTTTGCATGAATACGTCCTGTGCATCTTCTTCCATTTGTAGTTCAGCAAAAAGATCAGTAGTTCCACTTGTGTTAAAATTCCTCTGAATATTTTGACTATATTGTTGGAGGCGCTTCCACAAGTCATTATAAAGCCTCAGTAATTTAGGGTATTCTCCTTCAAAGGCTTGTTTCAAAAACATAGAGGCTGTAAAATAAAGCAGTAAGCAACACGTGATGCTAAGTTCAAACTAATTTTTCTATTCCTATAAACAACCTCTATCCTTGCATTTATATTAATGTTACACAATGTTATCCTAAGTTTTTTTATTATATTTATAATTAACTTCAAAGTGACATAACTATAACATTAAATGCACTTGACAAAGGATGTAAAGTACCACTATAAAACCCACAATTGGAAGACTGGATTAAAAACTTACTTTATTTTGTACAATAAATGTTTGGTATCAAACTTTAAGGCCAAAGTGTAATTGAAACTCCCTAAGTCTAGAGATTTGCTAACAATATCTTGATGGACGGTAAGTGGGGGGCTGTGCAACTTTGAAGATAACAATTTAAAACAGACAAAGATAACTCCTATGAACCAAAGTCTTCAGAATGTGATGAGGGAAGCATATGTTTTTATGCACACTTCTTAAAACAAGGTACTTAATATACAATTCTTAAGCTTGTCAAAGAATGACAAAGCCAGCAGAAAAAGCAGCATTATTTTCAGCCTTGAAAGATTTGCCACAAGTAACAGGAAATGAAACAAATGTACAACTGCTTTAGCGACTGTTAATCTTGACCTAACATCACTCATACTCTATAGATTTCCCATTACATTAGGAGATTAATGCTGTTCCATTCATTTGTAGGTTTTTCAGGTTCCAGACATCTGCCCCATTTCACCCAGCCTGTGCTTTCAACTCCAATATATAATTTTGAATACTGGAGGATTCACATTTATTATCAAACACAGAGTTATTTTAGGTTATGAAGCTATGTTTACAAAGACTGTCCAAACCTCACAAAAGCAGATCATGATCTAATATCAAACCTTTTAAACCGCCATAAATTCCTATTTTTACACTATTTTTTTCTGATATCTTGTCTTCCTCTGCTCTACATGATCCAGAATGGACCGATGTCAGTGGATTCAGTCACTAGAAATTTATGTTAAAAATAAACATTTTGATGTAGATGCCTCGCTTAAATGAAAAAATTTGTCTCCCAAAAACTCAGCTGTAGCTAAATAGAAACATCACTCACATTGAACCCCCCCATAAATGTTTATATAAAACACATTATTAAAAACTGTAAGTAATAAACTAGTTTCGAATATCTGTTAGAAAAAGTACAGCTGACAGAATGTAAGAGTTCCCTCAGTTTTAGTATTGGTTGGTCCTGTTAACTGATGTCATAATTTTACAATCTTAAATGCAAGTGCTGAGAACAGGTAGCACATGTTCAGTTTGCACACGGGAGGCTCGGGGTATGGACATACTGCTCTTAAAGCAATGCATAAGGCAAACAGTAAAATTAATATGCTTTAACACAAGATGCATACATTTTCTTTTGGGATCATCTAGTTACTTAGCAACCACCGAACATGAATCCACCAGCTAGTTCCTCAAAATTATACTGCTGCTATAAAGCCTGGAAGGACCAAATTTTGAAGGGCCAGTGCAATAGCTGAGATCACAAAGATAAATGCACATCGTATGCTCTTCACCTCTACGTGCAAAAGATTAAATTTAAACACTCTATGCAAACATGAAAGATATATTTATGAAAGTACCAAACTCACCTATGATCCAACTGCATGCTGCATTAGCATGTTCTGGTAATAGAACTGTTTTATGTTAACACATGATTTATATTTAATATTCCTTGATTGTATCAGCTATTTACATATTACAAATGTAGCGAAAATTGTGTATAGTCAGAATACCAGCTGTATATCTGTATGTATATAAGACAATTTTGAAGTCACTAAAATCATGTTTATAATGGAATCCAAAAAATGACTGAAATCTGATTTTTACAACCAATCAGTGTTTAACAAGAAAAGACTAAGAATTTATCTTTAAAATCAAATTACTAATTTTGAATTTGGCAAACCCACTTGCTTTAGGAAGTATAATGTACCATTCCAAACATTTTTACCTCCACTCACAGTTAGAAAAATACTTCTTGCTATTAGATAACAACTACCTAATTAAACAGAAAATATTTCTTTCTGAAAATTCAGCCATGGTTTAGGAGGATCCTGTCTGGTTACAAACCCAGAAGTTTTAAACACACAGACTTTGTGCTGAGTGAACCACTGCTATAGTTCTGGTAGAGGAGATACCAAGCTTACTGAAAAGCCAGATTCAAAACAATTACACTACAAATTATTTATACTGAATACTTACAGTCTGTTGCTGACTGAAACTGAGAGGAAAGTGTCTGGGTTACTGCAGTCCAAAATTTGTACAAAATATCAGACTGGCCATCCTAAGAGCAAGGGACAAAGCAATATAAGTTTCAAAACATACTCTTTTCAAAAATCTCAAGCAATGCAAATGCTTCCAGTCAAAGCTGCTCCTCATCACTGAGAATAAAAACAAAATAAGTGAAATATGAGAAGTTTCCCTCAGGTTTAGAGCTGGAAAAAGTATTGGAGAAAACAAAATAAAACCTTCAGTCTTGTCTTGAATTAAATATTTTTCTCCAAATCTGAGAGAAATGCTCCCAGCTCTCTAGGGGTGTGAGTGCAGCCCAAAGCAGCACACCTCAGGAGACGTGTTAGAAAATCTCTTTGCACTGCAGTGACCTTCCCATTCCATGGGAGTTCTCGTGCCAGCTACACCACAGCCATTATTCACTGCCATTACCACACGCTGGCAAACTCCAACCAGGGACCAAACCCACTGCGTGCTGCACACAGAGCAGCTCTGGTTCCCAAAAACATAAAACACACAAAAATACAGTGAACCTCACAGCTGGCTCTTCACTGCCTGATGCCAACAGGGCTTGCAGCCAGAAGTGGAAACAGGGGAGCACACCAAAGGGAATGTGCAGGGACAGGCTGCTCCCTACTGCCCCCAACGTCTGGCACTTAGGGTCAAGCATTAAAGTGTGATTTTTGATCCCTGTCTCAGGTAGAAAAAAAATTCCAGGAGATGAGGATGGGTATCCTGTCCTTCCTGCTTGTTAAGACACTTGGAAGATTGCTCAGTGTTGTCATGGGAAGAGGAAACCTGCTCTGAACAGAACGATTTTCTTCCTTGCATGGTGTACATGTCATCCCTTGGCCCTACTGCTGCATTAACCAGTTTAACCAAATCACTGTAGGAATGATAATCAGAAAAGAAAAAACATGTCAGTTTAACTTCTGCACTGCCCAGCAGTACTACAAAAAGTAGAGACAGAGATAGAGGTAGAGATAGAGGAGATAACCTATTATATTTAAAGTCTCATTACTCCAAAATTAATTACTTCTACTTAATATGATAAAGGAAAAAAAAATGGTCTCTTTCCACTAGCAGTGGCAATAATGGGCAAAGCAATGAATGTCTTTACAATGTCATTCATTAACAAGTACCACTGCATCCCTCTTGAAGATCTGTTCATTGAAAGATAAGTTCAAGTTTCAGTTAAAGAAAATCATCTTAAAGAATTAATATAAAACCTGAAAATCAGTCAAAGGTATAGTGATACACCTAAAAGTAATGATAAAAAATAGGATTATCATCACAAACTCTGCAATTAGATGAGGAATTCATCCAACTCTACTCCTTATCTCTAAAGATAAAGAAAGATAAAGTTTATGGGTCATGTGTTAAGAGTTGAGAGAGAACATCTTTTATGCTGTTGGACTCATAAAATGTATGCTAATTAACACTGAATGCTAAAATAAACTGGGATTATGGAATCTCATTTGTGACTGCTTGAGGACAATGATGGATTTAGAAACTGAAGTGATTTATTTTATAGCTATGTTTGTATTTTCTTTAAAATTGTACTTGACTTTCATAAATGGGCAAAGTAAAATTAGAATATCAGAAAATTATTCAGAAGGTTCACTGCATAAAACCTCTTTTCTTTGATAAATTTATTGCTACAGCATAAACGTGAAATTACTTAATTCTTTATTTCACAGTTTCAAATTTAGAACATGAAGACTACTATAAAACAAATGGTCTTTCACATCAAGTATAAATTAATCAGTTTTCATATTCTCTATCCCAACCTGGAACAAGGGTTGCCTATTGAGCATGGTAACCCAATTCAAATTCTAAATAATCTAATGGAGGTGGAAAAATACTTAGAGAGTACTTTCAGACAACTCTTTTTTTCGTTATGTAATTACCATCTACATCTCTGTCACTCTCAGCAGAAAACACAGTGATTAAAGGGTCCAGAAAATAAATATGCATGTACCCCTCCACATCAACATTCCTATCTTAATTGTCAGATTCAATATGGTGACAAGTAACAGTAACATGGGATGACATTTTATGTTACTGTGGAAATCTGTAACTTTTCTATGTATCTCCATACACATATACAATATAAAGTCAGACATATACATATGTTCTCATGCACATTTGCATAGGTAGCCACAGCCATACCAATTAGCCTCTGCTCATTAGCTTGTGTCTTCTGACCTGGGCGAATGGTGTACATTAACTGTACACCACGGTTATCAGAATTTTGTAGTGAAGAAGGCCCTCATGGCTCAGCTAGCCAACTGCATTATGTATGAGGAGAGACAGAAGGGAAAACCTTCATGAAAAAGTCAAGTAACATTTCCTACTGACTGACTACTCAGGCAAAAATGTTCAGGGGAAAAAACAAATGCCCTGCTTTTGAACTAACTAAAAGCACTATGTACAGAGTGCTGGTTGCTTCTGTAACATATGACACGAGATTTCAGTTTGTCCAGTGCTGAGATGCAGTCTCTCTGGAGGTGAAATATAGCTGCTGATTAATAGCACAGAGAAGGCCATGTAAGAGTTTGTGGCAGGAACTAGAGAATACTGTAGCCTACGCATACACCAGGGGGTATTTAAGTGGGTGGACTGTAGCTACCAAAACTGGAATACAGCAAGGCATTAGCATTAGATACTCCTGAGGGAGTAGAAAAGTGCCATATGCAACCATGAGCATCCAGAAACAATTTATTCTGTTTAAGTCTGTAATTTCTTTTGCTTACACATTAATTCAATATATTACTTTTGAAAGTACATTTAAGTCTCTCACTGCTTGTTTTTTAAATAATGTATTTTAATAAGGATTAGATTTATGAGAATTATAATTTAACTGCTTAAAATGTAGTGTGCAGTTCCATCTGACAATAATCAATACTAGAAAATTACAAGGAAAGGGGAGCAAAAGGAGTGTTTTTCTCCAGCAGGAAATTAAAGGAATGTCCCTTGTAGTGGACAACTTCTTCAAGGACATAAAAAGATAGGCATGATGAAGCTGGAAAAGGAAAAGGCAGTTCTGCTTGCCTGAAATGTACACAGCAAATCTACCGGCTCATCTTAATGTAATGGAAAGTTTATAAGCCTTCCCCCCTATGCTTCACATACAGCATTGTGAGCAGCAAACCACAGTATCAGAAAGTAACTGCTCTTTTTTGGTCCTTTCGCTTTCAGAAAACTAAAATCAGCTAGCTAAAACTACTTTCTTGTCCCATCTGTAAATAATGAGTATAGTCCTCCTCCACGCTTACACCAAATATCCTCACAGGTAGACAATGTATGGGAGCACCGGGTACATCCACATTAGTGACTCAATGTGTAGATAGGCCTCTTTTTGGTCCAAATCTGTCTTGTGTCTAATACTTGTCTTGCAGAACACAGTGAAGTGTGCTAGCAGACTAACTTCCACTATTCAGGGAATACACTACCTCATAATTAGTTTAAAAAGAACCACTTCTGCAATTAAATAGCTTTCTGCAGCATATCATCATATAGTTGTAAAATAACCCACAAGGATGTACTAATATTTCTATCAACTAATATTCTGAGACTTTAAATCAGAAATTTTCCATTTCTCTTGCTTCTGAAATGAAATAGAATTGGAAGATGTTAAATTATTTACACCCCCTCCAAAATAAAAATGCTTGCTTTGAAATCTAGTCACAAGCAGATTAACATCTTGTGATACAATCCCTTGTAGCAGGAGCAGCTGACAAGATGAGTAATGAACTGCATCCGATTATCTTTTCAGCTCTGTAGCAATCATTTTCCAACAGCTTCCTATGCCATAACCAGCAACACTGGAAAAAGGTCACCATTCTGTCATACTGTCCCCCCACCCAGTGAACAACTGTGTTTAACAACACAGAGAACACATAAACCTTTGGAAGCTAAGAGGTGTTATTATCTGGCACAAAGCTGTTTCAGGTGCATACTGCACGCATAGAAAGCCTACATAAAACATCCATACATAATTGAAAGTCTCCCAGAAGTAAATTATTGCACTTTAGCATAAAATAAAATGTTACTTCCTCCTGTCATGCAATGTTTTTCCTTCAACAAAAGAACCTTAACTGTAATTGATAGTATCTAAAACTCATGATAGCCAAGATTCAGGTTGACATATACATATTTTCCCCATCATGAAATACAACCAAATTAAATCTGTGAACATTAATTGCAAGCAATTGTAAGACTATAATGGCAAAACAGAACTTTCCTCCCAAACCAGGTCCATTTAACGCAGCATTTTTGAGTGAATGGTATTGTCTGTTTGCAGCTTTATTTTGATGCCACAGCACAGAAAATCTGCACATAAATCATAGTTTGTACCACTACAAAATGGTGGGGAAGTAAAACCAGCCATGGAACTGGATATTTTCTAATAAAAATCTGTTGTGAAAATGCCTAAAGCACACTTACATAAACTAATATCTACCAACCCAAACTGTAAATTAAAAATACTGTCGCTATTGTTCCTGTGACCAGCGACCTCTTTATTTCCCAAAACTGAACAGCTGAGCAGACACTTAGATGATTTAGTAGCCCCTATGCAATTCCTCAGGCAGTGCAAGACAGTTTAGGTCTGTCCTCCTCTTGTTAATTCTTTGTTTTCAGAAATGAACTGAACAACATACACTAGGGCAACTCTCTGTCATTCTCACCTGCTGGACAGCTGGCCACAACCAAGGAATGGAAAGATACTTTTGAAAGATGTATGGACTATTAGCACTTAGCTACTTTGAAATATGTTATTTCTAGGTAACCCACTAGCATCTGCGTAGAGTAAAATAGAAAAACACAACAACCAGACTGCACTCTGGTCCAGCCACTGTAATCTTCCCCTTTTTCACACTGTTTAAAAATTTGGTACACAGTCACACATACTATTCACAGAGGAATTACTTGCTCATGAAAATTATACCTGTATATCAGACAAAATATGTCCAGCAGGCTAGACCACAAATGGTGATGTATTTTCTCAACAGTGAGGCTCGCTTTATTGTCTATGTGAACGGGACGAAGTTTATCCTTATTAAAATAATAGACGGAGGTTGTTTGGCTTCCATGGTATATCTTATTTATGTGAAATTAAAAATGTGCTTAAGTGCTCTGCTGAATCAGGGCCATAACCAGCAATCCACTAAAAATATTTTCACTTTGTATAACTATTTAATTTCAACTATTACTATAAAGTCATTATTGTCAATACTCACAAACTGTGTGTCAATACTCGGCACAAACAGTAACACTGTGCAACTTTCCCATAATAGAGCAGGTTTTAGATAAAACTTCTAAGGTTGTATAATAGAGCCACAGAGTCACAGAATTAACTAGGTTGGAAAAGACCTTTGAGATCAAGTCCACCCTATGACCTAACACCACCTTGTCAACTAAACCATGGCACTGAGTGCCACATCCAGTCTTTTTTTAAACACCTCCAGGGATGCTGACTCCACCACCTCCCTGGGCAGCCCATTCCAATGGCCAATCACTCTTTCTGTGAAGAACTTTTACCCAATGTCCAGCCCAAACTTCCCCTGATGCATTAATAACACTGCATAAGGCCAGTGTCAGGAGACATTTGGACAGTGTTAATTCTTCCTGCTCTCTGTCCCAGCAACTCCATCAGGTTCCTGTCAGACCATTCCTCCACATTCCTCCAGTTTCTTGAGATCCCTCTTGATGGCAGCATGACCCTCTGGAGCATCAGCCACTACTCCTAGTTTTGTGTCATCAGCAAACCTGCTGAGGGTACACTCTGGCCCATCATCATCCAGATCACTAATAAAGTCTTAAAATAGAACTGGACCTCATATTGACCCATTGTGGGGGTACACTACTGACTACCTGCTGGACTTTGCACCACTGATCACCACTTTCTGGGCCTGGCCATTCAACTGGGCCATTCCTGATTAATCCCACATAGATAAAAAGCTCTCACAGTGTAACTGGGAGAGCCTGCAGACTCAATCACCTTCTATGCTGGTGGTAAGGAAAGGGTTTAGATCAGTACTCTTCTACTGGTATGGAATGAATGGAGGGGGGAGGGATTTATACTTGTCTATTAATTTTTTTTCCAGTAGTCCTTTTATCTTTAGTGCATGGTATTACAGCACCTAAGCAGACTTGTTAATAGTGTGAAGCGACACTATTACTCAGATTGATGCATTGACTGCATAGATTTGAAATTTAGATTTGATGTTGCCTGCTCGCAAGATTATAGAAGAAACTGCAGACTGACACGATTCATGTGCTAAACCCCTTCTCACTCACATGAAAATGACTCGTTTTCCCAGTTCAGAAAATATAACCCATTTTCACTAACAGCTACTAGTAAGTTATAAACCACTGAACAACAGTTGGCTAAGTACCAGTATCATCAAAGGATAGATATTAGAAGATCTGTGTTCACTAGTACTATACAATAATATTAATGCTAAAGCCTGGAAAACTGATTTCAAGTCTCCTCAAACATAAAACCAGCTTACCTCATTTTAAAAACCTGTATCAAACTACTAATTAACTTTGCTATTACTGAAATGAAATAACATCTCTTTAGCTCTGTTCTTATTATAGCTATTTAGTATCTGACATTAAATCTAAATTCAAGGAATGAGAATGAAAGTACCGCCCTTCTTCAGTATTAGACAAGAATGTAAGAAGATGCTGAAAGGACATATATTTATTTTTACAAATGTCTCTATTTCCTCCACACTGTAAATTTAGAACTTAACAAGTATAATTTTCCATCTGTGAATTATCATATTTGTGTCTGTCAAAAATAGCTATTTTAACATTCAAATAATAAATCTGACCCACTGATCCTAAACTGGCTCCCCCTTCATGACAACCACTTCAAACTTATTTTTCCCTGTAGAAATTTTAATACTTTGAGTAGAATGTGAAAAACATCTTTATTGTGAAGCCTCTTTGAAATGTAAAACAATATAGTGAATGTTACCATGCAGCTAGTTGCTGCAGGCTCCTGAAATCAGGCTTTGCATACTAACATATACAGTGTTTTCTATCTGTAATCAAAGGCTCTGCCATGGTGAAATACGGGGCTTGCAAATGTTGCTCTAAAAACAGATGATGTTTAAAGGACAGTCTAAACATTTTTTTCTACCAATAAAGTAACAATGCAAGTGATTTAACAATTTTGTATGACAAGATCTTATGGGACAGAAATAAGGAAATCTATTTGCACTATTTCTATAGCAACATAATTGCCAAATGTTAGACTGTGAACAAAAAGCCATCATCCTCAGTAGTGCAATTAATCAGTAGAGAAAAGACAAATTCTGAGTGTGTTTTCAATAACCCTTTTTTATATCCTTAAAGTAGTCAGGATTAAATTTCTTAAAATAAGAGTGAATTTAAATTTCTAATGTTGTTTATATTACGCATTACAGGTGCAGAGATGTCAATAAATGACACTGTGATTTTAAAAATGACCTTGATTTTTTTTTTGTTTTACTGCAGGGCACAGAATTTCATTACACAGGGTTGATCAGTTTATATCCAAGGTGTAATAGTTTCTAGACTTCCAGCAGTAGGGCAACATTTGAAAAAAATGTCTCTTTATGCAGGTGACAAAAGAAACAAAAGCTGGTTTGCTTTTCTCAAAAACCTTCTTGACTAGAAAATAAAGACTGTGCATTGCATAGAATATTGGAATTCTTAAGTGATTCCTCAGAAAAACTAATTTGTAAGGAGCAAAAATACCTAGATATTAAACAGTGCCCTATATCTTCAAAACTACTTAAAACATTAATTAATCCTTCCATATTCCTGCAAGATATGCATCAACTGGAAATAAATGAACTTAGTATTCAAAAGCCAGTAACTACCCCAGGGATTTGACAGCTTTCTTCTACCCAGAGAAGTGATTTAGTATGTACAGATTCAATTCCAACTATGCTTTCACCTTGACTACTCCATATCCCCTCCAAGGATGAAAGGATGGTTTCATGTCCACTCAGCCTGGAGCTGTTCAGGTAAGATTGACAAGAATGATGATAAAAGGTGGCATTTCTGGTAAATGTATTTCTTTTCCAATGGCAAGCTGACTGAAAACCAACTGACTTAGTAATTTGCAGTCATCACCGATCTGCAACTTGCACAAATACCACCAAACCAGAAGTGAAAAAGAACAAAGGTCACTATTACCTACTAACCCACTCAACCTCCACATCATCCCTTTACTTCACAGCTGCATATTTCTGTCAGAGAAACAGAATTAAAGTTCTACAGAAATCGTAGTGTCATTAGAAAACCATTGCACAGGCTCTGACCCTCCCGTGAGAATTAGAATCAAATTACTTTTAGTATGGCTGTCTGGGCACACAGATCCATTCAAAATGAGAGTTGGGACTTTTAACTGGTATGATCTGCTTGGCTCTTTAAGAGTCCTTAAAAATCCTGAAAGTGAATTCAGCAGGGCAATTTGTAGATCTGAAACAAAAAGCATCTTCGATATTTTGGGAACCAAAAACCTGCTCATCCACCTGGGTTTAGATCTTCACAAAGTACCTCATTATTGCTTAAATAACAAACAGAAATCACAGTAGAAATTACGTGCAAGTAATCCAATTCTGCTTCTACAAAAAATACTGAAAAATAATTAATAAACTTGTAATAAGTGGTGAAAGCCATACTATTTCTGAATTCACATAAGACAATAATTAGATTATTTTTCAATATTTTCCACTTGGGATTATTTTTTAATTGGCTCAACTGAATGTGAATATGTGATGGTAGACGTGAATAATTTCAAAGCAGCGACATTGTTTAGCAAGTTTGGACGGGGAGCAGAAATAAGAAGGTGAAATATAAGTACACTCTGTCAATAAATATCTATATTTTCAATTTATTTTCTTTATCTTATGTAATGCTGAGGACATTTCTTTCTGTATCGTTAACACCTCATATTGCCAGTGTTGACAACTCAGGAAAAAAGCCTGCTTACTCACCAAACATTCATCAGCAGAAGCAATGATAAGAGCCCTCCAGAAAGTACATAACAACACTCCCTAGAACTCTCAGCTCACTTTTCTACCCGGAGGCTTACGTAAACGACAGGGTTTGTGATGTGCCTTGGCTGCAAACAGGACACCCAAAGGCAAGCAAGGGCAGGTCTGCCTGCATCTTTCTGCCCAGCAGAGAGACCCAGTTCATCCCTTCTACTGACCACCCCAACCCCCCCTTAAAAATGATTTGCTGCTTTTCAGGCTGCTTTTCTCCTTGCAGAACTGTTCCCCGATGCCTATGTAGGAGTGAAGGACCCAAAAATAGATGAGGATCAAAGATCATTTTCAACTCTCTTACAAGGGGCTAGGAGGGACTCTAATTAGGAAGGTGGCTGTCACAGAAAGAGATGTTGGGCTGTGATTTACACTGAAGTCAGTTGTAGTTTAGGCATTACAACAGCTGAGGAAGGATTAGTCACTACACGTTGAAAGACAGAAGCAATAAAGCAAAATAAACTGAAGTAACCTATTGGCTCTCTGAAGGTGAATTAAGCAATTGAAAGAAGTGATATAAATAACCAGTCATTAGGTGAACAAAAATATCAAATTTACATTATTTAAATCTTATTTGTAATTTGAATTTTTACCGTTAAAATTATGACAGCATTAACCCTATCGTTTTAAAAATGTATACAGTAAAAGCTGTATTAATTTCCCCCAAAACTAGAAATCAGAACTCCATGAGTTCAACTCATGCCCTCTTCAACTAAAATCTGGTCATTAAAGGCTTTTTTTCATACATAAAACCCACAAAATGTCCATTCAATCGTATTTCTCCTTTAAACAGTTAATAGATTTGTTAAAAAATTAAATCTGTAATTTAAATATGTAAAAATTAATAATGAATCTATAGTTCATGACTAGTATGAAATGAAGCAGTTTTTAGAAGATACTATGAGTGCATGATTTCTTTTCAGAATTACATTAATTTCATATTGTGACAAAGGAAAAACACCAAAATCTAGATCTGCAAAGGGAAGGAGTGAAAAAATGTGCAGTATAAATTTAACGGTCCAGATTCTTCCATGATCCTCACATAAGCCTGACACTGTTACTTAACTCTTGGCCACATCTAAAGCTGGTAAAAATTGGAAGGGAATTCTGTAGAAGAAACCATAGGGTAGAAAAGATGCAGGTGCTGTCATTGCCCTCTTGCTGAACTGCAGAATTTAAAATTTTCCAAGTTCTGTACCTCAGTTTCTTCATCTGTCATGTTTTGTTTCCTTTTTTTTTTTAAACAGAGAGTTTTTGTGAATCCTTTAATTAATTAACTAGTGCTTTTAAAACTACATTTTTGGATACAACATGATACAACACTACAAAATATTATTATGGTAACAGGTAATTAGAAAGCCGGAAAGCACATGTTTGACATCATAATACAAAATTAGAAAAACTGCAGGCTGTGCTATCTGTGAAGAGAAAGGCACAAAAAATCCCCAGTGGAAAAAGAGAATGATGACTTAAAAAAAAAAAGGCAAGTAGCTTCCTTGCTATTAAAGGACTTGTGCTTTAAAAAGGCTGGATCTCCTCCTCTCTTATGCTTCCTAGGATGATACTTGCACTGCAGTAATCAAAACAAGGAAGCAGATGGACAGGCAAAGTGGTACTGCAGCTGCTGCAGAAGATGACTACAATAATAATGTTGACATCAGTAACAGTAATTAGTGCACAGACTGTAGAGTGGATGATTAGTTTTCCTATCTTCTGGAGTGGGCATGCTTCTCTAGCAAACGGGTACAATGTTAGTACCTCTGGCTTGTTTTGTTAATTTGCTCAGTTTATTAATAAAATTGAATACAATACAGAAAATCCAACTTCTCTCCCTCTCCAGAACACTTGCTGAGGAAAGCACATTTCAGTTTGGTTTACGAGATGGAATCTTCATTAGTAAATGGCAAAATACCAAGTTCTTATTTATATCTAAAACAATTCATACTCTCCCATACAGCCATCTGTACTTACACTCCTGAATTTCAGCAGCATGCAGTACGTGTCTGGTTTTGTCTGAACAACAGCTCTACTCTTTGGTGTGACCTCACCCATCTGCAGCCTGGTGCCACACCTTTTTCAAAAGACACCAGAACAAATGGTCTAACTGTGAGAATGTCCAAGACAAACACAATGCTATACTGAACCATTTCAGGCAAGAAGTAAGTCAAGCATTGGTGCCATCAGCAGTACTATGCCATGCTGAGAGAATCCTGCTAGCAGAACACCAGATACCAGAACACTCCTCCTTAGCTGCCCCACTGAGAATGACAGCATCCAGCCTGACACTATACTACACCAAAATACCCACTGAAGAGCAAAGTAATTGGAAGAGTGATAACTGCAGAAAAATAAATAGATGGATTTTATTTGGGAAATAAAACTTTTCCCTTGGATGCAATCCTGCAGTATGAACTTTAAGGGAAGGAAGTGTAATCAGAGAAATCATGGAACATGCTTAGCATAAGACAACCCAGTAAGTCTTTTATTTTCTAATGAGCTTTTCCTTACCCTGCTTCCACTGAAATTCATTTTCCCTGTTCATTTAGTCTCCAGGAGGATAAAATATTTCCTTTGGCTTCCCTCTATTATCAGCCCCAAAAACTGGAAAAACTCCCTTTTCAGTTGTTAAAAAATTCCTTTTCCAGTGATGCTTTACAAGAGGGAAGAGTGCAAGTCAGAAGCATGGGCACAGGATGGGAGCCACTCATTAACACCAACAGATCATTTACCTAAGCTCCTTTTCTATCCAAACTCTTCCTTTCAGCATTTCTGGTCTGTCTCCAGGTTTCTGTTTCTCCCTAAACATGCTGATCCACTGAAGAGATGATCCACCCAGGCAGCAATAGATATTTTTTGCCAGATTAAGCTTTTTTTTAATTAGGAAAATATGCTAAAAGTTTATAAACTTTTTGAAGGGGGTTGTGGATTTTTTTTTGCTTGGGTTGTTTTTTTGTTGTTGTGGTATGCTTTTTGTTTGTTTGTTTTAACACAGAAAGAGAAGCTTGAAGAGCCTCAGAAAAGTGATGCTCTGTGCAACTTCTTCTAGAGATGGGTTTAAGAGACAGATAAAGGCTGTATTTAACCTTCATTATTTGCTTTCACTGTTGAGAAGATCACGTTTGCATATGAAGAGCTTCCCCAAGTTATTTCAAATATTAAGTCCATGTAAATTAAAAATCCAGTTATACACTTGGAAAGAGATGTCAACAGGAACATGTCTTTTGTTTTCACTCTCTTCTACTAACGTAGATGAGACAGTTTCAGTAATCCTGTTCCTGCCACTGAAGGAGACCATTAATCAAATTATTCCAAATATGAATAAAAAACCAATGCAAATGAATGGAAAATAATAGGTATTCAAAAGAACAGCCATGATTATTTTTCAAGGGAGAAATTGTCAAGAAGTGAGAAACAGATGGCTTAAAATGATAGATGAAGACACATGCTACTATGCAAACTAACAGATTTAATTAATTACTCAAATCACGTGGTATTATGGAATGACAATAATGATCCATACAGTGGTGCCTTATCAGCTCCCTTTTAAAGAAAACAAAACAAATTACAACAAAATGAACATATTTACATCCTACAGATATAACCCACAGACCACAAATATATCCTTCAATGTTAGTTTGAGTTTCAACACTTTCCCATCAATTTAATTTTAAAAAATTATGGAACTGTAAAATTGTAAACAAATTCATTCTCTCATCACATTTTTCTTAAGAGATTTACTAAAGCATTTTCAGCGAAATTAAAACTTTACCTTAACTATCTCCTCTATGAAGCAGACATGTGACACAGGATCTCTTTTCTTTGCCAGTACCTTTTGCAAATGCTGCACCTGTAAGAGACAATTTATTGAGAGGGAAAGTGACATCTGAATTCTTACATCCAAAACTGCATGATGAGACAAACAGAAATTAGCTGCAGAGTTACCTGTCCACAGGCAGCACAGATCTGATCCATGAGTTTCTCCATGTTTGTCCAGAGGGCTGCTCGAAAAGCTGCTGTGTTCCCAGGTGTTGGCATAGCAGCTCTACCAGGGCCACCTAAATGGTTTTTAAACATACACAACAGCACATTTCAGCTTCCACAAATGAAAATTAAAATATTGGAAATATAGATCTCTATGCAGTTTGACAAATACTTTTTTTTAAGCCAAAGCAGCCTAAAATACCTTCAGAACAGAGCTTTGTGAATGGCCTCAGTTGTCTCAACTGAGAAGCTGACTAAGGTCTGAAGTTCAGTGGGGATACTTCATGCTCATGACTGTTACATGCTCTACCAATTCAGACCTCCACAGAAACACCACATTAATGCCAACGACCAGTTTTGCAGGATTTAAGAGCAAAGTGAAATGGGAGAGAGAGTAGCTGTGAAAAATATAGCTATTACCAGCTCAGGACTTAAATGCATAGACAAACTGCTAAAAAAAGTGATATTCCAGCTGAAGGGCAGGAGTTTCTAAACAATCACTTCACTTTAGAGAGGATGCATTTCTGTATTATTCCACTGATTATGGTTCTGGACCCCCACTTCGTTGCAGAACTTTTGAAAAAAAATTGAATGTTTGTAACACCAAAGTTCAAATTTGCCTACCCACTCAATTCCTCAGTATTTTTTGGTATTGGAGCTAACTGGGAACTAAATGTTTAATAGTGCAACATTTCTTCATATTGAATAGTCTGCTTTGAAACAATTTTCACCTGACAAAAGCATAACAATGTAGTTGCAGGCTTCTTCCACTGATTAAAAATAATTTCAACCTTTAATCCTCCCACCAATACAAAGAAAGAAGAACTTGGAGTCATCTTTCCATGAGAAACTGCTAAGAAAATGCTACAAATTGTAACCTAATGAGGACAATTTTCTGGGCAAGTTAGGAAGGAGTGGCATGGAGGAAAAAAGGAAAACCTCTGAGCCAAATAACAGACAGACCCGATTTTATCAAATTAAATGTTTTAAAATTAAATGTTTTCTGAGATAGGCTTACTCCCACCCCCTACTGGCTAAAACTAGCAGGGAAACATCTCTAGAACAGGCTTGGATGTGAGTCTCTTCCATTTTATAACATACTGTACTCCTATAAAAATAATCAGTTATCATTCTCTGTAAAACAAGTAACACACCTCTTGCGACTGTTTGAGATGGCTGGGTCAACACTTTGATATCCAAAGCATTTTTAATGTTCTCTTCCAGCACTGTGCAGTATCCATCCACCACATTAGCAATGGTATCCTTCAAAGTCCCAAGATTATGGAAAACCTGAAGAGCAGTTCCCACTTGAGTAGGATTCTGAAGAAAGAAAATATTAAAAAACAACAATTATCTTTAACTGTACTACTGAGATGTTTTATCCATGATGAGACACCATTTTAGTGGGCAAGTTCATCTTTTCAGTTCAGTCTGCTAATTCATTCTGTTTAAGTTACTGGCATCCTTACTGCATAACAGAGAAAGGAGGGTAAAGGAGAGGACTGATTTCCTCTGATCTCTGAGCAATGCTTTGCTTAGATCCTTTTGGTGCTATCCTCTGAATACAAATGGAAAGAAAGGAACTGGAAGCACTATCTACCAGTATCTAACCTGGGGTAGGTTATCAGTGACTGATCCAGAAATTTTGGGGTTAGTTACAGTACAGCTGTATTCAGCTATGGTGTATCTAGTAATATTGCTTTACATGCAGTGCTTGTTACACTACTGTCAGTTAAGTCCCAAATAGGTAATTAAATGTGATACAGGCTTTAAAAAAAGTACTAACGAAGGATAAGAAGCAGCAAGCAGGTCAAGCCCCTGCTACTGACTACTGCAAAATTTAAGCTTGTATTTCTACATTTCTATTTCTAATGTTGACAATAACTTCATTTTTCCTCACAGAAGAAATAAGAAATATAGCAGTGCAGAGATTACCTCCCAAGCTTGCCAAAAAAAAAAAAAAAAAAAACCCAAAACCAACCCAAACAAAAAAAAAAAAAAAAAAAAAAAAAAAAAAAAAAAAACCCAAAACCAACCCAAAAAAAAAAAAAAAAAAAAACCCAACCCAAAAAAAACCACACACTCAACACAGGGGAGTGAAAACTGTCCAAAAACTGTCCAGGTCCACTATTTAAGAGACCTCTGATAAAGATTAAATCTGATGATAATTCCACTTAGCGACACTAAACACTGGCATGGGTGCTATTTAGCAAGAGAAAAGCCACAAATTATTGCCTTTGGAAACTAAGCACTGTCATCCATACACTGAATACTGCTTTTTTAATTAGCATTTGCAGGCAATTAGTGGAGGGGGCAATCCGTTGATCATACACACATTAGAGAAGCATTCTTTTGCCATTTTTCTTAGTCACTTCTGCCAGCAGTAAAGAACATGGTCTGACAGAAATGCTGGCAGTCAGACTGGACAGAAGCATCTGAGAATTCTGTGAGACCCCCAGCACTTGGCACTGCAAAGCCCACTGTGGCTCTGGCCATGGTGCAGCTGCTGTGCTGAGGGTGCCCTTGCTGGTACATCCACCTGTGGCAGCAGGTTTTCTGATCTGTTGGCAAACAATGCTTTCTCCTCAAACCCAATGTTTCAGAGGTCACAGCCCTACAGCTGCACATTCGTGCCATTTTTTCTGGCGTTCCTACAAGAGCAAAACCACAGTTAAAGTAAAAAAAGCCAGATCCTATCTTCTTCCCCATGAGGAGTTTCCAGGTTTAGTGGAAAGCAAAGGAATATTAGGCATGTATTATGGTTTGCAGACCTTATACTAACTATACCAGTTTCTTTTTCCAAACAGTGTGGGAGTTAATGAGCATTCCCAGCATAGTATTACGGGTCTGGGACTTGTAGGTTTAGTTTTTTGACAACTGGGTATGCTGTAAAATTTCTAAGCATCCTGTGGGTGTGCTTGTGGAGGTGGGAAAGTAAGCCATAAAGACTGGAAGATTAATGGGATGTCAGAAAATGAAGAGTACTATAATGCAAGGAGGGAATTTGGGGACAGAATGAACAAGAGAAAGAAAATATAAATGGGAAGAGGATGGAGAATAGAATGAAAAGACTCTGGCAGAAAGAAAGAGAATGAAACTGAAAGGAAGAAAAGATAGAAAAGACACACATCATTTACTGGCCTTTCCTAAATTATTCTAATTTTTACAGAATACTTATACAATTATGAAACCAGGTAGAGAGTCAGTAATACACAATGAATACCTTACTATTACTATAAGAGCGCTCAACTAGATTTCACTCAGGCTCTAATGTTCATGTATTAAATAATAAAAAAATAGAACAGCATTGAAAAGTGAGCTGGGCACTATCCACCCTTAAATAATCAATGGTCAGACACTTATTTTCCTGACAAACAGGCAATACAGGCACAAATAACTGCAGGTAAAAAATCAATCTTAGAGCTACCACATCACGGTTTAGCAAAGTAACTCTGCAGCTACTGGGCAAGAAAGACACTAAAACATACTCCAAGAGAGCCTGAGCTGTATTTCAAAAGAACTGGTTTTAGCCAGAAGTTTCAAACCAAAATACATAATCACGGAAACCTGCTATTCACTCAAAGTATCTTCCAAATCTAATACCAAAATTAAGATCGGAATGGAACAAAGATTATGCAGGTGGCCTATTTCTTATCTGCTTTAAATTGTAAACATGGCCACAGACAGAGGGCTCCTAGCTCATGTATCCATCTTGTATGGAATTAGAGACATACCAAATCCCTGACAATGCAGAACAAAGTGTATTATTATATTTTATTAATTTACAGTAATTTTCTCACCTCAGGAAGCAGTTTTTGTTTCATATGCCCCAGACAGGCTATGTAACAGTCCATTGTTGGTTTATGACTAATCCTAAGAGAATGGAAATTTTTATGCACAGCTAGTTTCTAGGTTTAGACAGTATGTTAAAAGAAGTGAAGCCCCCCTTGTGACAAAAATTATGTGAAAATAAAATGTTGAAAAGCAGGATGGAAATGAATCATTACACTTTAAGGCTTGCATATACACCTCAAAATTAAACAGTTTATCAGTAATACACACTGGACAAAAAGTTGAGAGCCAGTATTTCAGAATTTGCTACCACTAATAGATTTTATTGATAAGATTTTTTCCGTAATATTTTCCTTCTACCTGAGAAAGCTTAAAGCTAAACAGTTCTGAGATTTGAAAAGCTGTCATAATTTTTATCATTTGAAGTTAAAAAGAACTGACTACAACAGTGATCTACAAAGGAAAAGGGAATCACATCAGAGAATAATATTCAGAATAGCTATCCAACAGGAACAATATGGAAAATAATATAACTACTTTTGAGATGGAATTTAATGAGCTCATCAGCAGTATTTTATAATCAAGTTGTCTGCCACTGCAGGCAACCACACTTAGCAATTTTCAAGTGCTCCCCCTAGAATCTCTGTCCATAAAAAATTTGTACATTTGCCATAAACTTGAAGCTATGGCAATCAAAAGAGTAGAGGGCAAAGAGAAACAGAAGAGCATTTAGTAATATGTTAGCAATACAGTATAAGCTAAATGCATAAACACAAGCATACACAAGTGAAGTAAAAACATGACTCCACAAAGTGTAGAGCAACAACACTACCTACTCAAAAATTAACTACAGTGATCTTCAGATTGCAGAAATTATTATGCATCTGGGAGTTAAGGAGAGATGGCATTAAGTCCACCAATAGTACCCTTCTCCATTCAAAGCACTCCTCCATCTGGCAAGTCACAACATAGTATGTTACAGATACATGGAAACTAAATTCCACAAATGTAAGAGCCTAAGAAGACTCAGTGAGTCATCAGTTCAACATATGAAGAAAATAAAAGAAAAATCAACATGCTTAAAAGCTAGTTCTACCACAAAACAAGCCTCACAAATATTTTAAAACATCAAAGTTTCTCAGTATCCATCAGACAATAGATTAAATAGCTTGGTCAGAAGGTTGATACCAGTCACCACTTGAAAAAAAGGTATGAGTACTTCAATTTATGTTTTTGCAAAACAGATACTCATTCAGCAGAAACTATGAAGAGATGTTCACACCAGATGTATTTGCTAATTTTCTCTATGAGAATGAGAACCATTCCTTTTATTGACATAATTTCTGATTGATTTTATCCCATCCCATTCCATTTGGTTGTGTAGATGATCATAGACAAGTAGAAAAATAAGTATCACGCAGTCATTAGAATGAATATGGGGTTTTTTTACAATTACTTCATGTGGTTGTTTCAAAGAGCAGCTGACTGGACTTAATAACCCAGCAGATGCTGTCCAGGCCAGCATAGCAGCTACACTCATTCTCAGAGCACAACCCCATTTGGTCACTTCCATTCCCACAAAGATAATAACCCTGTGAAGACTAAACACAAATGTCTTTAAAGACTTAAATAAATACACCTTACATTTCTAATTTGAAAGTATCTCCTAGGATGGAACCAAACAATTTTGTTTTGTCAACTGCCCATATTGCAACTATTTTATAAGGGCCAAGATTGTAGTCTTTTATTTCATGATTGCCACTAGTATTATCAGAACAATCTTCTGAAAGCATGGCTAAGGAAAGAGCAATAATCTTTTTCATCATTAGAAATGCAGCTTGGATGAGCAAACCTGCTCCTCACAAGGGAGTGTGGTGGTGATACTGAGCTAATTTGGGGACAGGAAGATTCCTAGCATAAGGTTGAACCATAAATAAGAAACTTGTATAACAGGCAAAACTAATCACTCAAGTGCTACAAACACAGCTTCCAAACTCACACTCCACCTTCTCAGGGTACAAGATTCACTGTGTGTTATCCTCTACCCAGTTCTGTCTTAGGGAACTTCACATCATTATTTCTTTGTCCCGTACAAATCTGTCCCAAAGGTCCCATGCCACAGGATTTTCACCTGTGTGGACTATCAACTTCCTTCTCAAATGAAAATGTGTTAATTGGCAAAAATATTTATGGTCAATACTATCTGAGACAACTACTTACATGAAGAAGGAGTGTTACAAATGTAATTACTTGTTGACTTTCATGCAGTTAAATTTCACAAGTACCTGCACCACCAATAATTAGAACAGCTTTCCAAGGAAATGCTCTTTTACAGTACAGTTGGGAAGGACCACATACAGAGAAGTCAAGCTTGGACTTTCTAAGTAAGTCCCTCACTTAGAAATTACGTTCCATAGCTACTAATGCATAAAAGGACATTTCTATTTTGCTTATTAAAATCAGAACAGTGGCTCTGACTGAAAATCTTTATCATTCTGCAGAGAACAGATAACCCTGTTCAGGAGAGGCTGTGGCAGAAACCCAATAGAAAATTTTCACTGCTTATACATAGATAGATAGATAGATAGATAGATAGATAGATAGATAGATAGATAGACAGATAGATAATGCAACAGCTGTGATTTCAGTGTGCTGTCACATCGTTACCTCAAGCAAAACATATACCATGTCCCATAAACAAGCAGTAAAAGTGTAACACAGCTCAAAAATAATTACATACATTGCTTAGTTGAAGGAAGATTCATAATTACTAATTAGTCCAGGAATCACTGAAACAGAGTGGTCTGACAACATGGCGAGCAAATCCCTAACCATCAAGAAATAATCAGCACTAAAACACAACAATCCCACAACAGGATGCACACTGAAATAACCAAACTCGTAAACTAATGTATATTTTCTGACAAGGAACACAAAAGACTACTGCAATCCTTACAGAGTAAGTGCAAAAAGAGCTTCCAGATTATACTTTTGAGTATCTTCAACTGACATTTAGTATTAACTAATTTCATTTGACAGAAGATTTGCTATATTGGGAGCTCTTTCACTTTTTAAAGTTTACTTCATACAGCTTCTTTTGTTTGTAGGAGATAGCAGTTGCAATTTCCAACACAGCACATCTTTACAAGGTCCAAAAAAGACCCCTTTGAGATGCTAAAAATCCCCAGTCAGACGTTCCTTTACAGTGTTTGTCCCTTCTCCCCTCTCACTACCATTACAACGTGCTGCCTCCTTCCAATAATTTTATCTATAATACTATACTAATATACATAATACTAATATACATAATACTATCCCTAGTGACAAGTACTACTCGAAGACCAAGTGATTGAGAAAGTTTTGCAAGCACTTGCAGCTACCCAGTTCTTAGTCATCTCTTGCAGACATCAGAAGTGAAAAAAATGAGAAGTTACTCCAGGAAAAGCTGCAGTTCAATTTAAAGAGCTCAAGCAGGGAAGCAGTGAAGAAAACTTGGCCACCTAAGTCACAGCCAAGGCAAAATGACCTATTGAGAAGAATTAATAACTTAGAAGGGTTGGAATTCTTGCTTTGAGGTATAACTTAGCTATTTTAATTGTAGAAAACGTTACAAAAAACTAAAAGTAGAAATTAAATGCCAATTAAATTCAGTTTCAGTCTAAAAAGAGTATTTTATTCCATTTCCAAATGTCCATGCCTAAAAAAAATTAATTGATATATCACTACTCCTAAAAATGAACCTACTTAGGGAAGCTCATCTCTGTGTTCATTATCACCCCATCTGTCTTTTACTCTGTTCATCTCTAAAACCTGAGCAATAAATGAAAAGGTCAAATTGACAATGTAAAGCCAGAGAATACAGGCTTCCTTGTAATGATATCCCAGATCTTCCTGTTTTGGTCTTTGCAGTGTTGGGAGGAATGAGAGGTTAAAATATTATGATTTTCTATACAAATATCACAGGTAATAATGATGTAGCACATTGGCTAGATTAGAAAAGAACATTTTAAGCCTTAAGAGGCAAGAGTCCCAAAGCCAAACATTTAAATATGGTTAGGTTATAACATCTACCTTATGTGAGCCCGTGTTTGAAATACACAACCTCTTTTGGTAGAAGGACTTTCACAGGAAAGGAGAACAGCCACAAAGCACAGTTATAAACCTCACCATGTCCTCAAACTAGGTCAGCCTTTTGTTTCTTAGAATAACAAGAAGGAAATAGTAAGAAGCCTTGCACTACAAAGGTTGAGGAGGGAAAAAAAAAGAAACAGTAGCAATAAAATACTAGAAAGCAAAGAAACAAGATTTTTCAACACAGCTAAATAGCTTGCCAAAACACTTATTCACCATAATAGTGTAATCAAAGCAACAGATGGCTAAGAGCTAATGGGACAGAAAGGCATCAGGAACTGTTGTAAAGAATTATCTCATGAAACATCAAGCAATGTTCCAAAGTTTACCAAGCCTTAGGCTATCAACGTGACAGCAATTTCAAAGAAATTATCTGGCACCTCTGAGGACAGATCAGCTACATTGACTAGCCCACAACAATTACAAATTTTATCCTACAATGCTCTATTTGAGTGTAGGAAGAGTATAAAGTCTATAAAGAGTAGAAATGATACAAAATTTAAAAACCTAGTCAGGCAACATGGAAATGGGGGCTTCTGAGCCACACCAAGCTTCTTAAAATGCTTCTTTTACCTTACACAATTTGACCAATCTCTAAAGCCCTTACGGATAACAAACCAGGTCACATTTGAAGATGTGGCTCCTCTATTAAAAACACAGCTGTCCCTTTCTGATGAAGTTTAGAGAGCAGAAGGCGAGACTGCAGCACCTCCTGTCCTTGTGCAACCCCGACTTGCACCTGCTGAGTCAAGTCCCATTACTGAAGAACAGAAATATAAGGACACAAAATCTCATTACTAATTTTGATATTTGGACAGAAGCTTGTGACCAGATGTTTTCTTCCACCTCACAATATCATTATGTACGTGCTCACTCTATTAGATGGTTCAACAAAGCCATTACAAAACTGAAATGTCGAGTTTCCCTTTTAACTCAGTCTTAACAATCAACATTAGGAATTAGCTGCTGAAGGGTTATAACATGTTTTTCTCTCTCAACAAAAAAAATCTATCTCAGAAAAAATATCCTTTAAATGGTATGCTCTGAATGATTTAAATATCTACCAAAAGCCATCTGGGTTTTCTTGTTCTCCTTCTAGTCTTTGCAACAAGATAATAATTACCTATGCAAGTGACAACATCTCATTTCTGGGATCTGTGCATATATTGTCAACAGCCCCCAAGTGCCCTCAAGTATTTAAAAGGAATGAACTTTAAGAAGCTATTTAATTTTAAATTCTTTTTAGCTAATATTTTTGTACTCAGCTACAGACAGACTTCCATCATGGTCAGATTTGCTGTCAGATAGAATTTTAAAACATTTTTTTTCTTCCTAATATGAAGTTCAAATTCATTGTATCACACACCTACAGGAAAGTCTGTAGATAATTTGGTGAAGAACTGTAGGCTGCCAGGACTGCTGGAGATGCCCTAATCCACCTGCTTGCTCAAAGGAAGGTTTACCACAGCAGGCTGCTCAGGAATGAGCCAGAAGACACTCTTCCTGCTCCATTTTCCCTTCCTAGCTCTTCTTACAGTTCCCAGAGAATGCAACAATGGATTTGTGCAGTCATTTTCATCAAGTTTTGCTGAGGCCAGCTTAAAAGAGAGCAAGCACATGTAAACATCCAAACATGTCTTCAGTGCTGGCAGTGTTACCCACACCCTGATAGCAGTCTGTCTTCCAAGTCCTCTTGTAAATTTGTCCACTGGGAGAAGCATGACAAAACTGTCCTCTGTTTGTTACAGATTCTACATTTATAGAAATAGATTTTATATTTCTAGGCTTTTTTTTTTTTTTTAAAAAAAAAAGGTCAGTCCCTTTAAAATCAAATGGGCAAAGCTGTATCATAAAAAAACTTTACTATGAAGGAAAAAAACTGAAGTCCTCTGCAGAAAAAGAAATACTGTGCCTAGCTTTGCCTGCAACTAACACAGACATTGGGATCTAGTTTGGCCACTGAAAAAAGGCTGTGCCCACCCCTCACTTCAGCTGTCAGCCAGCAATGCATTCTGAAACCTTCACACAAATGGGAACTTACTGAGGGTGATGCCTGCAGCAGGACAGAAAGGAGGTGAAAGAGAAGAATAAGCAGCTGAATGCACCTCTTCTTCCACACAGATGACATTATTCATCACCCAAGAACTGCAGTATTTTGATCCAAGATTTCTCCTTTCTAATGCTACATACTGTTCAGTTCCCTATGTCATTCCAAGCTTATTCAAAGCTTTAAATCTTTTTGTTACCATAAATGTAACATAATGTACGATAATGCAGAATTTCATGTGGCACTGAGTAGCAGATCAAGAACACGATGAAGCATTGATTTTTTTCTGAGAAGATTAAGACAGAGCAGACTTTTAACCTGAGAAAGAGGCAAAATGAATTATATTATCTTGTTTAGATGAGTATCATGGTTAGTCGATCATATTTTTCACTCTGCTCTATGCAGATGTGGCTTATTAATGCTTTGTATGTTCTTCTTGGATCACCTAATTGCATTATTGCAGAACCCGTTAACAATCAACAGTCAACAGTACAAACCACAAATAGAATTACAGTCTGGGAGAGGTGTTTAACAATAACATACTATCTTATCTGGAGAGAAAGAACCTCAGTGTAGCTTTAGTTTTGAAGAGACACAGATACACAAAGTAAAAATTTAAAAGGCTGGGATGTATTATACAGAGATCTAGCCAAAGCCCACATCAGTCTCTGCTCAGTTGCATCCCTGGAATTTAGCAAAATTTCATATATGCTGTTCACCTTTCAGTATCTAAAGCAAATCAGAAATATTTTAATCAATTTGGTATAAAAGCCTCAAATGGACTAGGACTTTAGAAGACAACTTTATTTAACCTCATTCTATAAAGAATAGACCCATATAATTAAAGCATTACAATGTCTGATAAAGAAAAACCTTCATGGTTCCCATTCCAGTCTTACCTCAGCTGTTTTCAACAAGATCTAATCTTAGCCTACCTTTCTGCATCTGTAGCAGTGCAAACACCACTTCCTTATTTCACTGCTCTACCTTTTCCATCCCCCAGTCCATCCTCCAGCCCTTCTGCAGTCTTGCTCTCAGAACAGCTCTTTCCATTCATATCTTTCTCTTTGGAGTTACCTTCAAGACCTAAACTTAGTTTCCAGTTTCTGTACTGACACATAGTGTTCCCAGTCTCCTTCCTTCTACCCCTACAGTATATTTTATTTACAAAGCCTTTCACAGCTGAGGAGTTCATAGCAGTGACCCAGGCCTCTCTGCATATAAATAGGTGAATCAATAATCATATTTGCATTAACTATCTTAAAAGTACTAGAATCAGATAAATTCTTGACCTTGTAGGTATTATCTAGTCTTACTGCAGTTTCGCTTTCTCATTGTGGTCAGAGCTGTCCAAGACATAATGGTTGACAGTTTTCCAGTCCAGAGAAAACACCTAAACAGATGGACAACCAGAACACAGAAACAGACTAGGCAACAGCCTCTAATTTAAAATAATTTCTGTCTGCAAAGAAAGCTCAACTCAATATTATTAAACATTCCTGTGTTTTCATGACGGATATTCTAAGAGGAGTAATTTTTTAGTGATCACAAATGACATTTACTAATTGGTATGAAACCAAACTAAGTGTTTCATATTTCAAAATAACTAGTCTCAATGGGGAGATCTAAAACATTTTTAATAGCTTTCTAAGGTATTCTGATTTTCTTTTTCCCCATTCACACACTGCATAGCTACTAATTCCTTAGAATTTATTAATACCTAAAATTTTTGGAACTGTAATGCCATCTGAAGTCTTCAAAAAGCATTATTTAATTCTAAGTTAATATGTATTTAAAACATCATCTACAATGGAAGATTAAGTTTTCATGTTTAGTTGACAATTGGTCAAATCAATTGATATGAATCTCCAAAGAAAAGGGGCAGAAGTGAATTTAAAAATTATCCAGCTGATCCTCACATAAAATTGTCACTAAACAGAATACAAAGATTTTGGCAAACAGCTAAGTGGTGATTCATAGCAGAGTGAAGGGATATAAAACATTAATGACTTCTCAATTTTCACCTATTACTTTACCATAAAAGACAGTTATATAAAAATATTGTTTAGATCAGATGCATTTTCAGGAATACCCGTTTATAGAATCTATTTATAAAACACTTTCTTGCACTATCATAAAAACAGAAGCAGAAATTATGAGATTAGCAGGACCACACAATAATAAATCCTTACAAATAAATACTGGAAAGTGAAGGCTATTTGTTGTGCTGCACTGAAACATGCAATAAGGTACTTGCAAATACTCCATTATCCAGTCACAGATTTTTGGTCTAATTCTGCATTTATGAGTCACAAACACCTACACATAAAAAAAAAAAAAACCAGAAAGAAAGAAAAAAACCCCAGACACATAATCTGTCAATCCACTTTGATTAACCATTTTGAAAGGCTAGGAGCAGTGAAGAGTTTTACTTTTATAAAAATACCATGTCATAGTTGGACATCAATTGCATTAGGCTTCCTAAATTACCTCTATATAGGGCAAGTGCACAATGGCAAAGTGATATAAAGCTTTCTACATCACAGAGCAGACAAAATCTGCACAATCCCATAATCTGTTTCTAATTCAGTATATATCTTTTAATAAATGTGCACAGACTCATGAAAATCTGAAAGATCAGGATCTCACAGGACAAAAGAGACTACCACCATGTCTATTATTGTCAAGGCTTCATAACTCCCCAATAAAAAGTTTAAGACAAAATGTGAAAACAAAACCTTTGTAGATTTAAAAAAAAAAACCAACAGTTTTTCTAAATTTGCACACTATGAAAGATTAATTTACTAGTTCAGAGCGACTTCTTCACCAAAAAGTATTTTTCTCCCTTTATAATCTTTTAAGAACAGCAGTATTTTTTAAATTAAAAAAAATATGTCTTCGTTATGTATTCTCTGTTTATTAGATATTGCTTTCCAATACTTCTAGCAGCAACAAACATGACCACCAAACATTATAAAATATGCCCAGGAACTTCAGTGACCACAGAAAGACAAAATACTTCAGCATTTCAACTCACATTTTTGGAATACCCCCAGGAAGTGCCATATTTAAATGATTAATCACCGGCATTCCAAATATTTACTTTAACACAGAAACAATAATCTTCATAGAGATATATAGATGTATGTACACTATTATGCATCAGCATAGTGCTGGAACAGACCAAAGTGAATCTATCAGTTGTAGCATTACCAGCAGTACCAGGTTTGTGTCGTTTTTTATCTTCTGCATACTATACTAATAACAACAAAACTTATTTGGTGGTGTGTTCTTTAGCAAGGGCACAGAGAACAAATACCAAGTGACTTGGGATCTAATACATTCACATCATGCTTTGATTTTCCATCTGAAAAATATGCATCAACATCCACAACTGAAATGTATGCTAAAGATATATTTGTTTAGCTATTGCTCTCTGCAACACCTTCTTTTGAGCTTTGTGAATAATTCATCTGCCTACGTCTTCTTAAAAAGCCCACAAAAACAAACAAAAACATCTGGAAACACTTATAAGTTAGATTTTAGAGCAAGTTAGATATTTAGAGCAAATATCTCACCAACCATAAAGGACAATATTGCTACCACAGCATTATAATACATTACATAACTGAGAAATTTTAGGTCCCAGATAAGTTCATTGCAGAAGATCTAACTGCAAGTCTGAGCCCAAAAATGCATATTCCCCAAGTGAAAAGCGAGAATATATATTTTCCCCTCAACACTGCTCTATTCACTTCCTTCCTCTTCAACTCTGACTGCAGAGGAGACACTAGAGTCTGACAAATACATGGACTTCTTAAGCAGCTGAAGATTCACTTTCATTTGAAACTGTTGTCGTGACAGGTTTCCATAGTACCTTCTTGCAGCAACCACTGTTTCTGCCTTCTATATTTCTATTTTAAAAAATAACTTTGAGTTCCAAAAGAAGGGGAGATTAAAAAAAAAAAGAAAAAAAAAAAAAGAAAGCATGGACAGGGGGGAATGCCTAACTAAACTGCCTCTGCATCACAGCCAGAGCAGCAGTAGAAAGGAAATGATATACTAGAAGACACTGTTTGCTGTCTCTTCTCCTTTTGCAGGTTTAAATTACCACAGTATGGGAAAGCTTATTTTTAACATCAGTTTCAACCATGTGAATTTCTGGGTAAGAAGTAATAGCAGCACAGTTAAGGAACAGCCTGCGAAATAGCAGTTCTTGCAATGACTTGAGCCTGGTTTTAAGTTATAGGGAGAAAAAAAAAATCTATTTACTAGAGTTCAGACTCAGCCTTGCAAGACATGATTTTCAGCAAGTCACTGAGGCCAAATTCACAAAATAAGCCAAGAGCAGAACTTCCCAAATACACTGTCCGCACTGGACTACAATTATTCTTCCCTTTGCCCCAGGAATATCACATCCCTTGGGTCTACACCATCTTTATTATGTAGATCCAACCCCTAAGCACAAACAAATTGTTTTGCCTGCATGATGATAAGCACGTAAAAGACCACCCAGTGCCATGCCTTAGTCCTGAGCCCTTTGGCAGCCACAGCAGTGAGTGACCACCCCAGCCCTGCCTGCTGCTCAAGGGCAGGTCAGTCTCTCCCAAATGAGACACAAGGCAAAGCCCTTCAGGCTAAGGATGACCCTGGCCTTCGTTCCAACTTCCTGCAGTGTTTTAACACTTCTTCTCCAGCACTTTCATTGTTTTCATCACTTGTGCAGTTAAAGAAGCAGTCACCCATGCCTAGAAGGAAGCCCCAGGTACTTATGCTCAGGAAAAGTAGTGGCTGGTGAATCCCAGCAAAACCAGCCCTACAAGAGCTGTAAATGTGTGCTGAGGCTCAGTTTTGATACACTGACTGCAAATCAGTGTAACAAATCTCTGCTGCAAATCTCAAATCTTCAACGCTTAATTCACCAAGTGCATAATTCAGCTCACTTAGTTCACCCAGAAGACTGAAGGGCTTTTGTGAACACCACTCCTGTACCTCACACCACACTCCCACCACCACAACCCATACTGTGCAAGGCAAGACCTTGGAGTCTGCCACATTACTGATCTGTGCATGACCTCTCACTCTCTCAGCTTCTGTTCTTCACCTGCAAAACACTGACATTGGCACTTCACCTCTGTCACAAAGCTGCTGTAGGGGTAACAGCAACAGCAACAGCAAGGAATTCTGGTAACACAGATTATGGAGTCATTTAAAGTAGAAAGACAGAACTAATTCAGGTAAACTTTTACTGAAAATGCTAGTCTCTCAGCTCAAAACATAAAATACAGAATATCAGAGAACAAAACAAGGTGTAGCAAATATGAAACTTGCCACAGGGAATTTCTGGAAGATGCCTAAAAGTTTCTCAACCTTGGAAGCTGATTTCCTTCTATGGAAAACCTGGGCAATACATTATCAGAAGAGATGCTTATTGATTTATCATTAATACCAAGAATTAATCTGATTCAATGTTGCAATTTAGTACTTTCTCTGAATTAACAGGCCTATTAAAAAACATGCAGATATTTGTAACAGCTTGCAAAAGACTTAAACAAAAGATGACATCTGAGCATGTCGGCTAAAAATTGTATTTTCTTAGCTATGTACCAGTAAATAAAGCCCCATGGACTGACAAGAAGTAAACACACTAAATGATACATAGAACTATGCACAAGGTCTCTGTAACCATTAGGTACATTTCATGTGATGTTAGATACTCCTTTTTTGAGAAAATTAAATTATTATTTTAGCTTTTATGCTATACATACATAATTTAGTACCTCTAGTTACCAAGCTAAATATAAAGAAGTTGTCTTCACTCTCTGGTCAAACAGACATCCTAAATAAAGAAATGCCATTTAAATTGTGGACTGTTGCCAAAATGTTTAACGACTGAAATTCACTGATTTTGTTTTTTTTTTAAATTGACATTCTGAGGAATTCCCAGAAACATTTTCAGTCTGCAATACTGTACTTTATCTGCATTCAGAGAGGTTCATACTGGGATCACTAGTATGTCGTACACATTTTTAATAACGCTGTCATACGCTAAACAAGTGACGATGAAAACCACACAATTTCAGTTTGAATATGACACTATCTCCAGTGGAGAAAAGGTACAGCTGATAGAAGGGAGAGATGTGGGGGACAGACAACTGAAGGAAATTGTCTACTGCCCCTTTCAGTTTATTAATATAGTATGATGCCATGTTACTGCAAGTGCTAAGTTCTGCAGTGCACTGAGCTTTTTATGTATAATTTGCATTGTGTCTTACTGCTTAAGTTCTGCGGCTCCACTTAATCTACACAAGTGCTGTGTCGATCTTCACTCACCTCCAGTATAACTAATTTTCATGAAACAATGTAGAAAGAACTCAAAACCTATCAGGATACATGCGTTAACTACTATCACGATACATGTGTTAACTACTGTACACAAATATTATCTATCCATAATGTGCATTTAAATTCCTAAGATGTGAGCCATACTCTACCATTTCTTTACATGACTATTATCTCTACATCTGCACACAAGCTTTTCAATGCAATCTTATATTAAGCAATTGAGTGGGTGCAGTGAGTACAGCACAAATATTTTGAGAGAAATTCCTGACTGGATCCTTTCAAATTATTTGCAGTATCTTAGAAGAACATTACCCCTCAAAAGGCCAACAGAGTTCCTTTGATTATTTCTGACATTGTGTGTAGAGCATTTCTGAGACATACAGAGAGCCCCAGCAAACCACAAACATATGCACTCCATTTCAACCTCATGCTCTAATGTAAGAGATTTAGTAAATACCAACAGATAGTTTAAGCACACACATCTACACATATTTCTGAAGATCTAGTATTATTGAAACACACACTTTTACTTGGGACAATATACTATTCAGACTTGGCTCTTGACAGCACTCATCATTGGAGCATCCTTTTCTCAGACAGCATTCCTTGCTTCCGAGAGCATAAATTCCTCCCTGCTCTATTTAACAAATGTAATACCCATTTTGCCTGTCCAACAAGCAATTATTTCACTATTTGTGCTTTCCTAATTTGAAACCTGATACTTTTTTTTCTTCAGCAACTTTTTATTATTTTATTATTTATTATTTATTAGTTACTTTTAAAAGTTTCTTTGTCTTCTCTTTAACACAAATGTTATTAGTTTTTCTTGGGGTTTGCTTATCACAACCAGCCACTGATATCCTTGCAGGTAAGAGGGCTCCAGGTAAGAGCTACTTAAAAATGTCATCATTCAGATTTTCAGCATTCTGACAAACCACAAAGATTCCTTCTTTTTTTGTCACTTGCAAAGCATGCTGCTGGTCTAGATACATGAGAGAGCAAACTGTTGGTATTGAATGCCCTTCAGCCCTATCAAGTAGTGTGCCAATGGATTTACAAACTCATCAGTGTGTGAAATACAGTATTGAATTATCAACAAGGTGATTCACTTTGTTTACAGCAGCAAATATTTTCCATTAGTGAAATCTGAAATCCATTAACAATGTGAGTATCTTGTCAACTGTAAATCATAAAGCAAACACAGGGATGCCCAACCCTTCTGGCTGGGGAGGCCACTTGCCTTTGTGGAAGTGCAAAGAAGGGCCATAGGCCACATTCCCTACCCTGTGAAAAGACTACAGTAAACACACACAAGTGGTGTTGTGTGTGTCAGAGATGTCACACTTGCTGGGGAGCTGGCCCTCAGCTGAGCTCTTATGTGAGCACCCCCTGCAATCTGCTGGACGATCTGTTCTGCTGTCAGTTCCAGGACACAACATCTAAATTTACCACACAGATTGAAAATATCTTCAGAAGGAGTTCAAGTTTACTTTCCTTCTATAAAACAACAGTTATCTACAGATGAAACTACAAGCCACTTAGCAGAAGTTTACCCAAACTGTTATTCATAAGCCCAGTTTTCATTGCTCCTCACTTGACTACCTCTCAGGTTAGTCCACATCCTTCTCGACATGTTGAATTCACTACTAGAACCCCCAGGGCTGAGTAGAGTATAAAGGTTGCTCTACTGAGTAGAACTAAGAAATTACTCCAGGTATACTTTTGTTTACACCTCCCAGTACAATATTTTGTCTCCTTTGTATCTACTTGACACGGCTTGTAATTCAGCTTGTAATCCACTATAACTTCAAAATACCCTTCTGCAGGTCTCCTATCCCACAGCTGTTTCTGCTATACAGCCAGGCTTTTCTTCCCTTCTTCCTTTTCTTCATGTAGTACCTTACACTGTTCCTTTTTAATAGCATCCTAGTTTTTCAAATCAATTTCACAAGATCGTTCTAATTCTGTCCTTACAAGACCTCTTAATCCTTCTTAGACAAGTGTACCCTGCAAATTTAATAAGTATATTCTGTATTCCATCATCCAGACCATTAATGCAAGCACTGAATAGTGCTAGCCCTGGGGCAAATCCCTGCAGAACTTCACTGGATACAATTCTTCCATACTGGAAGAAAATCAACACTGTGTATAGTTTTCCAAACTGTTCTGCATTGATCTTGTAACAGTTTAAGATTATCCTTACTGTTAAGTCTAGATTATTCTTCCTCAGTTTGAATTTGAAAATGCCTCAGGTAAAGACAAATTACAGACAAATAATTACAGACAATTACAGACAAAATATCAGACCCCACCTTTCACACCTCCATCCTCTAAACCGGGCAGCCTTTAACAGAAGGAAACTGAGCTGGCCTGACAGAACTCACTCTTGAGAAACCTGTGGTGGCCATGAGGCTGACTCAGCACACGTGTGGTTATAAGAAGTGCTGGGACACCAAGAAACTGTGGGAATGTGGGCTGTGTTCATTCCCACAACAATTTTAAGGTCTGTGCACAGGAATGTATCAGGGGAGCATCATGGAAGGCACTTGCCACAGGCAGCATGGCCCTTGGCACACAGGGAGCTCTCAGAGGCACACACCAGTCTGGGCCACTGTCCCAGGGGCTACATGTGCCTCACAGACTAAAGGTTGATTGCCACTACAGCACATCATCCTAAGCACAGATATCAGCTGCTTAAAATGTAACCCAAAAAACTATGTTGAGGTGGAATATTCTGTGGAAAGAGAACATTCTTTTTGAACACTGGATGAAATTACCAGAAAAGTATTACCCTTTTCCAGGAGAGAGTAAGTTACATACACTCTTTCAGCATCCAATTCCTTTTTTGAAATCCAAATTAGATAGTCTCTAAAACTTGCCTTTTAAGGATTGAAGGTGGTGGCTGAGAAATTCTAGAAACAATAGTTAAATCTTTAGCTGTCAATTGGTACAAGTCTTCTTCTAGTATTACATAGTCCTGTGACACATTACCACTTTTAAATAGTATCTAATGTATTTTAACAGCAATGTTAGAAGGAAAACTTAAATTCAATCAATACATTTGGAAGCCAAAAGATTTGTTAACTCAGAAAGACATTTACTTTCAGAACCATAAAATATTAATACAGCAACATGACTGGGAATGCCAAGAGAAGTATTTGAAAGATAATTTTAACCTTCAAGATGTGTTGCAAAATTACAGGTGCTGTACTTACTCCCAATTAGCCTATCTTCTAATTGCTGACACTGCCCAGTAACATGACTGTTTAGTGATAAAGGAACACTTCAATACTTGTTTCATTAATATTTTTAGTTTTGGACTTCTGTTCCATCATCTAATGTCATGTATTGCTGCTAATCATTGTAATAACCCCCAGTTTTCAGTTTTTCATCGCTGACTTCTTTAATTGATCTTGATTATTCAAAGGAAAATGATTTGCACAGAGAAAATGTAAAAGAATTCAAGAATGCCCACAGTAATAAATGAAAATTGGACAATTAATCTCATGTAGGAAGCAGCTGAGCTTTTTTTTTCAGACTGATAGCCTGGTCAGAAAATCAGCTGCTGCTGCTGTGAATCCAGCACCTCCTCCAGCTTAGAATCCTTAAAATCCTGCCATTGCATGTCTGTACAGTACCTGTACATATTATTGTCCCACATACATGTACACTTTGTTACACGGACTATAATAGGGAAAAATTGCTTTGCTATCTGTTGAAACATTAGCACTGCATTTTTCAGGAATACATTTTCTCCCTTAAAAAACCAATCACCTAACAGATACATTCATGGGTAAGTTAGCTAATCTTTTTGGGTGTTTTCAATTCTTTAAATCAAATTGCATCTCCTCTACAAAAATGTTCATCAGCTCTTAAAGATTATACAATATTACTTACATAAGAGATTATATGTATGTACTCATACTGATTCTTGAGTCATACTCCCCTTTCACCTTAACATCTATAGTAACTCACAATTCAGAGTCTTTCTTAAGCAAAACTCTTTGATGGCCACCTATGATTTCATTAATAAGAATGGAGACAACCTGAAACTAAAGGAGGACTGGTGTTAGTCATATGATTTCATTGCAAAGTTGGAGCAGGTGAAGACCATAGATACCTTCACATCAGCAATAAGGCGTGCCAGAATTTACTACTTCCAGTTACGTAATGTTAGTAATTCCTCACAATGTCTGTATCTGGCCCTGGATATTATATAAGATTCTGAAGATGCTTTTGTTCTTCACTAGTCTTTTAAAGTTTTTTTGTCCAATAATTTTTTAAATAAAGCTACACAGCATTTAAAAATGCAACAAAACTAAAATATCCTGTCCAATGAGGCATTTGTATGTCCTTAAATTCAACAGAATTTGTCTTCCACACTAGTTCCTATCAAACCCAATTACAGCTGATGCCAAGAAACTTGGTCCTCTGGTAAAATGCAAAAATAAAAACCACACGTTTCCAAAAGTTTAGAGAGAGTTGTCCCCTCTTCTCTACACAGCAAGTGTCTGAAACACTTTGTCTTCCCAAGGTGTTTAAAGCATTGTATCTGTGCCTTTGATATCTTATCTCAGATTCAGATGAATCAGAAATAAGCTAAAAATATTCTTTATCATGGAAAAAAACCATAATACAGTCTTTCATGTTTTAGCATTTCAGAGTAAGAGCCTGAAATAGTATTCCACCCACACTCAAAAAATTGAAGATATGCAAAAACTCCCATGTGCAACTTTATTATCTATTATTGAGATGGGAAAATGACAACATTGGCAAAATTTTGCCATTTTTGGTAATAAAGTAGGAAAGCAAATGAATTGGCTTCAGTCCTGAATCTTCTAGTGAACAGCTGGGAAGGAGGAAGCAAACAGCAGCATCCTAAAAGCCAAACTGAAAGAGACGAGCCACGGATTGAGAAAAGGTAAAGAGAATGCCTTACTCTCTCTTCGGCCTGATAGAAAAAGGGCAAAACAAAGAAAAAATAATTGTAATTTATGTAGTAATCCTGATTACACGCTGATGCTTGTTACAGGGGTGGATTAACACAAATAACATAAATACTTACCACAAAATTAAATACAAGCTATGTGCTTTATTCCTTGGAAATAAAAATTGGCCTTTTTTCCACTGAAAAGCTTTCTAGAGCTATTCACTATAACCATAGATTATATTCAACTCTACCTTCAGCTATTTTTACCTTCCTTGTCTTCTCTCTCCTCTAGTTTATTTTTACTAATACTCAACCAACACGTACAAAACAACTCGTAATTATTCCAGTGAAAATTAAAGGTAAGTGAAAATTCACGATTACTTTTTAATTATAGATTCTTCATTACTTAACAACATTTCTTCAACAGGGACTGAATTCCAAAGAGAGTATGCTATGAAATATTTCTGAAGGCCATGTAAAAAACATGCTTCCTGTGAAAGTCTACAGCAGTAGTGAATAACAGGTGGGAAGGTCCAAAATGTGAGAAAGACTACTATGATTTTCGTGGATTTTTTTAGCCTTCATGTATTATATATCTGAAACTATGTATTTCACAAATCTTCTCTTGCAGATTTTGATAAAATAGGCATCCCTGCTTTGCTTTCCACATCCTCATACCATGGGCAGGTCTGTGGTAGAGGAATAGTTAAATCAGTTCTCAAACTCAGGCTACTCTTCCTGCAGCAGATAATAAGTAATATTCTTCTCCAATGCACAACTGGGGTTTTTTTTGGCCAGGAAAAAACAATTTCAAAGGTGGCCTAAATGTATTTCTCCGAAGTTAGATCTAGCCAAATAATAAGCAAACAGCAGCCAGAGTATTTTCAAGTTGTGCCAAAGTATTATGTTTTGGCAGATTTCTAGAGGGAAAGGTTTACACAAAAATCATCAGTAATTGAATCAACTTAAAACAGCTGTTAACACAGCATGGTTAAGCACAGCCCACTAAAAGGTTTGCTACCAAGTACTGCTTTTGCACAGTTAGTTCTTTGGGGGTGGAAATATGTGGTATATTCATAAACTTCGAACAATTACAAGAAACAATAAAGCACCAGTTGGTCTACTATCAGACCAACTGAGACAAATTCTGAATATTTAGAACACAAGAGGTTTACTGAAAAGCAACTATCAACAACTATTTAACACCAAAACACAGTCAAAACATTCACATAACAAGCTGTGAAAGGGTCAAGAAGGGAAGACCACCCTACGAGCTATACACAACATACAGAATAAATGAACTGTAGAAACTGTCAGCCTTTTGCCACTCCTCAGCAAGCTGTCTTGTAACATCTCATTCTATGCAGAAACACAGAGGTAGCTTTAAGGCAAATAAACAACTACATACAGTTTAGCTTTTCAAGTTGTAAGACTAATGAGCAGATAAAGGCTTCTTAGTTACACAAACACTACACCCCTCTAACCTCTACCTTACAGAGGGCAGTAACACACTGTAACCATGCCATCATCTGGGATCTCCCACAGCTTCCCAGCCAGCCCAGGTACACTTTCTGACCCTTTTGATAGATTCTAGACTGAGATTTTGATTTAAAAACAGGTATCTCTCCTACAGGTCTTCTATCTACTGACTAAGCCTGGAGAAAAATATTACCACATCATTCACACACTCAGAAACAGTGATTTGCTGGTTGGAATAAAATTATGTATATTTGTTCCTAATGGGCAGTTGTCAAGAAGGCTTTAGATATTTTGCTCAGTCTTTACCCATCAGACTCTTAATATCCTTATTGACACTGATACAAATATTAAAACTCTAGAGGATCAGCTCTTTATCATCGATCTGAACAAAAATTCACTAATTATAGTAATTTAGACTTGTTTTCTTTTCTGAATTAGATCCTGGTTCATGAGCCCCTTCCCTGGAAAGGGTTCTTTTAGCAAAATATACTAAATTGCTGGCATTTCTGTTCACCCCTGTGATTTAAAGTGGAGTGTCAGGGTTTATTTTGAAAAGACAAAGTACAGAATCTGCAAAACATTCAAAAATATACCATTCTAGAATGATAGACTTCAATGTCCTTTTTTTTTCTTTGCCAACTTAAGACATGCTATGGCAAGAATTTCTGTGATCTGAATCCTCCACTTGCCTTATTAACTTGTGCTGTTTCTCTAAAGAGATGATGAATCCTTGTTCACCCTCCTGGTTTGCTGACAAAGAACATAACAGCATTGCAGAAATTACGGTTTCTTATCGATCATTTGAACTTTGCTTGTTGAATCATTACATCAGTGAAAATGCTTGTGTCTGTATGCATACAAAATCTCAAGGGCAATAAAATATTCTTTAACCTTCTAAAGGATCAAAGGATGACTTTATAATATAAGAATAAATCCTAAAATACATCAGTTTCTTCCCCAGGCCTAAAGTGCTAAACAGTCCTACGCATCCACTCCAAAGTGGCAATGAGAATTGAAGGACTAACTCTAATCCTGATCTAGGTATGGTAAACTGCACTATATAAGAGATCATCTTTCACCCAGCAGGGATGATGATAATTGAACAAATCTTGTAATAAAGGATCTTGATTGGCTCCGGCACCACTAAAGTACTGAATTTCATGAGTAGGCATTGACTCTCCAAGGAGATGTAATTTAAACACGGATTTACACCCTAAAACATAGGATGCTTTTCATCAGAGAAAACTAAACCCAGCCTTTTCAATGCTAAGCCTTATTTCTAATATATGTTTTAAGTCTTAACATTGCATTTAAAAGGGCTCAAGAAGGTACAAAAACCATCTATGCCTCATGTGAAAAAAAATTGCATTGTTCAGAGTCAGATTCATTCTATTATATGGCTACAGACAAAATAACACCTATTTGCCTACACTTCATTCTGTCAGATAACCTATCCCAACAAAAACAATCATCAACTGTATGTTTATCATACAGATTTTTGACTCTTGCAGGAATTTCTGACTTCAGAGCTCCAAATGGCTGGGGTCAAGCTAAATGAACCCTAGCTTAATCCTATACAAATTTTCTTATAATTCCTCAGAACACCTCTGAACTTCGTAGAATTGTTCTGACACCTAATATGATATCACTTTTACAAAAACTCTAGATCAGGAACTTTCTTGGGTGACACATACTTGCCTGGGTCATTTGCAAGACAGAGGATCTAATTATGTTCAAGTACTGTTAGCTTGCTCTTTCAAGCAAAAAAAAAAAAAGAGAGGCAAAAGATTTTGTAATAAAAAGGGCATGACCTTTTCAGGGACTTGTATCAAAATAAACTCAGAGAGGCAGATCAAGTTTGAAAGGATTTCTAAAAGGGAAACATTTGGGCTAATAATAGCTATTTCCTGTGACAATGTCATTTGGATAAACATTGTGACATCACTTACGTCATATATAAGCACACTGCTGAGGTTAACTTGCAGCAGTCAGCAACCAAGGATGAATTTTATATATATTCACACATTTGTGTCTTTTAATGCCTATTTTTCATGTGAACAAATTTGCCAAGATAACGAATTTCAGAACTTAAATTTGAAAACTTAAGAGCTTCTCTATTTATCTGAGTCCACAATGAGAGTTGCTTAAGAAAGAGAGCCTACTTGAAGAATATAACAGAATTACCACATTACTTAGTTAAACTGTAATCTCTGCACACTTAAACTATACACAAAAGTAATTTTTATTGACCTCTTGACAACACGTATGCCAGCCAAGACTTGACATTATGGATATACTAAAGCATAACAAACAGTTTTAATTTTAACATAATGCCACTGTTAAAATATTATGATCTTACATAATAAATTGTGTCAGAAGTTAGTAAAGCAGACCTCTATAAACTCCTGATAAAAATCTATTATTTTGCTCCAGCCTAACTAGCTGTCATATACAAATATGCCTTCACACTGTTGTAAAGGTCATCAGTGCCTGTGGAACAGGTAATAAGCACTGAAATGTTGTTGAAGATCTCCTTGGAAAAAAAAAAGTAAATTGCAGAATATACAAGAATACTTCCATGCAAACACCTTACCACAATAACATCACTTGGACTTTCTGGACTTTGCTACTTTCAAGAGACTAAACACATCCTAATATGTCCTCTTTCCTAAATTCAGGCACATGCAGTCTAATCACAAGTGAAGAAGTTGCTAGTGGTCTAGTGGTTAACAATTTTTCCTCTAACATTTATTACAAAAATAAAAGTAATGCAATTTTTGTTACTCTCTTTTTGCATTCTCTGGCATTACTGAGAAAGCAAAGCACATGAGTATCGTGACTGAGTGTACTTTAGTTTTAAAGCTAACTGTAAAATTATTAACCAAAGCTCCTCATGACAAGGAGTCTTGACTGTATTGTCAAGACTTTACAACACACCAGTGATTTTATGTTAACTTGTGTGTGAATTAATGCTGAAAACTAAAAGGAATAAAGTTCCATCTTTCTTTAGAGAGACAGATGCCTGCACCTGTTCTGACACAGAGACCTCTCCAGAGATTTCTCAGATTTTAAGTGTCCATCAATGACACACATTAAATTCTTAAAATTTACATTTTAAATGTGACTGTTTCAGAGATGTTCTATATTAGCAACTTCATTGGTCTAAAGTTAATACTTAACATAAAATTCTTCTTACTGTTGTGATTTTTGTAAGCAATGTGTTGTAGAAATTGTTTACTACTCTGAAACCCCTTCTGTTGGACAAAAAGTGTGTGACCTGGTTAGAAAACTGCAAAGTCTAAAGGACTCCATTTTCTCTTCTCTGTATCTGTTGTCACTGTTGTATATGCTAACACGTATATTATTTGCACAACTTGTTTACTTTATATACTAAATAACCTCAGTATTTAAATATTTATTCTTGTGACAGTGGGTTTATATTCCTAAAATTTCTTGTGCTCTTTTCTTAAATTCTTCTAAATCCTATTACTGAGACAGAATGAGCACAGTTTAGAGTATTGTGAATTTGGCCATATTACAAATTCACATCATTACATTAATATTTTCTACATACTTTTATTTTGTTTTTTTGAAAAATAGATGTATTTTCTCCAACATCTTGGGAGGAGAACAGAGGGGATGAGAGGTAACATGAAACTTTCAGATGCACACACTTTGACATCTAATTTAACAGCTGGTCAGAAACTGTCTTCATGTGTGACTATGTGATTTTTTTTAAAACGTTTCAGAGTAGATGATGTTAGTCCCATTTAATCATCTCATTTGGCTGTCAAGAGAATCAACTACAGTAGCCCACAAAAATGTCTCTTCCTACCTCTTAAATGGATGTGTACAGCTACATACAGAAGTGAAAATCTGGAATGATTAGAATAATAAGCTTTCATAAACGTAAGGTTTTTAATAAATACCTTATTATAGAATAATTCTGCCAGATATTTACAGCTGATGTGTGACCCACCTTAGAAAAGGTACTTTAGCTTCAGCATTGTCAAAAATGTACTTTTTAAAATCTATCTGATTTACAGGAGCTGCATATACGTAAGTGTTAATTCTGATTTTAAAATAACTATCAGCAGCGGGGGCTGAAGCAGAAGAAAAGGAGTTCACTGATTCACTGCAAATTATATTAAGGAGTACTATTGTTTTCCATGAATGATACAGGTTGTAAATGTTTTCATTATCCAAGTTGTAGTACTTTAAGAATACATCCACATTTTGAGACTGCAAGTTCATTAATTACAGTATGCTGCACCAATTACGTCCAGAAAGTAACTTAATTGCCAATCTAGGTGAGAAAATTCCCAGAGATTTGAGTTGAAATGCAAACAATACATGAAGGAGTTTAAAGCTCTTCTATAAAAAAGTCAAAAACACTGGAGGCATGTTGCACAGTCTGAAATTCTGAAATTAGCATCTCATACATTTCTGTTCTTCAAAACTGGACCATCAAACAGCACAGTAATATGTTAAGTCTTACTGCCACAAAGTAATAACTTGTTTACATTTGACTGCACAGCTAAATTACCTTTTGATATGCACAAGGAAATTTTAATATGGTGCTAAATAATAGCCAAGATGGCTTTGTCAGAAACAACTCATGCCAAACCATAGTAATTTATTTCTGTGACAGAGAAAACGTACCTTTGAATAGGAGATGTAACATGTTTTGATTTGAAGCAAGGCTGACACTATTTTAAGTGACTTTCCTAAGTAAGCCAAGCAAACATGGTCTAACAATGAACATAGAGAATAGGGTGGGATAACCCAAGTGTATGACACTCTAACACCTGTATCTCTCATTGACTGTCCTAATTCTATATTCAGCATTCTAATGGACCTAAAAAAGGCAGAAGAGAGGATAGTAAACCATCATGATACACAATTTATACAGGTGGACAGGTTTAGAATTCACAAAACAAAGACACTGTTGTCTAGACAAACAGAAAACAGTTATTAAGGCATATGGAATATGAATTCCACTCACAATAACCATTAGGTGTCTCTGGCTCCTACATATTTAAAAAAACCCCAAACTCTGTCTTTAATTGAAAACATTAATGAAGTTCCTGTATCACAGGTGTGTAATTTTATCCCAGCTCAGGGGAATACAAAAAGGCTGGCTCTCAACAGTACTGGCTGACTGTGGCAATGTGCCTTGTGCTCCAGTCTAAGCTTCACGTGTGATGCTGATGCATAATTGTAAATTATCTGTAAAAATATCTGTAAAGTATAGCACAGAACAGCTCGGGTTGGAAGAGTTCTTCAATGACACTAGTTAGTGAGAAACTCCCTGCGACTTCAAAACAATAATAATGATCCTCAGGGACAAAATTCAATAAATTCTCAGTAAAAATAATATTCTTAGCACATATGTACAATTACACACCATGACATGTTTTCATGAATTCTATGTCAAAGTCTCTACTTGTATGAACAGCAGTTTTTATCTACAGAAGAGACGAGCTACTTGACATCCAAGAACAACTTGTGTCTAATGCACAAAATAAGGACAATAAGTAGAATATTAACTTTAATTTAGCCCAGCTTCTCCCCCATCGCAAGAAACCCACAAACACAGAGGTAGAAATGAACACTTAAATTATGAGTAGTATTATCAGCTTTGCTAGACCTCCTCTGAATACTCACAGCCAAGGTAAAAACCTTCATTATATATAAAAGATTCAAAGGGATTGTTAACAGAGATCCTTAACTAAGAGGGGCTCAGGAAAACTACTACATCTAAGTAATTCCACATCCATTATTAAAATTCAGCTGTGATCCCCCTAGTATTTTCTCTTGTATGAATGACACATAAACTGTGAACTTAACTACCATGAAATATAAATGTGGTTCGGGAAATAAATTTTTCAGCATGCAAAAATCTCTTATTGAAACTGGAATACTGAAATAATAGTATAATGTGTAAAAAACAAAAGTGTCTCAGAACATTTAGCACTTTTACCTGAGGCACACTTTATTTACAAGAAAAAAAAAAGGAAGTGAATCACTTGTTCATAAAAATTGTATACAAATGCAATGGAAAAAGTCTTTACAGAAGAAGCTTAATGTGCAAGAGAAATTATATGTAGGTGCAGTTACCTATCAAGATGCAGGACTAAGTTCGCTCTTCCACATACCACTATCAAGGCACAAAGTATGAGGTACTCTCAGTATAGGGAAAAATATTTCAGTTGTGAATTAAAAAACTAATCTGAGATCTAGCTGAAGCCAATAGCATAACACTTTTTAAAGTTCTTGTCATTTGTCCTAGAAGTAAAAACTATGCTAAAGTTTATCTTTTCTGAAAAGAAAATCCCAAAGATATTCTATAAAATTGTAAAATTTCTAAACTAAATAGAGAATATAAAGTATAAATGTAGACCTCGTTTCCATTTTAAAGTAATATGCATGAGATCGATTTTCAGATGTTTACAGGCCAGGTCATTACTTCAATGATCCTCTTTATTTTTGTCAGCAGTTTTGCCGTGTCAAATCTCAGAGCAAAGACTATTTTATTTGCACAGCTATACAATTTAAGATTCAATACTGTTCAGTCCAATGAAAGTTAACTTTCAGTTAAAAGTTAACTTCTGATATTAATTATCAAATCCCCTGCTTTAGAATATAATTTCCAGTTCATAATACTTGTTATTCTTTACACCTTACAGCTCACCATCTGATGAATTTAAGTCTGTGTGCATCACTATACAAGTCAGACTACACCAGCACAAGTTTTCTTAGCTCACTGTAGAACTCTGAATTTATTAATTTCACTATTATATTTTTATAACCTGCACTGAAGCAACACATACTTGACACAGCGATGCTTTCTGACTGCGCCGTATATGAAAACATTGTCAGAGGGTCTCTATGAAGAGTGGTATTTTCTATTAAGGAGAAGAATATCCTTGATCATGAGGTAGATTAAATTTAATACTAAGGTGTGGTGGAATGCTGATCCTAAATCAAGGGGAGTGAATTCCCTACAAGGATAGAAGAATAGGCTGTAGCTGCACAGCAAATGAAAAGGTCTTAAGTCTGTGGAAAGGTTGCTTGTATTTATTTGCAGACAACTTTGAAATTCAGATTCCTAGTGAGCATTTTAAAGGGGGATAAAACAAGAGTCAAGCAGAAAGACAATGAAAAGGCCTCATGCATTAACATCTCCTTAGGCAGAAAAAACCACAAACCTGCAGCAAAAAGCAACCAATACTTGTCATACTACAAGTTTCTGCTGGGTGAAACTTAAGTGCTTGAGGAATGTGGTTTTCAATATGCAGAACACAAAAACCCCAACAGTAATAATAAATACTGACCTAGATCTGAATGCAGGAAAATCCTTCATCTAGCATTAATAACAAAAACAAGGTGTCTCAGGCTTTTCTCAAAAAAGTCAATACTTACATCCCAACAAACACAAGCATAGCAACACTAAGCAGGAATAGGCAGATCTTCTATAATACTGATCAAGTACAAAAGACAACTAAATTTTTTGGACAAGAAATCAATAGGATTTTAGAACAAATCTCCAGGAAAGAGTAAAACCTGCAGTGCAGGAGAACATATGGCACTCTCCCATCCTCCTTGCTGGTAACTCCTACTACAGCACACATTCCTTCCCAAATGCATATGGATTTTAGCTTTGCTCATATACAGTGCTGGAGGAGGGATGGGGAAAGGACTGAAAGGAGTTCATCTTCCACTCTCCCTTCCTCCCCACTCCTGGAGGGGAAGAGTTGCACAAAGCTGCATCTGAGCTCTAGAGAGGGACTGTGTATCAGCACCTGGGAGCCTGTTACATGTGTGCTCTGTGACCAAGAGGAGCAGGATGAACCAGGGACACGCTGCCCCTCTCACCCCTGGCGTGGGCACTCGCTGCACTCGTGCTCTCTCAGAGCCACAGAGGCAGAACAGCAGAGCAGCCTCAGCATGGTTCAGCAAACAAGACAAGGGGCAGACTTTGGTATGAACTAATTCTGCCTAGATTAGACAAAACACTCTCATGACTATTTCTGCTACTATGTTATCTCTATTACCCTAAAACGTGGGCTTCTAAAAATGTATGCCCAGGTGCTTCCTAAGTAGTCTAATTTTCCCAAAAGTATTCACTGAGGAATTCATCACTCCCTCCTCTTTTACAAGACTTCCCTTCTGGAAAGCCCATCATGTATGGGGAAAAACTACAGCTCTGAAAAATGAATGAGGTGGATTCACTGCTGCACATCTGGATTTTTGGCATGAGATGTCTCCAAAGACGACTATGTTTTCCTTTCTTCTGCGTTTCCAGCATGTTTACCCAGCAGAAATCCTGGGCATGCTTCAAGATGTAAATTACTGATTATTCAAGTAATTGCTCAAACAATCTTTATCGTACACAAAGAAATAATCACGCTTGGTTGAAGAGCTTATAAAAGAGATGCTACCAAAATTTTTCCAAGTCCATTAAATGAAAACTTGATGAATTTTATGGCATTACAAAACAAGGTCAAGTTAGAAAGATACAGATTTAACTTCATAATTTTAATAAAGTATCACTATCATATAAACTGTTATGAAACCTAGAAAACTGAGCAGCAATACCAATGTCTCCTTTTTTTGCTGTTTTTGTAACATTAATCTGTATTTTATGCTATTTGTTGCAGCTGTCTTTTTAAAAAAAAATCAGACTAGCAAACATAAAGCAGTACTTTGTCATAAGAAAAACAGTAAAGGAAAAAATTACAATTTAGGTAGCAATGGATTCTCTGGGAAATGCACTGAAAGAGGTCATGGCACAATATTATTATGCAAAATCAGATACAGTTTTAGTTACAGAAGCTTAGTGACTTTAAGGACTAAACTACTTTCAGTTAAATATGTATAACACACATAGTTGTAGTAATATTAAATAATTTACTTAAGCTAATTCTACCTTTTCCCAAAGAATTTTAAGATATAAAAGGCAAAAACTCCCAATTAGGTATTAAAATTTCAGCCAAAACCATTTTACTAAACACTTGTATTAGCATATGCTCCACATTAATATTACATGAATTATTGAAGACTGATTAAATATACATGTGTCTGTCCAAGCAGGTTTCCCCTCAAAATGCAGTCTCTTGCTTTCTTCTGTTTTCAATATTTGCTTAAAGGCAGTACATTTGAGTCTGTGCCTCATATAAACTAATTATGAATTCCTTACACCACGGTGTACTACCTGCCGCCGAGGGAAGGAAAAGCGAATGTTTCACGCTCCATTTGCTGTTGACAACATCTCACTGGGGCTGTCTGCTTTGCAGACTACTCTGCAGAACACGTGTCCAGCAGACGTACAATTAATAGTCAGGAGTGCTAACAGATGATCAACAAGAAATATCACACCCTTGGCCAAGCCACCCAAAGCCCTGAGCCAACACCTCCTCCAGCAGCTGCAGGGGACACTAAGAGCAAAGGGGGTGGCCATGGGCTGATCTGCAGTAGCATTTCAGATACAAATACAGGGCTCTCAGATACAAATATAGGGCTCTATGAAGGTAGCTGCTGGGCTCAGCTGGGGTCACAGATTGGGAATCAATTGAGGTAATACAGCAAGATGTCCAGTGTGGGAGGACTTCTTAATTTGGATGCTTTTGAAGGCATTTTGAAACCTAGAGAAATGGCAGTGTAATGGTATCCAGCTGAAGGATGGAGGAAGGCAGGACAGTACCCACATGGACACGTGGGTACTGCAGAGGAAGCTGCTGCCATTGCCACCACCCCAGTGGAGACAGTCAGGCAATCCAAGTTTGGGGAACAATGACCACTTCATATCTCAGTTCTCTGCTTTAATATGATTTGAAGCAAAAAAAAAAAAAATCCAAAGAACAGGAAAAAAGTGTTCTCTAACCTCAAACTAATCAAATTTGAAGGTTTTACAAGACAACAGCCACTAATGTATCATAGCACAGTAACTCCCCGTACTGCCTCATCACAGAAAGGAAAACCTGTGCATTTTGTTTGCTCTACTAATAGACACTTCATAAATTCAATATCTGGTACATTAAAATCTTTACGTTTTTAAGGCCCAAACCTGATCCTGAATATTGCAGGAGTTCATCAGAACTGGCTGTGGACTGAAATGCAGGTGAGGCTGCTGCATGCTGCATGGCCGTGGGACAGCCCAGAGCTGGGGAGGCAGTCTCCCAGGAAGAGCTGGTAACTGGGAAAGGTGGTGGATGGAAGGCAAGGGGCACTTCCATGCCCAGTTAGTGAGTCCCCTGTGCCCACCCGAACACCTGAAACTTTCTACTGAACATAAATTAAAGAACTAAAACTTACATTTATTTTACAACGTTTTTTCTACTTGACCTGAAAATATTTCAACAAATGAATAATTACAGTTGAAGATACTACTGGGTGAGAAAATAGAAGCTTCCAGGATTTAAGAAAAAAATGTTATTTTCATAAAGGTGAAAAAAGAATTTTCATGAAACAAGGCAAGTGTTGTTAAAAAGGGCCAGCATTGCCTAATCATTAAAGCATAGAAACTTGCAAACTCAAATATTTGTTAAGAACCTACCTGTTTAATTCTTGTCATTCAGAATTTCTCTGTATTTGCCCACTTGTGGAATAAGGTTTGCTAATACTTGCCTAAAACACCTACTACACACTTCGTGAGGAATTTTCTAAAGGATGTTGCAAAATTGCAAACTAAATCATTAATGAAAAAGGATCAATATTCAGAAAGTAACATGTGACAGAGGGTCTTCCACACATTTAAAACAGCAAACAATATCCTAATACTGAACAGGAAAGACCTAGATATTACTTTTATTTTAAAATCCTTCTATTTTCAAAATGTTGCTATTGAACTTGCCCATATGTTCCAATAACTACAGCTCTCATGAGTCTTCTATATTAATGGTAATTAAAATGGTCTTGGATACAGATACTTGAAAAAAGTTACTGTTTGAACTATATTAGCACAGTGCAGCTCCATTCTCTCAAAAACCTGGTTCACTGAAAAGAGAAACTATCACAACTCTTTGCCATTTTGTGTCTTTTTTTTTTTTTTTTTTTTTTTTTTTTACTTTCAGTACCATCCTAATTTCCCCATTCAAAATGTTTAAGCGTCAAGTACCTTAAATGGAGAACATGTTGTACCCTAAATGACGTACAAAAAATGAAATGAGCCCAAGTACTGAACAATCAGTCACACATTTTTACCTGCATGCACAATACTTCAGGTTGTGGGCACTCAGATTCCTAATGGTTTGTTAACAAGATCTCCATATTTTCCCTGTTCATCAATACTGGAGTTACATATCCATTTACCTCAAAGAGATAAATAAATAAATATTGCTAATGTTTTTACACTCAAAGCATATCTCCTCTGATTTAGCAACATGACCTGTTAGAACGATGTCAAACATCTAATAAAACAAGCACTACTCCAGCTGGCATGTTTCCTTGCCTGCTCTCCAATAATCATTTTTTGCTATAGTCACCTAAATAACACACTACATCTTCCATTTCAATTTTGCTGATCTTTTCTTTCTGGCTACATGAAGTTTTCTTGTGTTCTACAAATGATTTCAAACAGAAAATACACCTAATACAATGTAACACAGTGAGATTAAACAATGGCTGGACATGAAATTTAGAGATGACCAACAGGACAGATTTTTTTTTTTGTTGTAAAACATTTAATAAATGAGCCATTAACATAAAGGAATAATTAATGGTTCTCCTTTCCTATGGAATTGAAAACACCTTTTGCACCTGTATAACAAAATACAGAGCTAAGACCTGAAGAATTATGCACAGAAACACCTTATTTTTACTTGCAATACTATTTTTTCTAATTGTTGTTGCTACTGCTTCTAAAACCACTTTAATATCTATTATGCCAATATTCCACCATCCTTTTTTAATGCCCATTTTTAGCCCTCGCATGCAGAGGTTGCAAGCTGCAAAGTAAAAGTGAACTATATTGAAGTCAGACATTCATTTTAGCTATTCCAAGATTCAAAACATTCTATCATCTGTTCCTATGGAAACTGAAAGGATATTCTAGGTTATATCAGTACCAGCCGATTATGTTGCTGAGAAATCTGTGGTTTATTTTAATCCATAGTTCAGAGGTATAAATTCATGCTTAGTGTTTAGCTTGGTGATTTTGAATTACTGAGGCGTGGTTAACACTTCAGTTCCATTAGATCATACTTTAAGATAAAACAAACTCCTTTTAGACCAGAATAGTAAAGGGAAAATTTTATAAGGTTCCCTTAATCCCCATGAAGTTTACTGTTCAGATGTAGGATATAACTAATATATACTTGGAAGATATTTTTTGCTTGTTAGATGAGCCATACATTGCTGCATCACATCATAATAGAATAGTTCAAGGAAAAAATAATTTAGATTTATAGAAAACTCCTTCAGTAGTGCCATGCACCAGATGGCCAGAAGAAGGAATCTGATTTAGCAAGTTAACAAGATCATGAAAACCATAACCATAAGACTGAAGATGAAAAATAAAACTGAATAATGCAACATGAGTATATTTCTACGACAAAGAAACTTAAAGGTTAGGATAAAGTAAAACTTGTGAAGACATTTAAACACATTAAGTGAAAATTCTCCATATGTATGCAGAGCTACTCTAAAAGAAAGGATAGAAACAGTATAAGTTAGTAGGATTTTAATTAAACAGACTCAAATGCCATTGCGATCTTTCACAACAAAACCCAGTATGACAGCTATAACATGTTGGAATAAGTCTTCCCTGTAAGCAGTAAAATGGGTGGCTAACAGGAATTTAAATAAAAAGCTTTGGATTTCATACTCCATTTTCACTAAACAAAACTAGATTATTTAAAGTCAACTATAGCTACCACCCTCATCTTATGCCAAAAGTAGCAAGCAGGTTCAAATTTTCCTCTTTACAGATAAGACTTCAGTCTTCTTACTCCAGATTCAAATAATTGACTTCAAACTGAATAATCAGAAATGCCTTCTATTTCTATATCATACTGTAGTCAATCACTCTATTATGAAATAACTATCTCAGTCTAGTTTCCATCAGGATCTCTTGCAGGGAATCAAGATTGTGGTATAGTAAGGAAATATAACAACTACTGCCTGAAGTGTACTATATTGGTTAAACTTTTGACAAGTAACGAGGGTAAATTCCAACTACTAGCTTTCAAGATGGAAATAAATGTCAGAATAAAAAGAAAAGAAAAAAAGAAAGAAGCAATGATTACTTTTTTTACTTAAAAAAAGCATACTCCAGTAGCATTTAAACTCTAGTTATTCCAGGCTTTTTATGAGGGTAACCTACAGTATACGGATAAAAAGATGAATGACTATGAGACAGATTGGAGGGGTCCTTTTCTCTTTTTTTTTCTACTTTATTTGCTATTCTAATGATCATTTTGCAATTATGCACACCTAGGCAGTTATGTACGTCTACATAGCAGCAATCAATCCCACTGACACACTGAAGTGCACAAGGGCTTGTATTATTTAAAAGGTATGACAAAATATGATAGCTAATATGTGAAAGTAGCAAAGGGTAGGCAAAAACATGTGGAAACTAAAATTGTGCTTTTGACTAGCACAGTACATCAGTGTGGGTAATGGAACAGATTCTAAGCTAAATGAACTAAAGCTGAACATTAAAGAGGCCCCTACACAACCACAGGGCACACGAAATGAAATCGCACTACAACATTAGACTTTGTGCTACAGTCAAGCACATCTCCACAGAGCTGACAACTTTAAAAAAGCATATTCATGCACTTGCACAGTCCATTTCACAATGAAGCATTCATCTGAAGATGACACTAAACCAGCAAAAAACAGCAGGCGTACTTTGATTTAAATCAAAGCATTTAAATATCGTGAACTAATCTAGAAAAAAGGATGTTTCAGTGCAACACATACACTTGGCTAAAGTAAGCAAGATGGAAAAAAACTGAGAAACTCAAAATCACAGGACCCTGCCCAGACAGTCATGCCCCAAGAGCCATCCACACTTCGGCAGTAACAATTAGAAGCAATTGGAAAATGCAACACTATCATATTTTTCCATGTTTGATCGAACCAGTGAAAAATGGAGCCCAATTCCAACCATTCTTAATATCTGAATGTCTCAAACACCTTGAAGTGCATTTGCATGACTGGAAAATGCTGCCAGAGGACAGTAAGTGCATGTATTGCTTAAGATCCTTGACATTAGATTGAACCCTGACCTATGACTGATTTAAGAATAATTTCACCAATCTTGCCATAACCCTGCAAGCTGTGGTAGATAAACACTCAGCTCAGAGGGCCCTGAAATGAAATAAATTATGGAACTTCTTGATGATTGTCTCTGGAAAACTGGTCAATTATGCACATACTTTCCCCTCCAATCCCTTGGGGGATAAGAAACAAGAGATCCTTGAGATTAAATTAGCGATTCTTGAGAAGAGATTAAATGCTGGTCTATGAGAGATCTCAGATTAATTTCACCAATTTTGCCATAAGACTGCAAGATGTACTACACAAGCACCTAGCTTAGGGAACCCTGAACTGAGATAAATTGAGCAACTCCTGGATAGTCACCTCCAGACAACTGGTTAATTATGCAGACACTTCATCCTCCCATCACTTTTCTCAGGCACTAAATAGCATTAGTCAAGAACACTTATGCATATACATCTAGTTAGTAATTTTTTAATGTAAAAAAAAAGCTGTTCTTGTTTCAGAGACAACAACTGAGAGGAAAGGTTCAGTATGAAAAAGAATGCAAAACAGAATAATTCCTAAAACAAGTTCTTCTCAATGAATTACTATATGGAAACTCAAAATGTCCCCAGATATGCCCAAAATAACAACAGTACAAAGATGTTACACTGTGAATAACTAAGAATTTTTTGTTCAGATCATACTGTTTACCTACTTATCCTGTGTATAAAAATCCAGCATTTGAACAAGTGTCAGAAGTAGAGTTTAGGATTTATTTCCCTACATTATTTTCCCCCCTTCTTTTTTCTGCAAGGTTATAATTAGCAAAGTTCTTAATTTTGAAAAAAATAGATCTATGTGTTTTTAAAAAACCAGCACACCCAATTTAACAAATGATACTTATTAGGCTTCCACCTATGTCTTTCTTTCTCTAACATGACTAGGACACTTCATTACACAATCCACCAGAACAATTTCAATGAATTATCAGTGAATTTGACTTCCTCCAGATCCATGCTAGGCAGGTAAGTAGATTTGTCCACAACTTATATAAAGGAAACTGGACAATAAAGCATCACATAATTTCTCTAAAACCTAAATAAAAAAATCTAAAAAAAAAAAAATCCCACAAAAAAACCCCCAAAACCAAAACAAAACCAAAACAAAACAAAAGAAAACCTAGTCAGACATCTACAGATTCCTCCTGGAGACAAGGAAGGAAAATTTTTATTCTGTGGTCAAAGATACAGAATGTTTCTGTGTCAACTGCAGTTAACTGTTAACTGTTAACTGCAGTTAAACAGTTTAAAACTGTTTAAACTGCAAACTCAGGGAAATTCTGCTCTCATTTCTATGCCACATCCTGCTATATTTTAATTAATCTTTAATGATACCATTGATACCTCACAACCTATATCCTAATTATTGCAATTTGTATCAGTAAAGTCACAATCAAGAACATAGGTTCCTAACGTATTTCACCCATGCAAAAATCCATCCTTCTTACACAGAGACCCATAGCTGCTGTCTAAAGCACTGAACCTGGCTCAGAACTAAGGCTACCTTTTCAGAGGATGGAGGAGATGGAAGTGCAGCTTTTTCTGCACACACATGGCCTGGCTCCTAAAGCTACCAATATTGTCATTACCAGGTGGAGCTAAGTTTGCTTATCCCTGGCTGTATGTCCCACACCAAGCACGGCAATACACAGCAGGAAGGGCTTGAAGCATGAGCTAAGTTGCAGAGGAAGTTTTCTCATTTTTAAGTATAGCAGACACAAATACTGTTCTACTTGGAACTGAGCAATGGTAATCTTAACAAACTTCTCTTTTCCCCAGTAATCTCTTATTATTCAGATCTACTGTACACAATATTGCTGCTGAAAACAGGGGTGAAGTGGTACCAAGAGCAAATTGAGACTCTTCAGCCAACGGTTCATCATGGGAGCAAAAGAAATGATGGGGATGTTTCAGGTGGTTGCAAGATGCAGATAGATCTCTTCTTTAAAATTTTAAAGCAGAAAACATTGCTGGCCCTTCTGTTAGAAGGGTGGCTTTCAAACAAGTTCTTGATGCATCTCTGCTAAAGCAGTTTCCTGCTTCCTATGCTATCTGCCATTAGCCTGCTTACAGTATGAAGGAAAGCTAGGAAGGAGTTTAGGACTAGAAATAAAGATGGGGTTAGAATATATTTTCTTTAAATTGTTCTGTGGGTCCTGAAAGACTGTCTATCTGTGCTATGTACACTAGGAATGCCTAACAAAGCACACAGAACAATTAAAAAAACTGCCTGTAGCCACTGGTACCTGTGTGCTCGGGTTTGCTATTATTTGTACTACTTCTGTCAACAACAGCAAAGAGAGCTTACTCTTTCTAAAAGGATTAGGAAGGCAAGTGTGGTTTGAAGCTCTGTGAGAGACTGTTAAGTCTAGACACACTGACAGAAACTTCTATTTTATACCCAGATGGCAGCTTTAAGATTCCACCAGGAACAGGAGTGGAAGGCTTCACTTCTAAAGCAGTCAATTGCTAATGCCACATTTCCAAAAGGGGAAGGGATTTCATTTTTTCTAAAAAATACACAAACACCACAGTGGTGGACATGCCATAAAAACATGAATATATAAATGGATATATAAAATTATAAAAGGAGCAGTTAGACTTTTTAGCTCTGTTCTTTTTGTCAGAGCAACTTCTAGCAGCATCCCTGAAAAACAGCTGAATTCTAGAGAAGACATTCACCAAATTCTAATGACTTTTATTTAAAAACAAATACTTCCAGTCTTACTTTTTAAAATGTATTTCCACTTCCTGCTTCTCTTCTAGGTGGACACTGAAATACTCTAAAGCAGAGATATACAGGTAATTTTTCTCTTAAGGCGATGATGAAAAGTGCTACATGAAATACAGAAATACAGCTTGCCCCTACATAGGCAACTGACCTCAAATATTATTTACACAGCAGATGAAAACAAGGATGGAAACCAAAATTGCATTTGCAAATATAAATATCAAATAACTGAAAAACCACCAGGATAAATACAGATGCACTATTCCCAAAGGTACAGACAGCTACCAGAATACATACTGGCAGGAAGACAGGTCATCTGAGGAATTCTTTAGTACCTAATACAAGAGAAAAGATGAAGGTCCCATGTCGTCTTGAAGGAAATCTCAGGGGTTGGAAAGTATAGATGTAAATCAGCTTGTCAATAAAACACAGTAACAGGAATCAAAGACAGGGTATTCACTAGTCACATTTCAAATTCTAGATTTCTTGGGCAATGCCTGCATGCGTATTTTCTAAAGCAAACTATTGTTCTCAACATTAAATTCACAAATCATATCCAACAACAAACCTGTGATGCATAACCCAACACCTCCTCATGAAAACATCCCCATTCCTGATATGACTAAGCACTAATAATTTTCTTCCAAACACTCTTCCATTTGTTGGAAACAGGCCCCTGGCTAAAGCACAACAGGCATATACTTTAATAATCTCTTGATTACCTGGAGACAGCCTGGAACACCTAATAAATCTGTCTATTTTTCAGGTGGAGTGGGATTGATTTCCCCAGGGTTTCTTTGTCAGTTCCATTTTAGTACTTAATATGAAGAGAAAATTATCAGAGAAGGTCAAATCTGACATGAAAAACTAGAACGAGTTTACACTGATGAAGACTTTTGCTACATTTAAAATAAATATCCACTTGCTTTTTCTTAGGCCCTATCTTCTGTCAATCTTTATTTAATAGCATATATGCTTCATAGCTTGCAAAAAGTGCAATCACAGCTTGGCAACATGCTCAAATAGCCAGAAGTTTCAACACTGGAATCGTAATCAAGTGAAAAATGGGGTGGTTTTTTCCTACCACTTTATTATCAGGAAATAGTCAAAGGTATTTACCACAGCGATGACTTCTTACTGCAGAAAATTAGTTGAAATGACAGATCTAAGTAAAAGTTTGAGATATACCGATAATTTTAATCCTCAATTGTTTAATCAAGACAATTTATTCAATGGGTTTTCCATTCTATATACAATCTATTTTCATGTCAGTCTTCAACAGTATAAACAAATGCTATCTTGACTTATAGAGAAGTTTAACACTTGGTAAGAAACAGGATAAAAATGTCTTGTTCAAAGCCTCTTTGTTCTCTAATTTAAGATCCAAATTTGATAGAAACTTGTACCAGCTTTCTCCTCTCACTCTAGCAATGAGGATTTAAAATACTTTGGTTTTTGAAGAATATTAAAAAGTATAGACAAAAGAACATTAAATTTTACAAAAGCAAGAAAATAACTAAGGATACTGCAAACATAGATGTAGCCAGGTTAATAAGATGTTGATAATTACATTTCATTATACATATTCATTTTTATTTCCCTTCAGTGAATATTTACCTCAAAGTTTAAACTGCTCTTTAAACTTTTAATGTAAATCTTTCAAATCTTTTCAATATATTTCTGTACAGCTAAAATGCAGAAATCTTCTTACAGTTTTAAGAAACTGCATTTTTCATATTTCTCTATAAAGCTTGGCAACATTGGCAGTGCTGTATATGGTGTTGAATGCATCAAGCTTTTATGATAGTGCTTACAGTTCACCTTTCTTCCAAATTACAGGGTCAGATCCTGCAAAATTTTATCCTTGCAAATACAAGACCAGTTTTGTCAATTTATTTGAATATTGTCATGTGTGAGAATTTCTCACATAAGACTTTTTTTTGTTTAACTTACACTAGACAGTGCTACACAAAGCAAAAGAAATCAAGCTCAAGTTCTTTTACACTTTACTTTTGAAAGGAAGTAAAGAACAAAGTGTATTTTACCTGAGTCTCCACACCTTGCTCAAGCAACCTTTTAGCCTGGTTTTCCACCTCAAGACGAGCTCTTGCAATAAAAAGCAGGTCATTTTCAATTACTTCTATTCCAGACAGATCTATCCCTTGAGAAAGATAATCTATAAAAGCAACAAAACATTGATAAGGACGACACAGGATAATGGAAATTTTAAGCATATTAAAACATTTCAAAGTTACAGTCAGTTCCAAGGGACGTTTTTGTATACAACACTTGACAATACAGTACATCAAACAAATGTCTTATACCAGAAAAACTGAAAATCAGAGGATTATTACTTAAGAAAACCTGGATATTAAAAAAATCTAATTTACTTCAATACACTTCTATAGACCTAGAGACTGCTGAAGAGGTGGAAAACACGAGTTCTAGGAACTGCAGAATCAAAATCACAGGCCAAAAAGAGGCAAGAAGTCATATCCTTGTCCCAAACAATTAACTATATCATTAAACTTGTCTAACCAGATGTTCCAATAAGTGTAATTTGCTCTAAGATCTGAAATTAGAGATACATTAAAAGGCTCAAATTATATTTCATATATTTTAATTGCACTACTAAGCATCTAGGATCAAAGACAAAAGAATGGTATGAAAAGAAAATAAAAGAATTTTTTTTTCCTTTTTATTTACAGAATCATCACAAAAATTATTACCATCATAGAAATCACCATCAGCCAGGTAACTAGAGATTACTGGGCTGGACTGGTGACTACCAGCAATAAAATCTATTCAAATTCAACTTTTCTCAATGATTTTTTTCCTCTTTTTTTATCTTTTTGGACTTAAATTAATCCAATTCTCCATGACCAGGTAGCCAAGACCTTTACGCTACTGCTTATCACCAAGATAATGCAAGACTACTCTCATTTACACAGTTTTCAACATTTTGCTTAATGAAGCAGGTTTTCCACTGCTTTTTTGGAAAGATCAAATAAAACTAACAAAATAATGGCCAAGGCATTTCACACAGTATCAGATTCTTCCTTCATAAGATCATGTTCCACTATTTCCATTTATAACCAGTCCTCTATAACTTCCTAATAAAGTTATCTTCCTTTTAGTCCTCACAGTAAGTTTATTAAGGCAAAGACTTAAATATTTTAACTAAGCTAACTGAACTTTTAAATCTTTGCCAAATAACCTTGTTTTAGTAGTCATTTGTTTTTGTTTATTCACAATAAACTGATCTAATTCTCAGATTAATTTCAGCAATCACATGTTCACAACTGAACACAAAAGTCCAAGTGAATCACTTCACAGCTATGTAGAGAACATCCCTGTATCTGCAGATGAAAAATACCATATAAGAAATCAAAACAAAAAGCTTACTGAAACACTGCATAAAGCTTAGTAAAGGCATAAAGGAAATCATCTCTCTTAACAGTACAGTATGTCAAATAGGTTTTAGTCTACTAAGAATAGGCCTGCAAATGCTTTTCCCTGCATGCATTTGTTTAAAAATGGATCAGAGGGGTTGAAGGTCAGCTGAGCAGCAGGACAGCACAGGCAGTTCCTGCAGCCCTGTGTGCTGGTGTGTTTACAGAGCTGCTTTTGCCATGGGCCAGAGCAGCCACATTTACCCCTTTTTTCCCTGCAACTTTTTGCTGTGACTAAGCTGCATCTCTACAGGTGGTCTGGCATAGGAATCCATTAAAACGAATACTGAACTCCCAACAAGTTCCAATGAGCAAGTGTCTTGAATGTGAAGACTGATTTTCTGACCCCTTTCTTTTAGATGCATGGAAAAAAAAAAAAGAAAGGAGGAAAACACTATCACAGATTCACTCTAGTGCCATAGTAAACACTGAAGAAGTTTCTTGGCAACGGGAGACCAAAAAAGGTGCAAATATTACCAAATATTTACATATACCACAAATACAAGAACTGCTGCGTAGTTCACTTATGGCATAAAGTCATAATCTGCAAGCCCAGCCTGCCTAAACAAAATAAAATTAAAATATGGTTATGATCTCCTAAATCCACAGAAAATCTGAGGAAGATGACTAAAAAAGATACCATTTCTCCCTGCTGTGTTTTATCTCAAAATCTAAATTAAGTCACTTCACGTGCTAAAAATCTAATCCTTCTGATGGTTTTAAGAAAAGAACAGAAAGACCATGCTGCTTTGGCTTCTCCAAATACCTCCATCTGTGTCTCTGACTGGCAGCCACCTCCTGCCAATCTGTTAAAATCTGCAACTTTGCTCCAAATTCTCTGCAATCCTAACAAAATGTCTTGGGACAATGCATTTCAGCAGGACTTCAAAAACAGTGGGCCTTTCTGTAGGTTCAGTGGATACTACTATAGATGCTCCTAGTTGCTGTTCTAATAGGAAGGAAGCTCTAGCAATTACAGTTTTCAAAAGAAAAGCAGTTTTCATAAGGACAGCAGGTCTATGTCAGAAACACCTGCAAGTGCTTTCCTGGCATTCTTATGTGTGAGAGAAGCTGTAACACAAGCAGAGTATGTGCCTTTTGATAGTTTTTGTCATCTATACAGACAACATAATATTAGAAATCTCTACACTTGTGTACTCTCAAGAGTGATGTTTCTACCCTGAACAGCATGATGAAACCAAGCAGAAGGACAGTTGACATAAGAGCAGCCAGATTATACCCCAAATACCTGTGCATTTAACATCTGATTTATTTAAAATATTGCAGAGGAACTCACACATTCCAACCAGTCAGTTTTAGTTAGTAAAGAAACCCTGTCAAGTGAAACACAACAAAAATGCTATTGGTTATTAACTCAGGGAGTAGCAATGTAGGATTTTGTTTCAGGCACTAACTCGTGTGATCATTTTTCTATTTCTCGCCATGCACAGTCAGTCAGTAACATCAATAACACTGTGGTCATGATCAGAGGTGAGAGGGACATGGGCTGTAAGGCACTTGTGTCTTCTCATCACGGATTAACCAAAAACAATGGCTCACCCCTCAGCTAGCACAGACTCTGGGGACTGGTGTACAGTTTAAAACATGTCAGCTTTCCATCTGCTTTAACCTTAAAGCTCTGGAGTAAAACTATTACTGTATTAACTCTAAAAAATTTAGTGAGTATATATTTATAACTGACATCTCTCCCTTAAAACATTTTAGAAGCGTATATTTAACATCTTCTTGTCTTTGGGAAGATTTGTGCTTTTAACAAATTAGAATCAACAAATTGTACCACCATGTGCCAGGGCTGGAGCAGCCACCAAGGCATTGTCCTCTCAGCAGCACCACAGGCTGCTCCAGCCGCTTCTCAGCACAGCCAGGGAGGAAATCAGAGGAGGGAGCTACAGTCCTATAACCATTCCTGTACCTCTCATCCCTCTGATAATTCTACCTCTTTATATAGGTTCATGAACATAAAGGCAAATCCTTAACTCTCTCACAGGGTGTTGGTATTGCGTTCTTTCTATCACACCCTATTAAGCTTGGAGAGCACAGCTGGAAATTACTTTCTAAGAACATTAAATACAGACTGCCTGCTGAATCATTTTCTCGAACAAAAATATTTTATGTCAAGACAGAATACACTAAGACCTAGGAATAAGTGACATAAATAATCTACTTCAGCCTACCAAAGGGTTAGAACTTTGCTTTTTTTAATAAAACAAATATTTTTGTCACTACAATTCTAAATTTTCTTGATTTACTGAATTTGAACAACTTTTCTGATCTACTGGTTAAGATGCTGCTTGAAAGTGCATTTTTTCAAAGCAGTATTTCCCAGATGGTTATGTAAGAGGAGTTTCATAGACAGACAAATCCAATATGCAGATAGTACATTAGGCAGAAAAACAGTACTTTGAGCAACACGGTTAGCTTTCCTGAATCTAAATGACTCACCAACACAGATTCTTTCTATTGTGTGATCTCATTTTTTAATCTCAAATATTCTTTGTGATAATACAGAATCAAGATTAGAAATTGAAATTTTCTGTAAGCATTAAAATATGTTTTGGAACAGAGATAACTATGAAGCTAGCACCCTTATGAGCTACACAAAAACTGTATTGCATTCTTATATAGACTGAATTGATTCTGAGCTTTTGCTAGAAATTAGAGAATCAACAGAAGACTAATGAGAGCAATCAGGTGCACTAACAAAGAGGAAGACAAAAGACAGTACTAAACCAATGTGATTAAGCTGCGTGACTCAAGAGGCTACTTGAGTCAAAAGAGAAACCCTTCTGTGCTCTGAGAACCAACCTCAGTGACACTAATAAAGAGGGGAAAAAGAGGAAATTTGAACATCTGAAGTGGATTCCCCAGTAGTGAACACCTGAGATCTGCAGACACGTAACTTCTCTCTAATGCAAGAATCCAATGACAAATTAAGAGGTGTTCCATGGGAGACTGGGAAGGGGCGGGGGGGAGAGGGTATTAATGGAAAATAACCCGTTGCTGAAATTTTAAATAAAATCATAAAATGATAAAATCACAGACCTTTGTTTCCCTGTTGGAGAAAGGTTTGAGGCATATTTCTCTTGCATTGGTCACTTGTTTTACTTGATTCTGCAGTCTTAGCTGCAGATAATGTTGGTAATATCTGCACCCTAAGAATATACTGCTATTTTTCCATAGTGAAGAAAAATTACAGTTTTTGAAGAAATTACTCATTTAAATTCCAAAAAGTCAACAGGTCTAAATGATACCCAAGAGTTCTGCTGGGATTTAAGTATGCAGAAGATGAGAGGCTACATGGTTTATCCAGAACTATTATAAAAGACTCATGTGTGCACTGGTAGAAGATGTTCATGAAACTGAACTGCGATTGGCAATATTCGTTTCTGTTATCTTCGATGGTCTTAACCATGGAAGATAATGTTATGTTAAGTGCTAGTTACAGCAGTAGCTACTGAACAGGAAGGACATCCTCTTTGCCTCACCTGTATCTGAACCAACAACCCAGGATGCTGCTCGGCCCAAATATGTCAATTGGTTTGTTTTTGTCAATGCAGTTAATTTAAAACCAAAGCCCTGAGAAGAGAGGTCCCAATACCTCAGCAGAAGACCAATTTCACCCTCTGGTGAAAGCAACCTAGGGTTTTCCATTGTATCTCCAGTCTCTAGAGGGAATAAGCAACACCCTACCCTAAAGAACAGTGGTCTGCTGCTTGGAGATACTTAAATTTGCCATGCAATTGATGCATATAGAGCAGGTGGAGAATAGCAAGAGTGGGCAAATTTCTAAGTGTTCAAATGGAAGCTGATGCCTCCAAAAAGAACCTTTGCTTATGTTCTGTTTTAACCAGACTAATCCTCCACTTGAGCAGAAATGACTGCCCCACACTCTGCGCCAGGCACCAAAGTATTTGCTGAAGCAAGCCTCATATTAAGCCTTTAAATCAAATGAAAGGGATTCCACTACCAGGACTATTAAACAACATCTTACAGCCATCTTATGCAACTTCAGCTCTTCAGAAAAAGATGTTCATACTCCAGATGTTCAAAACTTCATAGATTACAATGCCTTGTAAAGTGTTCAAAATAAGAATGTAATTGCTCTATACTAGGTACCACACACAATGTCATATATTTTGAATATATTTTAAAAGTTATTAATTTTGAATATTAAATTATTAATTTTGAGGGGGTTTTTTCTGCAGGTATTATTACCATTATTAAAGAAGAAAAAAAAAATTATTTTACTAAAATGTCAGTTAGTTACAAAACTCTTGGTATCTTTCTTTCGTTTTCCTATATGGCAAAAATCCTGCAAACGTGTCTTTAGTGAAACAACAGAGAATAAAATCTGTCTGTGTCACTGGAGTGCCATTAAGTTCCTATGAAATCTGGTCCTTATTTAAGCAATTTCTACCATCTTAAAAATTGACTACTTGTATGCATAATACATAAGATTGCAGTTTTTAGCTGTTTGAGCAACATTAAGTGAGTGAAAACTGTCCTGCTGGAGACAGAAACCTTGGCTCTGTATTTGTCTTCTCAGACAGCACATTAACACACTCTTCCTGTTTAAGTCCAGAAAAGGAAATATTAGACAACCAGGTATAGTCTCTGATAGATGTCCCTAGTGAAGAGGAACATGAAAAATAAAAACAGAGCAAAGCACTTCTCAGCTCTTCATTTAAATCCAAGACTGGTTTCATCTTAAAGAAATCAGGTCAACAGTACCAAAACTAAACTGGTGGAAAGTATACAAGTCAAAGAAAGCAAAACTTTAACTGCTCATTTAAACACAGACAATTACCTTGCACTGTAAAACAGACCTGTCATGTACAGTATATTATTATAGAATGGTTTGGCCAGAAGGGGCCTTTAAAGAAAACGTAGTCCAACCCCTCTGCATGGGCAGGAGCATCCAACATGATATCATGTTGCTCAAAGCCCTGTTATGCCTGACCTTGAACACTTCCACTGACGGAGCATCATCTTACCTGATCAAAGCTGTACTTCAGAAGAAAATTGAAAATTCAACATGCTAATTAAGAGACCATGTAGGTATGAAAAAATTGAACCTTTTCTAGCATGTTAAAACAAAGGGGAAAGTTTTAAGTGTAAAGGCAGGTTGGAATAAGAAAGGATGGGTTGTTATCCTGTACTTGGGATCAGCTTTGTTTCCTCCAAACGATTGTTACTGATTTTTTTTAATAGAAAATGGTTTATGTCAAGATATTTAGTAGTGCTTTAATAATCATCTATGTCCAATCCTATCTACAGAGGAAGCCTGCTGCTTCTCTCCAGACTGCATGCAAAAATATAAAAAAACACACCCTGAATTGAGAACAATTATGGGGGAGCAGTGAGGAAGACTAGCTATTTTTAAATTAAATTAAAGCTGCATTTAAGTTGTCTTGATGGAAGAGTTAATTCCTACTGCTCTCTGGGCTGGAAATCAGATGCCACGCAGGATCTGGAACTGATGGAAATGAGTTTGATATCTATTTTTATCATCATCACTGACTTAACAATGAGCACCAAATTTTGGAGACATTCCTGTGAAAATGCCATGATTCAGAAAATAGCTTAACACACCAAGACAAACACTACTTAGGTCTAATCACAAGTTATACCACACGACTCCCACACTCACTTAGGCCTAAAGCAAGAGTTGTTGAACTCCTTTAAGGTTCCCCCTCCCACGCACCATTAGATCTCCCCCATCCCTCCCCCTCACCCTTGAATACAGACTCACAGCCTTACTTCACCAGGACTACTAAACCTGCTGCCTTCTATTGTGCCCTCCACTGCCTGGACTGGGGGCTCCAAGGGGAGCAGCCCCACATCCTGCCGGGGGCTGCTTAATGCCATTGTTGGTAACCTGGGTGACAGGACAGAATTAACCCTCTGTGAGCTTACGGGTGACAGCAATTTGACAAAGTGCTCAGCACCCTGGAGAGCAGGGCTGCCATTCTGAAGAACCATAGTAACCTTGAGGTAAGGACAGAAAAAAACATCATGAAGTTCAATAAAAGTGAGTTAAGCCCTGTTCACCTGGGATGGCACAGCCCTGTCCACACAAGCAGGTTGGGTGCTCACTGGCTGGAAAGAAGCTTTCAGAAACAGATCCAGTGGACAGAATATTGAACTTAAACCAGCAGTACATCCTTGTGGCAGAGGCTGCCAGCTGTGTACCAGACTGGGTGTACCCAGCAGGTTGAGAGAAGTCTTATTCTTATTATTTGGCACTTCTAAGGCCACTGTACTCCACTCCTCCCAGGAAAACAGAGATGTTGACAAATGAATCCAACAGGGAACCACCATGGCAGGGGACTGAAGCATGCAAGTGTGAGGAGAGCCTGAGAGAACTGAGTCTGTTAACCTTGAAAAGAAAGGGTTAAGAAGAGATCTAACTGCATCTTCTGCTGCCTGACAGACAGACCTTTTTCAGATGAGCACAAGAGACAAGAGATACAGGCTACAGCATGAGAAATTCTAGTTAGACACGGGGGCAGAATACTGTACTTATGGTTCTGTACACCTTACCCATGGGGGATATTAACCCGCAGGAATGCACACATTATATCTTAATATAATTAAAATTGATAAACTGTGAAACATTAGGATTTAGAACTCTAAAAATCACCATAAGCTTCTTAAGCCTTCCCTCAAAACAGGCTGATTTGAGAAACTCCCTCAAAAGCTCCTAAAACACTTTTAGTAACTAAAACTGCATTTTTTCCTAAATTCTCTGTGGTAAAATACTCACAAAGAACTGTAACATTCATGCCATTCATCAATAGTACTTGGGTGGAGCTGAAACCAATTTCACCCTAAGTATTCTATCTGAGCTATGGCCTAGAAATCAGAAAATATTCAAAAGAAAATTTCTTACACCAATGGCCAATAATCCAGGTCTGTAACATGAAACAAAAGTTATAATCATGCAAAAAACTCCAGTACCTATATAACTTACGAAGTCCACATTTTATTCTGACAATTAAGACGGTTCATCAAAAATCAACAGAAAAAAACCCAGCCACAATAAAATCATTAAAGTTTAATTTAAACACTGCACATATAAGGAACTGCTCTTCAGATGTACATGGACTTTGAAAATTAAATATATTCTGGCATCAATGCAATAATACCTCTACAAGTCAATACTCTTCTTGGGCTTTTTTTGGAGCAAAGTAAAAATAAAATATGTTGCCAGTAAAAATCTAGTTGTCCTATTTCGGTTTTGAACAGACTTCATAGCATCACAGATGCAAAGCAAAAGTACAGCATGTGTGAAAGAGACAAAAACAGAAAGGGGGACAGAAAGGTATAATATGGAACAGAAGAGAGATGTAGCCCAAGTGGGGCATTACAGAACAAATGAACTTCAGCTTTGAAAGAGTTGAGAAAAACAGAATGATGAAAAATAACAGACTGAAAATTATGAAGGAATGTAGTGAAAAAATACAAATACAGAGCAGTTCATACAGTTTGGTTTTATTAATGTGTAAGAGTAATTTAGTGCTATCATATGCTTTCCACCTTGACAGGTTCCTCCCCACCCCCACCAAAGCCCACAGCTTTGCACTGCTTGTTCATTAGCAAGGCCAATGGTAATGCTCATTTTTGCTCATATTTCAGGAGAGTGTCCAAAACAAGAAAACAAAAATGTGAATAAAGCTTTTTTTAAATACATTTCATGGAGACAGTAATCAGGATTTTTACTGTCTCGAAAATATTTCTTGAAATCTCAACCGGTGAACAATAAGCAGTCCTTGAAATGGAACATTGTATCAGTATATAAAATGAAGCAGGATGAAAAGAATGTACTCTCATATTTATCAGAGATAATTGCATTGAAAATATATTGCAACTGCACCATAAACCCATTCAAAAGAGTTATGCCCTTCCAAATAGAGTGGATGAAGTAAACCATCTCATTTCTGAACTAGGAAACTGAGATAAGGACTCACCTAATTGAAGGTATGCGACTTTGGCTGTCTTTTGTTTGCCTAAGTTAGCGTCGCAACTAAAGCCATGAAAGCCAGCAAAACAGTTATGAGCAGAGAGATGCAAAATATAACCCAAATTTACATGTTGGCCTGAAAACACCAGGCAGCTTTTACATATTATTAATACATTATCATTCAATAGCTAAGCAGAATTCCTCAATATAGAGCATTATGTAAACGTGCGATGATTCAGTTTCCATCAGTACTATTCCATGTTGCAATAGACCATGCAATGATAAAGGAAAATGAAGGAAAATTATGATGTGTCTCAAGAATCTTAGTCAAAAATAACTTCAAACATCCCACCAGTTGTGGAGAAGGCAAAGATGGCTGACTCTTCAATGAATCACTGCCTTCGAAGGAGGGCAAGGGAGATTTTGCTTCATTTGTGAGTTTTAATTAATGATGTCAATCATTATTGACCTGATTTTTGAATACTTTATACCTGGATAAAGGTATACATGGACAGCTACAAACTTATAGGTCTACAAGTCTACAATTACCATCCTGAACTAGCTACTTTGCATTTAATTTTTTCTTTTTGGTGAGATCCTACATTTTTTGAGTTTATATTATTATTTTTGCACTAATATGTGCATCCAAAAATGTAGATTGGCCATGAGAGAACACAGTTTCTAAGACACACTTGTAAATGCCAGGAGATACTTTGTAATCAGTAGTGCTACAGTGCTATATAATCAAAGTAATAAAAAAATCATGCTATCTTGGCCCCTGCATAAGGGGGAACACTACTTTTTTTCTTTACTACATATATATAAGCTGCAAATATTTCTCTCATATTCCCCTCTTCTTATGGGTCTCTCCTGCCTCTTTTCAACACCCACTATTCACCCTTTCATACTTACACCTTCAGGAAAACACTTCTGCAAAAGCAGAACTGCGTTTTCTTTAGTAGCAGCTATGTTAACTCCCTCAGTACTCTAGAATATACGTAATTTTTGTCTTCAATAAATGCATATTTAATTCCTCCCACCCCTCACCTGTCATATCATCAATAACTTCCTGCAACTGGCTGCAGATTTACCTGTTTTTATCATCTTTAGAGTCAACAGATGTTGCATAGGTTATAAATCATACAGGTTTTATGTACCTCAGATACTCTGTAGCAGAACAAAGTGAACCTTGTGTTATACAGAGCGTTTCTGTAGATAACTTTAATGTAACTGCAAAATTGTTTTCAGCAAAGTCTTTTCGAAATTCAGAGATCAGCCTATGGCAAAATTCTGCCCAGTATGCCAGAATTCTTGCCAATTCTTCTAGCAATAATAAAAGTTAGCAACAGTGCTAAAAAAAATAGGCAACAAAAGAATGCTGTTTGAAAGCCAAACTGAACCTAACGGTGTTCATATTCCAAACACTTGCATTTGAAGTTAGCCTGCACAGATGCCTGTCTTTTGACCTTTCAGCTGGTATAGTATTTAACCACAACACAGACTGACAGCAGTTGTCTCTGATGATTCTTTAATCTTTAATCTTTAATTCTTCTTCTTGTACAATTTGTATAGTGAAATCGAAAAAAAAAAAGTTTAAAAACTTTTCTTGTCCCCTCTACGACATTCATCGCAATTTGATGAAAAAGTTATCTAGGTAAAAATCGACAAACTATTAGTCTCACCCTTAGCACTTACTGTAATGTTTAGCTGTACCTGCTCTAACAAGAACACCAGGAAGCTGAAGGAAATGTCAGATCCCTCCCAACCTACACCACATGAGCTGCTCCACAGTTCACCTCCAAGCCTGCAAGCCCGACACATCACGCGCTCAAATCATGGCCCAGCCGCGAACACCAGCGGAAGGGAATTGGAGCAGCCCACCTGCACAGCTGCTCCTCAAACACAGAACAAAAGGAACAACCACCTACAGCAGACTCCAGGACTGCCATTACACAGCTGTGGCACATACCTTTTCTGCTACCTGCAAAAGTTCTTTGGCAACCTAGAAGAATAGTACGATCCATCACTATTAGTCTGAGATCTTTCATGTACACTGACCATGATTTTCTACAAAAAACACACAGCATTAAAATTAGGAAGCACATGAATGCATGAAGGTTGAAAATTACCATGGATTAAGATTTCACAAAAATGTACTTGTCTTCTCAAAATGACTAAATATCAGGGTAAACAGAAAGAGAAGCCATTGTTTTTATTCTATTATTTCAAAATGGATAAAAATGAAAAGCCAAGTCTTCTCTAATACAATACTGATGACAGAAATTTGAGTTCTACTATCATTAATGTCACAGAGACATAAAATTAAAAATCAGTATCTATTGTAGCAGAGTTCAAAGTACTGAGCTAAATGCTAAAAATATAAATCCCTTTTTTTAAAAGTTTGCATATCCAAGGAAGCAAACAATAAGTTCAGGCAAGTCTTTCAGTCATTAGAGGCACAAATTGTTAATAGATGCATGAAAACATTTAATTTAGCAAGTAACTGTTATTAAATAAATAATGCGGATGTTTTCTTTGTAGAATTTCATAATTATCTATGGGCCAATTCTTATTACCTATATCTGTCAGCCAATTGTATCTAATAATTAACACAAAAGAGTTGAATGGACGAAAAAATGTGCTGCTTGAAAAATAAAATATGTTTAGCAATTTAATACTTAAAAATAAAATTGAGAAAACATACAGATGCATTGTGTACTCTTATGATTCTATCATAATTTTTATTACAGTTCTAATTCTAAATAATATTTAGTCTGATAACAAATTCTTCTCAAGCCTTACAAAGCATAATTTGTGACATTTACTGCTGTTAGTTATAAATAATTTCAAGATCAGGAATGAAACAGAATCTTCTCTAAAAGAAACGTTAATATTGTTTAAATGAAACACCTTTTCCTTCAGGAGAAAAAAAAAACCAAGGAAAAACCAATTTTTCAATAGCATATACTGAACTTTCTAAGAGGAACCCAATCCTGAAGATATTATTACACTGCATCACAATTAAGATTCACATTTTTCTAACACCCAGAAAGTGGATTTTGCCAAGC